>BDCZ01000050.1:109456-142261 GCA_001662365.1 Chlamydomonas applanata
GTTACGCGAGGGGGGCATTGCGTTTTTTGCCCGATCACAATTTCTGCACAGCAGTCGCACCCACCAGCAGACACATCTGTGATACGCCGTGTTATTATTATTATTAGTCGCACCCACCAGCACACACCACACAGGGCTGCCTCACTGTTCCAGCCCCAGCCCCAGCCGCCCCATTACGTGGTCGCGCTCCTCCCGTGACGCTGACAGCAGGCCCGCACTCAGACGCAGCCCGATGCGTGCCAGCAGGTCCAGTGAGGAGTCAGCATCGTATGCCAGGCCATGCGCAGGGTACTGAGCATCCACGGTCTCAGCCATGCCGTCCGGCATGGCAGACACGCGCGTGGCCCCGGCTTGCTTGCCGTGAAGCAGCACCTCCAAGGGGACCACCTCTGTTGGGCTGCTGCGGGCCTGTATGCTGCCAGCCTGAGAGTCGCTGGCACTGGGGCTTGCAGGAGAGGCGCCTGGCATGTGCAGCAGCAAGGGGGCGTCACAGCCGACGTGCCAACGTGCACAAATGAACAGCCACATGAGTACACTTCTCAGTACAAAGCATGACAAGTTGACAGCAGGCAGGTGGGTCTCAAGGGTGGGTCTCAAGCGTGGGTCTACGATGCATGTTCACCTGCCTGAGGGGCAACCAGGCACGTGCAGAAATAACTCTGCTCAGGGGCTCTGGGTGGCCACAGGCACCCAGCTACCCACCATGACTTGTGCCAGACGGGACAACAGGAGCAGCGGCAGCAGTGGCGCTGCTACGGCTCGCATGCGCCGCGGTAAAGTGGCCCAGCGCAGGCAGCACGTCCAACAGCTGTGCATCACTGAAGCGCTGCAGGTGGCGGCTGAGCACGGTCACAGCCTGTGAAGGCGTACGCCACTTAGGGTCCAGCTCAGCTGCCCGTGACATAATGACGAGCCCATCTGTCAAGATGTCGGGATGGTCGTGTGCGTCAGCATGGCCACCCAAAGGCTCTGTCACAAGAGGGGAAAGAGTGCATGCAGAGGAGAGAGTTTGGGTCCAGACTCGTAGTTGTGCATTTGGTGCTGTGTGTTGCCCCTCCGGCATGCAGACACATCTGTGACACGCCGTGGTTAATTATTATGCTGCCCCTGTGAGCACCCGTGTGTGCTGTAGTGCTGAGCAGGAGCAGCAGTACGTGTTGTGATCGGAGGGGAAGGCATCTGTGAAGGCATCTGGGGGAACCTCCCTTGCAGACATCTACGCCCATCTATGTTCTGGACGCACCCTGTAAGCACACACGACATCCAGGTCTGAGAGTGCACGGTACTTGAGCCAGTGTTGCGCCTGTTCCCTGAAACCCTTGGCCTCAGATAAATCCAGCCCTGTGCGGATGCATGCCATGAGCTGCTGCACCAGTCGGGTATCTATATGGGAGATTATGCCCTGCTCCACAGCAGTAACCAGCTGAGGACGGCGTTAGTTTGCATCAGTGCATTAGTTTGCATCCGCACGCAAGTGTTTGAACTCTGATGCACAACCGCAGCAGGCCACATCAGAACACGCATGATGAGCACTGGATGGGCACAGGGCTTGAAGCACGCCGCATTAGGCAACGTCTTGGCAGCCTGCACGCAGAAATGAATAAAAGCTCACCAGATCTTTTATTACTACTTCTAGTAGCATGATACCCATGCATACGTAAAGCAGTCTCCACCTGCACGGTCATTTCCGACGGCCAACAGATGGCACTGCTGCTGCTGCTGTCGCTGCTGCTGCTGCTGCCGCTGCTGCTGCTGCTGGTATCCTGGGGCTGCCGCTGCAAGTTCCGTGCACCACAGTCCTGCAGCTGCTGCTGCGCACCTATCAAGCCAGCAGCCTATGCCGAATGGTGGATTGCGCACTCAATAATAATAATAACACGGCGTATCACAGATGTGTCTGCATGCCGGATTGCGCACTCAGCCGCGTTACAAATTCTGTACCAGCAGTTGCCTCCACCATCCAATTAATCACTGGCGCAAGAGGTAGGTCCTCAATGTGCCCTTCCCCTTCACCTCCACCAGGCCACGGACCTCCCACTCAAAACCCCCAGCGGCCACAACACTGTTCTCATCCCCTTCTTGACCAACGTCCACACCACCCTGCGAGCAAGCAGCAGTATATGTTGGCAAGCGCAGTTCAGTGGCAGGTTTGGAGCTGTAGAGCAGCAGGTGCAATGTGTCGGCCCCACAGCTGTGCGTGCCTGTGCGCAGCAGCAGCACTTCAGTTCCCCCAGCACAACACCAGCCATCGCTGAAGGTACGGTACAAGGTTGTATGCTGCTATGCACCCTGGCATCCACTGTGACACGGCGTCATGATCCGCGCGGGTCCGTACCAGCAAACGGAACGTCTCTGCGCTGATCTGGATGCGCCCAGCCACAGCGGTTGACTCCATGCGAGATGCCACATTCACTGTGTCGCCAACCAGTACAAACCGCTTGCGTATTGCGCCCACAATCCCGGTCATCACAGGCCCAGAGTGGATCCCGATACGCACGCGCACGCGCTCACCCCCCGTACCAGGGACGGCCACCTGCGCGGCGCAGCGCACACAGTGGTCGCCTGCTGTTTCCAGGGAGCCAGTAAGGCCCGACGTCAACCTGCTTACCGTAAAGAATGGTTGAATAGCTAACTTAATCGTGATAGCAGTCTAGATTCGATTTACAAGACCAATACCCCACGGGCCACTAGACCATCGAGAAATTGATGATTGTACAACAAATCGGAAGCTCACCAGGAGCTTCAAAGCGCCAAGGGCATGTTGTGAACATGTGAAGGGTGGTGGGATGGCATGGATCAGAGCGACATGCAGGCAAGTGCAAGGAAGTGAAAGCCAGCGAATGCAAGCGACTAAACACCCCGGCGCATCATCACCGAAGGAGCACTGCCGGGTGGAACGGCACCAGCCAGGTCTGCAGGCAAGTGGTGCCTTTACAATCATTCTTTGGCCACGCACCTGGGCTGCGTGCCGCTGCACCTCGAGCGCAAAGCGAACCATGAGCTCTGCATGGTTTGGCACGGGGGGGAGCAGCCCCGCTGCGCACATGTACTCATCACCGACTGTCTGCATGCGTGCGGGTCAGTCACAAGCGCATTCCTCACCCAAAGGACTGCAGCACCATTACCTTGCTTCACCGCCGTGATCAGCCAGCGGTACGTAACTGCGGTATACTACTCTTGGTGTGGATACAGGTTCAGGCAGAGGTGTGCCCGAAGGGAAAGCTGGTAGCTAACGCGATGCAACTGGCCCACATCGAAGTGTAAGCTCAGATTGCATGCCCTGATGCCTGATCGTTGTAGCATCATCCATGTGTGGCTTCACTAGCGTGTGTGTCTCCCCTCCTGATGAAATGCCCCAGTTAAGTACATTTCATAAACGCCCGCTTTATGTAGAGTTGAGGCTGCTGCTATTGACTGATTGTACAGTGTTTGGAGGCGCATGCCGAGTTATGACAGTTCCCGGCAGCTGCGACAGTGTTCTATTGAGTAGCAGGGGGGCCTTTGTAGGTACGGTACGTCTGATTGACTTACCTCAACCTTGTACACGCCCAGCTCCAGAGTGGAAGCATCCAGCCGGGTGTACAGTGCATGAAGCATGCGCATCATGTCTTGGGGTGGGGCTGACGAGGAGTGGGAGGTGAAGGACACTGCAGGCAACGCAGTGAATCACACACTGTGTGAAGTCACAATGTGGCAGTTGAGCTAACATCAAGCATGCCATCCCACACGCATGCAGCCATCACCCAGTGTCGTCATCAGATGCCATTGAGTGGAAACCCTCAGGTGGGGTCACTCAGCAGTACAGTGCTACAGTTCAGTGCTTATGCCTGTGTACTGCACTGTATTGGCTCCACTCGCCATGAGATAAGTAACTGATTATGGCGCTAGTGACGCTGGCTGGCACTGGTCACTTATGGCACATGGCGACACCACGCCAGGCACGCAGGCATGAAGGGATCACAAGTACCAGCGACCACCGTGTGACAACAGCATTGCTGCAGCAGCTCTTACCAATGTCCATGAACAGCAGCGTGACACATGGGTGGAAGGCTGCCATACACGGGTCATCAGGGTCAGGGATGTGCAGCGGTACACCATGAGGAGGTGTCATGTCTGAGCCCGCCTGCTGACTTGCTCCCGGCACCGGTCCCTTGATGTCAGCCGCTGCGGCTTCCACACCCCACGCATGCCTGCTCCGGCCGGTGCTGCCTGCTCTCGCCCCACCCCTACCACCCGCCGCAGCCGCCTGCGCCTGCGACTGGACCTGAGCTGCTACATCACTGGGTGTCTCAGAGTTGAGCAGGTTCAAGAAGCTGCTCAGCCGCGGAGGCCGCGCGGCGAGCGAGCCACTTGCCATGAGAGAGCGCAAGGCGGTAGGGAGGCCCCATGAAAGCCTATCCCCCTCATCACGCCCCTCCTCCACCTGCCCAGGTCTTGGCACGGGTGCAGCAGCCGGGGACTCCTCGTCAACAGACCTGCATGTGGGTACACCCTGCCCACCTGTGTCTGTCAGTGTGCGCACTGCTGCAGCTGCTGCGGCTGACTCTGTGCCGTGTCGCAGGGGGCTGTGTTCAGGGGAGCACAGAGACACCCTGGATGGCTTGCCTCCAGGAGAACTTCCTGTAGGGCTGCGACTGGGGCCTGGGGTGCCTAGCTTTGGCTGGGCCCCTGTGGTGGTTGAATGGGGTCCAAGCCGTGTTCCTAAGCTTCCCTCAGCAAGGCTAGGTGCTTTGACATCCTGCGGTATCGAGCGGGTGGCCTTGTTGTCTTCTGGCCTGGGTGAGGCCACGGTGGGTTTGGCAGCAGTGGTGGTGCTGCTGCCAGTGGCTGTGATGCCACCGGGCTGTGTAGGGGTCTTGGATGCTGTCCCCTGTCCCCCTGGCTTGCTCTGTGCGTCCTGCTCCACAAGCAGCAGGCGGTCTGCCACAAAGGGAGGCACCTGGGAACAGAAGGTTGAGGCAGCTGGATGTCAGGTGTGCACTACGCACACGGTATGCGTGCCACGGTACAGCGACGTGTGAAAGGCTCTTGCAAGGGCGCACACATGGCACAGAGGGGATACAGCAGCTGCCTGTTGTGAATGTGTGGGCAGGCTGGGCCTTGTCGGCACCTCGGTAATAGTCCGTGCTGACCATGCGCT
This sequence comes from Chlamydomonas applanata, assembly GCA_001662365.1. Classification (NCBI taxonomy): domain Eukaryota; kingdom Viridiplantae; phylum Chlorophyta; class Chlorophyceae; order Chlamydomonadales; family Chlamydomonadaceae; genus Chlamydomonas; species Chlamydomonas applanata. The sequence goes on from BDCZ01000050.1 coordinate 114,597, forward strand.
GCATGTCCGTCATGAGAGGCATGCCGTACTGTACCGATGGTATACCATGCGCAGCCTCACACGGCAAGGGTACACATCAAGGTTTCATACAATCATACATGATACCACAACAAGGCTTCAGCCGTCCAAGAGGGCGCACCAGATCGTACAGCAGTGTGCGAGCTGCCCTAAGCCTCTCCCCCAACTCATCCCTGACCTCAGATAGCTCAACACTGAGGACAAACGAGGTAGGCCATGGTGACAACAAATGAGAGCCAAAGCGAATCAGCAGAGACAAATGGAAAGACATTAACACATTATGCAAGCAAGGATAGTGCGTAGCGTGGACATTCGGGCGCTGCAGGCAGCAGACAGCGGCAGACTTCTTCATCAGAACACAGTGCAGTGCAGCAGCACACAGATGCATCGGGGGAGGTCACACCATGACAGCAAGTAGGTTGCCAGCATGACCATGAGTAGCGCGAAGGGGTGGGTCTCTTGATACATTTCGCTGCAGATCGCCTGCAGCCGCCAGCCAGCCAGGCAAGACACATCATCCAGCTGGCCATTTCCCGGTCAACCTTTGTGGGAAGACAGGTCAGATTCTGTCAGAATGCGGATTGCATGCATGTCAACCACCTGCTCACCTTTTGGATAATGTCAAGAACCACCCATGCCAGCACCGGCCCACAGCCCCAGAACACCACCAAGCTGGAGGAACGTGTACTGCTGAGCAGCTTGTTAGCTGCCAGCTGTACCGCATACAGGCATCGCGCCAGCTCAGCGACCACACGCGTGAGAGGAGCAGTACACCAAGGTGGCCGGCGTAGTCTCAGGATTGGCATTGCCTGCACGCACCAAGCCCACGTGTTATTATTATTATTACCAGGCCCACGGCACTCGTGTGTAGGATGTGGCTACAACACATCACCGCATCCCAAACCCCATCCCCAGCCGCATCAGTGTGGAACACCACCTGCTCGCGTACTGCAGTGTACTGCAGTCACATGTACAGTACTCTCACCTGCCCGCCTGCCGCGCCGTCTCTTGCCGGCCCTCTTGCCTGACTTGGTGCATTGTGTGGTTGCAGCAGGAGCTGGGGATGTGAGTGAGATATGTGGGACACATTTCGGAACTCAAACACGAGGCAGGCAAATGCCAGCACCAGCACCATCGCCGCCACACGTGCCAAGTACATGTGGGGCTGAGGGCACACCCCATCCATCACACAAAGGAATGTGTAGTCCACTGGCAGATATGCCTGTGTGCAAGGGTGGCATAAGAGTGTGAGCAGCAGCCGTGCATGCACATTGCCAGGGTGGCCTTGGTGCCTCTGCCAGGTAGCCAGCCCATGCTGCCACATGCAGGCTGTACGGCGAGAAAGCCGCAGGAAAGTTTCTTTTCAGCACAATGGAACTGCGCCTGAAGTGTAATAAGGCCTTGAAGAAGGTCATTTTGGAGAACGCACGCAGGGAAGCCTCAAGTGATCACGCTCTAAGGCTTACCACAAGGGTAACGAAGATGAAGCCCACCAGAAGCCACAGAGGGCACCCCAGGAAGCATAGCAGGAGCGGCCAAACGACGATGTGCAGCGCATACCTGCACACAAGTGCACCAAATAAATGCGTCAGGCACGCACAGCACCTCGCACTTCTGTGTGGTTGCCAGGCTGCTTCAGCACGCTTGCATTCACGGCTACTCCTGGTATCAACGGTAGGAGTGCGGTTCGCTTGCCAAACAAGCAAGGGTCGTCCGCAAGCAGGTGGCACCCCTTGCCTGCGACTGCAATGTCTACTGCTGTTGTTCATTCTTCCAGCTTCACGCACGTGTTACGCAGCTGGGTTGGGGGCGCTGCTTCAAGGGGCAGCAGGAATAGGTTGACGTAGTCGGATATAGCAAGGCAGAGGAAGCAGCTGTTGACGATGGCGCCGTAGCGGGTCATGATTGGGTGCTGTGTGAGTGCGGCCCACCTGTGGCCATCCACGGCGCAGCCACCAAAGGACAGTGACCTGTTATAGGTCTGCAGCTGTTCGGCCATACCAAGAGCATCCATTCAACGCCGTGACTTGGCATTGTGCTCAGGTGGCACAAGCACCATCACATGGCACGTGGCAGGATGCAAGCTTGTACTGGATCGGCAGCCCTCTAGCTGTGCAAGTGCGACTCAGCCAGAACAAGGAGCAGACAGATGGGCCCATTATGCATAAGACCTCCACACAGCCCGGTCAACGGTGGTTAGCACTGGTCAACGCAAGCCAATAGGGTGCTAGGTGCTGTAGTGGGGCGGCTCCCGGTGTTTAAGGCTGGCTTGGTCCTCTAGTGATGATGTATAGATAACGACTGTCAGGCTCCGGCATGCAGACACATCTGTGACACGCCGTGTTATTATTATCAACACAAGCCAATGCAGGTCAACGCAGGTCAATGCAGCAGCCAGGTTGAGCCGCACCAGATGGAGGCGCCGGAGATGATGCCAAGCAACGGGATGGCCACATGGCACAGCCGGCAAGCCCCAGCAGTAAGGGGCAGTGAGTGGCCATGTATCCGGAAGGACACTTGAGACCCTAGGCCAGCGGACACCACCCCATAGTATCCCATCGCCTTCCATCTTGTCAAGGGTGTCAGTGGCAGCACCATGTCCGAAGCTGCACCGGCTTGCATGGGTGTTAATGGAGTTGCTGCCGCTCTGCAGGTTAGGGGCGGGCAGGAAGGCGACCGCAGCATGAACGGTGCATGCTGGCTGTGCATGTGGCGTACCCCACAATGTGCAGGCATGCGCGTCCAGCTTTAACTGTTAAGCACACACTCCACACCATCCATTGATCCCGCGATTTATACTAGCGTGCCACACTCGTGCCTATCTTCACATGACACCCACGACCTGCCGGTTGGATGCGTGTATTAGCCTAAGCACCTTAATTGTAAACGCACTAGGATCCGGTTGAGCTGGGGCTGGACTTGGGCCTTTGGACGTCTTGTCGTCCCTTGCAGATGAGGTGCTTCATTCGTCGTATCTGGCAGCCAGCTGGTAGCATCTCAATCTTACAATGCAGTGGCTACTATGCCAACAGACTCACGGGTGTTGCTTCGCTTCATGTGCAAGCCACGGCATTAAGAAAAAAGCTGGTAGCGCTGACCGCAAGCTTCAAAACTGATTCATGCTCTGTGGAGGCACTGCGTTTCCACACTGAAGATCATTGGGAATCTTGGAAGGCCTCTGCAACTTACACACCGACTCCACGCATCCAATGCACCACCCAGCACATCAAAGCAACCGTCATATGCATGCAGGGGAGGTTGACATGCCTTTGGTTGGTGCTGGTGGAGCTGGCCGGTCTTGGCGTGGTCTGGGGCTAGTGGGGCATAGAGAACACCGTTAAGGTATGCCAATTCTGCGTTTCTGTCTCACAATTGCATCCTTTCGTCTCTTTTTGTTTCTTTTCCGGCCTTTCCATTGCCGCCAGCTATCTACTGATGCCACTTTTGTGTTGTATGGCTTGATGACCATGAAGTTATGGCACAAGTAAGGTACACACGTTTCTTGTTCCAGTTACTTGAGGACAGACGGCTGAATTACACGATCCCGGCAGCGTGAAGAGCGCAGAGTGCCAAACAGCATGGGAATCAGCCACATATATGGTGTAGGTATCATCTTGTCTTTGGTGTGCGTGCTGGTGGAAGGGTCACCTGAGAACACATCAGAGTCAGCATACAAGAGCCTGGTCCCTCCTTGCAACTTACTACACACCGGCCAGCTTTGCCTGGTCCTTCCTCCATGCATCCAATGCACCACCCAGCACATCTAATGCAACTGTCACTGCCTGTGCCTGGGTTGGGCTCAGCAGATGCATGCGGGCACGAACAGGCTGCTCCGCAGCATGCAGCACACCCATAAGCAGGTGTACAAGTGTGGCATCTGACTGCTGCTTCCACAGCATATGCCCCACGCCTACTGAGCTCGCCCGGAAGCGCCCCACACCCTGCTGCCCATGAACCCCAGATGCCGCTGCCCCACTTGCTTGTTGTAGCACTGTCCTCTGAGCTGCTTCTGATGACAGGTGGCTCGGTGGTTGTGCAGCTGGCACCTGCAAAGCTGGGGGCCCTGCTGCCGCCACCATACTTTGACGCTGGCCAGTCGCTGCAGGTGCGGGCATAGCACCAGAGCCACTGGCCCAGTGACCACCTGCAGGGGCCCCAGTTCCCCTGAGGTTCCTAACCTGAGCAGGAGCTTCAGGCCCTGGTACCACGAGCCTCACAATGTCTGGCTCAATCACCATCCTGTACTGGGTGGTGGCCACATTGTGTACTAAGGCCACAATGCGCGCCAACAAACGCGCTTCGCCCTCCATGGCTGCACTGCTGCCTGCTGCTGCTGTCTGCTTGTGGCGCCCATCGCTCTGCTGCTGCGCCACACGCTGTAGCCACACGGTCGCCTCACGGCACCATCCCTTCAACACTGCTTCCAATTGGCGTGTGTCCGGCCCGTACAGGCGCACCTGCCAATGGCAAAAGACACATGGGAAGAATGCCCCCCAGGTCAGCGCACTTCAGAGCTCTAAACAAGTCAGCCAAACGTGTGAATATGACATGCAGGCGTCCAGGGCATTGGCATGTAATCTATATCAATACCAGATTTGTCCCCACCTTGGTCACGGCCCACAACACAGTGGTCAGGGAGGGGAAGTCATTACCTCCAGAGCCAGACACTGTGTTGAGTAGTGCACTACTGAGCAAGGGCTCCATGGCCTGCATGCGTACCAGGGCCAGGGAAGGGGAGAGAGCACCAAATCGCCCAGCACCCATTTGCCGGCATGACATGTTCGATGCTCACCCCCTTCAGGCAGTTGATCAGAGCCCTCTTGGCTACTGCCGCTCCACATTATACGACGTGTAAGCATATGGGGCAGAATGCCAAGCAGCTGAGCAGCCAAGCAGGGCCATGCTGGCTGCTGCCACTGACATGGCTTCATGAAACGTTTCTAACTGCCCACTGTAACCCAATCTTTGCACAAGCCGTTACGGCATAAGGACAGCAATGCAAAGCAGCAAACAAGGATCACCTCCAGCTCGACCGCCGCCTCTGCGATGGCTGCAAGCCGGACAGGGCTGCAGCCCTGCAGCGTGTCTGGCTTGATGTATTCTGCCATGAGGTGGAACAGCCGGTGGTGCGTGTGCTTGAGCTTTGCAAACGCAAGCATGATGTCTGGGAAGAAGCGGGCGTTGATGGCTGCTGTGCTCCTGGCGCTACTGCCTGACGCCTGCCGCTGCTGCGCCCGCCTTTGCGCCGTCCCAAGGCGATAGATCCCGGGCCGAAGCTTGGCCTGGCTTGGGGTAGAAGTGAGTGATGAACGCTGGCTGGTGCTGGGAACATCAGGCACATCCCCTAACTGACCGGTACTGGGCTTGCTGGCAGGTGGACTGGCATGACGTGATTGGCTTGGGGCATCTGCACCACTGCTGGAAGGGGCCTGGGGGGATGCTGACGTGCTGGAGCCGGAGCTGTCTGCTGCATGGCGTATCGCCCCTTCTTGCAACCTGCATGCAGAGCAATCAGCATGCGACATGCATGCCCCTTGAGCATGATGCAATGGGTGATGCGAGGCATGCAGGACACAAACCACCTCACCAGCTGACAAACTTGCTGGATTCCAATACCTCTGTGCCATAATGCGCTAGCTGGCTGGTGTTTGCAGTGAAAGATGACGTCTGCGCAAGCGTGCCTAAACGACAACACAGCTTTAACATCGGGTCAAGGTAGAGACCTTTAAGTAGCCAGTGCCGAAACCAAGTATATGACGATACCATCACATGAGGGAGGGAAACCGTTAGAGTGAAGGACCCGCACATGCACCCGGGCACTGCGCGCAGACTAGAGAAAGATGCTCCGATGCACTGCTACTGGCAGCCAGTGTCAGATCACCAAACAACCTTTTTCCAAGGGGCTGCTGCATTCCCACAACAAACCATGTTCGCGACAAGCTGTTCTATGTCAATTAAAAAAGAACGACAAGCCTGACCCAATCATGGTGGGGCTCAAGCAGCTGGCTACCTTCCTGGCACCAACTGTAGCTGTCATCACAGGTGGGCCTGAGAGCTGCGCAGGCACAGGTGCTGTTGTTGTGGGTGCGGGCATCTGATCACACACGCATCGAGTACGCCCATGATGCCATCTGTCGAACGCGCGGCCATGCATGCACAACCGCCTGGCGATACAGCAAGTGCATCTCATACCCATAGTTGCTGCATGTTGGCTGCGTCGCACGTGGCCTGCTCCTGCTGCAGGCTCCATTGATGATGCAGCCACATCCACCAGCAAGCGCAGTGGCAGCGCCGGGGGCAAGACAGTTGCAGCTGAGGACTGGCGCAGCCCAGTCTACACAGTGATCACAGCCAATGTGGCTGTCTATGTGCTGGTGCACCTGCTGCACTTGATACCCGCCTCCGCCCTTCAGCTGGGCCTTGGGAAAGCGTTTGGGTGGTGGCAGGTGCTGACCAGCGGGTTCACGCACTCAGGGTTTGAGCACCTGGCAGAGACAGTGTTCTTTGTGTATACATTTGGCCGCCTGGTGGAGCGTGCCCATGGCATGGCTGGCCTGTGGGCCACGTACCTCGCGTCTGTACTGGGTGCGCGTTCTGCATGTACGGCCTGGGCCACCTGCACGTCTTGCCATCTGCCGTCTACACGTACTGCCTGTATGGTCAACTGGGCCGTTGATGCAACAATCAACCGCACAGGTCCATCAACCAATGTGTTGCCAACCTTCATTTTGAGGCCCATCAGCATGCCATGCTGCTGCTGCACCACGTCACCTGCAGTGGCCGTGCCAAGCATTCCCTGCACCATGGGCATGCACTGCCCAACGCCTGGCACTGCATTTAACTCTTTTCTCCACAGGCGCCAATGCGCTAGCACTGTGGATGCTGCCAGTCAAGGCAGTGGGGAGTGTGGCGTGCGCGTCCACGGGTGGCCTGGGGCTGTGTGTGGCTGGCCTGGTGTGGCCGCGTGTATCACGCAAGCCGTTGGAGGTGGCATGCCTGGTGCCACTCGTGTGGCTCGCATGCGTCAACAGGTGCGTTGTCGACCTGCTGCTGGTCCTCCAGGATTGGACGAGGGTCCGATCCCTGTCAGAGGGGCTTGTATGCACGCTGGATGGAGGGCGGTGCGCCTGGTGTGCGGCAACAGGTGTACAAGGGTGGTGGGCGAGAGGCTAGGGCAGCGCCAATCACGGCGACGGTCTCGACATGCGGGCCGGGGGCATGAGATCTGTTCCTGCCGTGCTGTATCCGTCCGTGCATCTCGGTGGGATGTCAGCCGCCTCGCCGTCATGCTGGCCTGTTCCCGCGCACGTCCTGCACAAACAATGCATCACGTTCCGCGTACCTGCTGGTGAGCTGGGGCTTAGCCTGCCCTGCAACCAGCATCTGGACACCTGGCCCGGGATCTTGAAATAAGATCACAGTACGCCCAACCCACACACGCCACACAGGTTCTCCAGCCTCACAGGTCAGCTGCTGGTAGACGGAGTGCGTGTGGGCCACTTGGTGCACGTGGCGGGTGCTGTGGCTGCTGCGAGTGCGATGGCGGGTGTGTTTGGTGCTGTGAATTGGGTGCTAGCCAAGATGGAGGAGGAGCGGCTGGAGAAGGAGCGGCAGGTGGGACTTGACTTGTTACACCTGATACTAATGAAGATAACACTTGTTACAGCGTTTCCCAGCATTTCCCATCAGGGGTACTGCGGGTACCTGATCCTCATTTGAAGCAGCCGCTGCCATGCCTCGGCGGGTGGGGGGCTGTTTCAATCGTTCAGCGCGGCAGATAACCGTGGGGTATAACCGTGGTAGATGACCGTAGCAGGCATTAGACACCAGATTAACAACACAGCAGATTGATAGCACCAGAGGTTAAACAGCGCCACCGACTGTGTGCTGCATTTGCATGCCAAAGCGTCATCATCATGACTGCATGATGATGCATGTCATCCAGTAGTCAGAAAGGGTGGACGGTGGGGAGAGACGCATCTGGACATATGCATGTGGCTGTGATACGGTTTCTTTGACGTGGCCTTCCAGCTGAAACGCTTTGTATGGCCGATGCATGCGCACAGGAGGAGCAGAAGCGACGGGCTGAGCGCGGCACCAACGACTCCGAGGCCATGGCGGAGGTGCTCGGGGCGGCTGTCAAGACGGCATCAAAAATTGCCAAGAAGCTGCTGTGACAACGCCCCTCCTTTCGCTGGTCACAACGCTTCCAATAAGAGGTGCTGCGAGGAGTTGCTCCAAAGTTGCCACATAGCTGCCATAACAGAGATAGGCCGTGCCGCCATCCGTGCACTCTGTCAGAGCCGGCAGCGCACGTCTAGCAGCACAACCAGCAGGATGAAACACTGAGCATTCTCAATGTAATTGCTTGTGGGGCACTACTGGCAGGCTGTACGGCAGGCCGCCTTATTATAAGCAAAGGGACCAGGCATGATGATGTGTATCACAATATCAGGATATGCCTTCCCCTGCAGGGCAGTTCATGGTGCAAGCATGTATAGCTGGCCTTGCGAGCTGGGCAGAAGCACCATCGACGTTGCCATTTGTGCAGTTGTGTTACATTGCCAGTGTGCAGCAAGGAGTATTGGCAAGCATGTCAAGCATCAGCTTGAAGAATTCAGGATCACAAACTCACAATGCACATAGAGCTGTACAGCTAGAGCAAATGGAGAAGAGAGTCACTCCGCTGGCATTCTCTCAGCGTACAGTCACCTCACAGAGGGTCACGAGTAATCATACATTATGCACCATGCCCCAAAGAGACAGTTCGCCAGCCGACGGTCAAGCAAGGGTTATGCTGCAGACCAGACTCACATGACGCAAGAACTGCCTATCTCATAACCTTCAGCTTCTGCAAGAGAAAAAGGACCACGGAGAATGGCACACAGAAGGCGACGCCGAGACCCACGACTGTGTGCAACCCTGCATGAAAAGCATTGCTGGTCCATAGTTAGCAGCAGCTGCAGCTGCGGACAGCTGTCAGCCAGCAAGTGCGTGTGGGACAGTCCGCCAGCAAGAAGGCAGAGGCTCCATGCAGTATTCGCCCTATACAGCTCAAGCCTAACCCCCACGCCTGTCACATTCTACTGCACTGCTCACCCTCCGCCTTTGGAATGAGCTAGCATTCCTGGATGCTGCTCCCCCAGGCGTTCCTACGCACTACCTGCTTTCCACATCTCCGAGAGCTGCGTGCAGTACCCCGTTCCACCACTGCTTCCGCTGATCTACACATCTGATCTATACGCTGATCTGAGTGCTTTGAGCACACTAAGCCAGGTGCAGCGGGCGGTGACGCATCTCAGCGCCGCAGCTGCCCCACCCGTCCCCATTTCCCCATCAGGTACAAGCCATCCCTGCTGGCCTGTGCAGCCTCAGTGGTGCATGCCCGCCAGTGGCGAGGGGCTGACTGCTGGGTGCCCCCCTGGCATGTGCCCTGTGTGCTCAGCGATCACCGCGGGCAGCGGGGTGGATGGCGACAGAGCATGAGACACCTCATGCTCCTCCATCGCTAGCTTGTGGGTCTCCTCCATGGCCTGTGCGCGCACGTGCGCCATGAGCCGCCCATCCCCCAAGTGCTGTGGCGGGGTGCCTGCCGCCACTGGCAGCGGCCCCGGTGTTTCTGCAACAACAGAGGTGCGGTCCAGTGGCGAGGAGCCCACGAGACCTACACCCACTGTGACCACCACGGGGGTGGCGCTGTGGGCTGTGGACGCCCCCGTGGGCAGGAGCATGCCCCCGGCTGCCTGATTTGGTGGGGAGGTGGAATGGGGCGAGCCTGCTGCTGCCGCGATCTTGAACTCGGCCTCAGGTATGGTGCTAAGGGCCCCTGGCCGCAGCTTGTAGCTGTTCGGGCTGATGCGATGAGCGACTGTGGCACCTGGCAGGATGGCAGGGCCTGTGGGGGTGGGGCTTGCAGCAGCGGGCGCCGCGGCCACTAACGGTCCCACTGCTGATGCACCTGGCACCTGGTGTGCCATGTGCAGGGGAGCCAGGGGGAAGCTGGCGAATGGCAGGGCGGAGATGATACCTGCAGGGGATAGGTTCACAGGGGCAGCTCGCCTCACCTGCTCAACCTCCTCATCCATGCCCGAGTCTGCGCTCGAGTCACTGGTGCTCATGCTGTTGGCTGTGTCCAGGAGGCTGTCGCTGTGGCCGTGGGACATGTGTGAGACGAGGGACGGGCTGGTGCCACGCACGCGGTGCGGCCCGCCGCCGCCCCCGCCGGATGCATAAAACTGCTGGAGGCAGGACGGGTGGGCGGGCGGCGAGATGCAGCCCTGCATGGGAGAGGGGGCAATGTACTGGGGCGGCACGATGGGCGCTGGCGGGCGTGGCAGCCCCGGCAGTTGCCCACTGCTTACCCGCCGCATGAAGCTCATCACGCCTGGTGCTGGCCCTGGGCCTACTCCCCCCACCCCCAGCCCGCCAGCGCCCAGTGGCTGGCCCAGGGGCCTGAGCCCATTCACGGCGTTTGGCACGTTTGGCGGCAGCCGGGCAGGCGACATGGCTTCCTGCCCGTTCGCCCCAGCTGAGCTGAGCCGCCTGAGCGGAGCAGGGGGTCCAGCTGTGTCCCCAACCGGGCCCCCCGCCGTGTCCATGGGCCCTGCGCTGTACACCATCGTGGCGGTGTCCTCGGTGCGCTGCATCAGTGAGCGCAGCAGCGCGGTCTTGCGCAGGTCGGAGAACGTGAAGCGAGCGTCTGATGGCGACGCGGGCATCATCTCCAGGTTCTGTGCGTGTTTGTCGGGTGGTTTGGGGTGTCGAGTGTGGTGTGTGTGTGTGGGGGGGTGACCAGATGTTGGATGTTGGATACTGGTTTGGCGCACATACCAATCCTTGTACAGAAAACGCGCTGGCACGCATTGCAGTTCAGCACCCCTGACACTTATAACGGAGTTACAACCAAGCAGGAAGCATGTTGACAGCCCAAACACAAGAGCACACAACGACAAAGGAGCAAAAAGGGGTTCTGGCAGTGATTGTGTTTCTAATGCAGCCCGTGCAGGACAGCAGGTAGCACGCATGCCGCGTGCCTTGAGCAGCGGAAGCATACCCCAAGATTGCGGCCCTCACTCACTGGCAACTGAGGCATGCCCAGCCTCTGGAACGGGGAGTGCACGCCGTGTTGTAATCCCCCTGCTGCCGCCACGGCGCCCCCTCCGAGCCCAGATGGCTGCCCACTGACATTCAGCCCCACACTGAGTGACCTGAAAAGGGACTCTGAGATGCGCCTGCCTGGGGATGGAGCAATGATGCCCCCTGCCCCGCCCGGCATGGGTACGGACACTGGATATCCAGGGGCTCCAGCTGCAGGGCATGAGATGCTCTGGCCAGCAGGCCCTGTACCTCCCGCTGCTGCTGTCGCGTCGAGCGTTTCAAAGGGCGGAGACACAGCCTGCCCTACCGACACCCTCATGGCTGAGGTGTGCGCGGCAGCCCCGTTCGTTGTGGATGTGCTGCCTGGGCCGTTGGGGTGGCCCTGCCATGACTGGCTGGCTGAGCCAGGGCCCCCCGAGGGCGGTCCCCCAGGGGAGCCGTCGTCTTCCTGACCACTCGTCAACCCATGCTCACTCATCAAGAGAGAGGAGTCTGACATGAGGGCCTGGGAGGTTTGCCCCTCCATGTCTGCTGACATCTCCCTGGGCAGTGTGTTCTCAGAGGACTGCTGTGCAGGCGCAGGCGTGGGCGTCGCGCTGCCGCCAGACACATACTGTGCGCCCAGTCCAAGGATGCCGGGGTCGCTGGGAGTAGTGTGGTGCAAATGCACCACACCTGCGGGTTCTGCCCCCTGTAGACTCATGTGGCAGCTGAGGTCGCGCGCCATGTACTGCGAGCGTGTAGGGCACGGCCGTGCACAACATGTACTGGGTGCAGCATGCAATGCATGGGCGTACAAAGTGCCATGCAAACCATGCAACGAGCTTGCAGCATACCATCGCACGCGCGCGCACCTCTGACACATGTCGCTTCTGAGGGTACTCCCCTTCCAATTCTGGGTCGGAGATGCCAACATGCGGAATCGTGGGACTGCGAACGCGCTTTCTTGCGTCTTTCAGCCCAGCCAACGTGTTGGGGCTCATGCCGAACGGAGGGCTGCTTCCCAGCAAGCCATGGCTTCCAGGGCTCATGCCCGAAAAGTCTATGTTGGCTTGATTGCCGTGATTAAGCTGGGAAGCAGAAGCTCTACGAGAGGTAGACATGTTGGCCTGATTATTGCCCAGGAAGGGAAGCCCTTCCTCACGGGATGTAGTTAGTGCACGGGCTCAACCTGTATTGGGCGCCATCCTGTTATGCAAGTTCATTTGCATCTTGAGATTGGTGCATTTGTGTGCCATTGGCAACGCTCAACCGTAATAACTGCCCCGGTTGCCTGTTAGCTTCCTGGTGCAGGACATGCCGGTACTGTGCTGCAGAAGCTTAGATGTGTGTGCAGTGAGCCTCATGCCTTTCAGCTGGTTGGTGCATGTGTGCGAGGCGAAGACTGTGTCTGATGCAAATTCAATAGAAATGTTTACTCAGTGCTTCACACTGGCCCACATCGCTGTGAGCCTCATCTGGTGTCCATTTCCCAGCGTGTGCATTCGCCTTTATAACAAGCTTGCATGCAATCCAGTGCGGCACGCTGGCATGCCCATGTAGGCGTGACTGCCATGATGAATTGCTGCCTATTTTTCCTTCTTTGTCTCCCTGCCGGCTGGCTGCTGTGCTGCTAGCTTCAGAGCATTCCGGTGCTCCACTAGCTTGGCTGTGACAAAGATGGTCCCGATCAACCCTGCATATGGTGCAGGGTGCAAAGCCACATACTGCATCAACAATAAAAGGAGCGCATTTTGCTAGGCATGTTATCAGGCATGTTGTGGCAGTAATGCAAGGACAGCAAGTACTTGTGCCCAGTGACAATACTACAGCCAGCCCAATAGGGCATAATCCAGCAGGGTCCATCAACATCAGGTGATTGTACTGTCCGCACCCCCGTTGAAGAACAGAGCTGCAAAGAATGGGTTGAAGGCGATGATGTCCTTGTACATCTTCCCAAAGTCTGAGTTGCCCTGCAGTCAAGTGGCAGTGGCCTTCAGCATTGCCTGGACAATGTGGCTGCATGCGTGCAGCGATGGCACACATGCGTGCAGTAGCAGCGCAGCTGCTGGCACCCCTGCCTTGCCATGCACAATCTGCTCCTGGGCATTACAGCTGCATCCTGTACATGAGTCCCGTGTGCCGCTGACCATGTGGCGCTGGTGCATGCTCAGCATGCCATCACATGGGCCATAACAACGTGCAAGTCATCTCATGAGCAGGCCATAGTATAGGTTTCAGTGTCATAGCTGGCGTACTGCGCGCACCAGCGTGCCTTGTCCTTCGTCATCGAGCAACACCACGAGCCCTGCTGAACCGAACAACAGCAAGGCGATGACTACTGGCAAACATGCCCAGAACAGCCTGAGTTTTTTGGGGCTGAATAGCTGAGGTGGTGGTGGAGGCCCCTTGCGTGGCATAATTGCTTGTAGTGGCTTGTTGGATCGATTCTTGATTGCGTAATTTGAATGCTTCTCAGAACGGCATCCTGAACGGTCCAGCTTATCACGTGCATGCCCTAGGTGTGGTTTTGGGAATGGGGAAGATATCGTACTCAGCAGCGGCGATATGCAGCTGCGTCCGTAAATGTCTGCATAGAATGTGGGACACATCAGCAATCAGGCACAAGTTAGCAAGATTTTACACAAGCTGAGATGCTGCGAGGCTACGCGGAGCGCGTCAAGAAAAAGTTGGAGCTGCAGCAGCAGGCGGGTTCTCGCCCTGACTCAAACTTTGACTTTACTCTTGCCTTGGACATCATGTTCATAAGCGATGTGGGCTCCTAACGAGCCTAATGGACCTGTATGCACGGCTCATTTTACATACCGCAGGCACCAGCTCGCAGTGCACCTGTACCTTCTCAACAGCAGACTCTGCTGGGGTCCAGCAGTGGTGATGCAGGAACCAGCAAGTCGCCAGAGCCTCAAGCAGACGGTTCCTCAAGTGCTGTAGGTTATGTTGCGGCACAGGCAACGACGCTTGCAAGCCATGCGCCCATGCCTCCAGCGTCCCAGGTTCATGCAGACGCACCCCCTGCAGCAGTCGGGCCATCCGAGCACCGGCAGCCATCACAAACCGGCACGCAGCCATCCAGCATCAGCTTGAGGCGAGGCGCAACTGCAGCATTGAAGTAAGTCCGCCGTGGCCTCGTGCTTGATGGGCTGAGCAGTCCAGGGTGTTTTTTAGCGGCTGGCGTGTCTGCAGCCATATAGGCCATGCTGATGGCTTTCAAACACATCCAGGAAATGCTCCACTTTTGCAGGTCAGGGCTGGCATCGATCAGCCAGACACTGCGCTCTAGCAAGCTCCAGAAGCTGGCCGAGGAGCGAGCAGCAGCGAAAGCCAAGTACGTGCACGTTCATAGGCATGAATGTCCAATCGCCCACCCATGGCACTTTCCGTTTGGTCAGACCTACTCACTTGCTTGACCACTCGCATCAAGCGACCACACACTCCCTGGTTCCTATACTGATGCATGCATGCAGGGCCGCTGCCCTGAAGCAGGCAAGGCAGTTCATCACCTTGTCCAGCGTGCTCAGCCGCACACCACAGCTGTTTGACCGCGACAAGATCTCTGCAGTGGAAAAGTTCCTGACGCACATCGATGAGCTGCCTGCTCGCTACCAGTCAGTCCAGGTGGTCTTCCTCAGCAAGAACTCTCTGGCCAGCACCAACGGGATAGGCCAGTTTGCAGATGTGAAGGTGCTGAGCCTGGCAGGCAACCTGCTGTCAGACGTTGATGAGGTGGGTGGCAACCTTGGGGCATGCAGTCAGCACACCACAGGACTCAAAAATGTCAACGGCCTGCCTTGCTGGGTGATGGCAACCTGCTCACAATCGAGCATGGGCCAACGTTGATGCGTAATGTGCAGGTGCTGGATGACTTGGCTGAGCTGCCATGCCTTGAGGTCCTCAGCATGGAGGGCAACCCAGTCACTTCCTTTCCATTCTACAGGTGGGTGAGAAAGTGACGCATGATGCGTCAATGTTGCCTTGTGTATGTGCGTGCGATGATCCACATCAACACCGGCAGTGGTGAGGAATGGCTGGGTCCTTGAACACCTGCTGCTGCCGCAGGGCGCGTATGGTTTCGCGGCTGCCGCAGCTCAAAACATTGGATGGCAAGGACATCAGGCATGAGGAGCGTGCAGCCTCGATGGCACTGGTGGAGCAGGAGCAGGCGTATCTGGCAGTGCTCATTCGCAACGCGTGTATGGTGCACAAAATGGTGGGTTGCTGAGCAGTGCGCATATCCGATTTCATCACATTTGTACCATACGTGGCACGAGACATGCTGTGCTCCGACAGCCAGCCTCTCCCAATAGCTTGAATACTAGATGAATGCATTCTGAACACAGGATCCTGCTGTTGTGTCTGAACGATCCATGCAGGCATGCACCTTCCAGCAGCTGCAGCTGCATCGGGAGCTCTTCGTCAGCATGTACGGCCGGCGGCTGCGGTTCGTGAACGGCATCGCCCCAACAAGTGTGCCCATCAACCCACAGCGTCTGATGGAGCTATGGGACTACGAGGGCTCCCTCAGTGCACATGAGCGCAAGGCGATCCAGGCCGCGCTGCGCCGGGAGGCGATCCGGCGGCGAGACCAGCTGCAAGCGCGATCCACTCCAGGGGGAAGCAAGGCCCCCTCCTGGGATGAGGCGTTCACGCAGGTCATGCTGGCCCAGCAGCAGACCATCGCGCAGCTGCTGGAGATGATCGGGGGGGTGCGCGCCGAGCTGGCAGAGGAGGTGAGGCGCAGCTGGTTATCAGGCTGGAACACATGGTACAGCTTCCCCCTGCACCTGTATGGCTGCGGGCGCACCACTGGTGTGTGATGTAGTGGCCACACCAACCCCCATGTGTGCATTGCTCACGATGCTAGGCCCCGTCCCTCGTCTGCTCGCCCGCTGCAGGTGCGGCTGCGTGTCACTGCGCGCGTCATCAATGAGCTGCATGCTGAGGAGGATTTGCGGCGCCGAGTGCTGCAGGACGACAGGTGCGTAGCTGCGTACTGCTTTTACTCTGCCCATGCAAGCCAGCTTCCGTATGCCTCAGTGCCAGCGAGCTTGACACTTCACTCGTATGAGAGTGATGCCTGTTAGTGGCACTACGTACAAGAGTGCCTGTATTCAACAGCGTCTGTACACCTGCCTGCTTTCCCGCCCACTCAGGGAGCAGCTGGTTGAGGGCCTGCGCACAGCGTTCCAACAGCTGTCGCCTGGCAGCAAGGTGCTGTCAGGTGGGGCAGTGCAGCGCACGCCCAACCGTGCGAGTGCAGATGAGCGCAGCTCACGCGCGCTGCAGTCACAGGCCACACGGGTGCTGTTCAAGGTGACGGCGGGCTCGCCTGCTGCCAAGTCGTACTCCCCGGAACGCAAGCTGGAGATAGAGGCAAGGGCGCGGCCCCGGTCCAGTTCAGCTGGTCGTGTACAGCAGCGGCCCATGATCGCCCGGCCAACGTCTGCGCAGGCAGGCACAAGGAGTGTGGGCGCATCGCCGCGTGCAAGCCCCACCACAACCAAGGCAGGGGTAAGAGCACCTGAGCCTGCCTATGGCCAGAGCGTCAGCAAAAGCAGAGGCGCAACCCGGCCGCAGTCCGCAGGGCCGGCAGCGCGCAAACAGCTGTCAGCAAGCAGCCAGAAGCTGATGCTGAGGCGCAAGGTCGAGGAACAAGTACAGCTGGAGATGCAAGAACGCGGCGCGGCTTTCAAGGGGACTGCGGAGAATCCACGCTGGCAGCTGCCAGGCCGCCAGTCGCCGTCAAAGAGCGCAGGCAAAGGTGCGATATGCAGTTTTTGTTGCATGTGGTCGCCACTGTGTACATCTCCTGCTTTTATATATCAACACCCACATTCTTGTCGGGGCAACACTCACGGCAGCACTGCCAATAAAGACATATGCCTGATCCATGGCTGCATGTGTCTCTTCCCTGCAGGCCATGGCAGCAAGCCAGCGAGCCTCGCCATGTCACCCACACAGCACACTGCCAGCCAAGCAAAGGCTACTGAGGAGTCAGAACTCCACACACTTGTCACACTGTCACCAAACAGTGCACAGACGCAGCCACAAATGCAACTGCGCCAGGAAAGCTCGCAGCAACGGCAGGAGCGGGCTGTGCTACCACCAGGCAGCACCCAGCTTGGGGGCAGCTCATCCGCCCAAGCCCATGACGTGATGAGTGAGATTTCCTTTGGAGGCGGGCCTGGCAATCTGCATGAAGCTGTTGCCGCAAACGAGGCTGGGGCCAGCCCAGGCGCAAACAACACCACGACCACGCGGCAGGCACACTCGACCCTGTCTTCTGCAGCTCTCCAGCAGCTGCGGCAGCGCACACACCAGTTGCGGAGCGCACTGCTGCCACTGCAGCAAGTACGCTTGGGCCCTGCCGCACTCTGGGCACCTGGTGCCCTTGCGCAAACATCCCTGCCACTGCCACCTCCACCGCCGCTGCCACATGTGGCCCCAACAGCATCAAGCTGGCAGGGAACGGGCATGGCACAGCAGCCAGCATTGCCTGCGTCAAGTCCGTTGCCTCTTCCACAGTCTGTCCCACCTGCACTGCTGGCGGGCATCAGGCTCAGCACCCACATGCCAGATGCAACCCCCAGTTGGCATGCTCAACCGCCGGGGCCACCATATGCTGGCCTGAGTAGTGGAGGGGGATGGCATAGTGCAGCACCCCTGCCTCCTCCGCCCCCACCACCCCCACCCCCACCACCAGCAGCGCACACTCAGGACTACCTGCAAACGTCACAGTGGGTGCCTTCTCCCTCCATATCCGTTGTCGGCGTGCCAGGAGCCCAGGCGGCAAGTGTGGCAACATATGCCAGCGAGCCAGTCGAGCTGCTGGGACCTCCAGAAGAGGTCAGCAAAGGCACCTCTGGGACGGGCTACCACTTGTACAGTATGTGGCCGCACTTGGGGACTGGGGCAGCGGCGCGCCAGCTTGGTGCATATCCTCACCTGAGCTATGCACCCCAACCTGGCCAGCATGTGACCTCAACAGCCCTGCCGCCGTCTTTCATGCGGGCGCAGGTGCCACCTGACGTGACGCGCAGCTGGGGCGGGCCCAAACTTGGCGAGCTCCGCACAAGCACAGGTGTACAGGGGAGCAGGCCACCCTCTCGGCCGGCGTCGGCGGGCCCCCAGCCAGCAGGTGGCCAAGCAACCTTTGAGCGCCGGCCATCATCCAGCAGTGCTGCAGGGCCTGGGATTCTGTGGCACACGTCCGCGGCTGCGCTTGCCACAGGGCAGGGTGCGCAGCCACAATACACGACGCAGCGTGAGCTGTTCCCTGGTGCGATGCCCACACCAGATGCACGGCCTGGTGGTAGTGTGCAAGGCGTCAGCCAGCCATCACCTGGCGGGGCAAGCGTGGTGCACATCCCAGGCCCCGCACCCATCTCTGTGACTATCACACCTGAGGGTGGTGCCTACCACTGGAAGGGTGGGCAGCATGAGAATCCAGGTGACCAGGACCAGCACATCCATCTTCACCTGTACCCAACCGACAACCACCCTAGTGTACAGCCAGCCAGTCCAGAGATCCCAGGCCAGGCCATGCCCTCCCCACTTGCTGAGCCGCTGCCCAATGTGCTGGCCATAGGCGTCGCGTATGAGAGGATTGAGCGGTACACGCCACCCGAGCACTACGCTGCTCAAGGATTAGCGCCTGCAGCAGCGTCGCCCAACCATCAGATGGACAGTCAGCTGCGTAGTCTACGCTCTCAGCTGGATGGCCTGCAGACACAGCTGCTGCAGAAGCAGGTGCAAGAGGGGGAGGTGCATGCTGCAGCTCATAGTGCATTTGACTTTGATGACGACGGCATGCCTGGAGTGCCAGCCACCGCTGCACAGCTGGCAGCATCCGCTGCGCCTGCTGCCACTGCAGCTGCTGGCACCTCTCACGGGTTCCACCGCCCGTCATCAGCACCCTCCAGCCAGCCAAGGGCGTATGGACAGCGAGCCAATGCAGCGCAAGAATCCATCTTGCAGCAGCCAAGCATGAATACAGCAGGGAGTACAGGCTCGCAGGGCGCCATGCTGACCAGGATGCAGCACCCCATGCGGGCTTCTTTGGACAGCCGGCTACCTGACATGCATCAACCACAGTCTGGGCGACAAAGCCTTAGGGCCTCGGGGGGCGTGCTAGATCAGGTGGGCCAAGTGATGCATCAAAGTCACCCTTGGCATGGAAATGGAACGGCTGGTATTCATCGGGTATTGATTTGAAGCTGAGCTGTGTTCTGGGCTGCCGTGCACATCCCAAAGCTGGGCAGTCATAACACCTGCGGCTGGGCCTGTGATGTGTGTGTGCAGGTGCTGGATCTGCGCGCTCAGCTGGGGCAGCAGATGGCAGCACAGCAGGTGCTGCAGGAGGCACAGGACCAGCTGTCCATGCGTGTACATGAGACCCTGGAGTCGGGGCAGCCACCCCACACCACTGGCAGCTTCGCACAGCCCGCACACCTAAGCCTGAACAGGTCCTCCATCACCACAGGGCTCACAGGGCTCACAGTTCGGGAGCTGGAGTCCCAGCTGGTTGGTCTGACCCTGGAGAAGGAGGCATTTGAGAAGGCGATGCTGTCAGAGCAGGGGGAGGGCGCGCTGCTGCGGCAGGAGCTGCAGGTGCAGGTCGCAGCCACAGACGCACTTGAGGCGGCGCTGCAGGAAGCCAAGCAACAGCTGCACGATGCCCAGGACGCGCTCAACACGCAGACCGCCACTGTCGCAGAGGTGAGCCAGGAGTGCAGCGCGCTCAAGGGGCAGCAAGAGGATCTGCAGGCTGCAGTCGACGCCCTGCAGGCGCAGTTGCTGGAAGCACGCTTGCAGGCGGAGCGCGCTGCTGAAGCCATCTCCAGGTGGGTGCCTAGTCCAAGCATTGCTCAGGGGGTACCAGCCTGCCTTGTTTGCGCCGGACCCATGCCGATGGGTGCGAATCTGACAACCGCATACAGGGTGATCAGGCAGCAGAACGGCACCTTCCTGCAGGTGGCAAAAAGGCTATGCCTGATCGTGCCTGTTTTCCTTGCAGGCGGGACCAGGAGCGAGCGGCCCTGAGTCAGGACCTGGAGCGCATCCGCTCCCAGTACGAGGCCACCGTCCGGCACATCGAGTTTGAGAACAAGCGTGGGGAGGCCATGTGAGTAGGGCGGGGCGCGCGGATACGAGTTATGATTCACGTGCTGTTCATACTGCAGCAATCGCATCTGCTGCCCTGATGCTGCATGCAGCTGCTGCCGTGCACACGCATTACTCATGGACTGGGAGCGGGCGCACCTGTGACTCCCAATGGACCCTGCCCTGTGTGCTGCAGTGAGCACATGGCCTGGCGAAACCTAGGCAAGCGGGCACTGCACGCATTGCGGCGGGCTGCCACAGCGGCCAGTCGCATGCGTGTGCGCGAGGGCTCAGCCCTGTCGCTGTCTACCTGGTGGCGCATGCACCGGGCCATGCGCCACTGGCACGCTGCCGTGCACCAGACGTGTGTGCTGCGGCGCATTGCAAAGCGAGCCCGGCTAGGATTTGTCGCGGAGGCCTTTTACCGCTGGCGGGATTTTCATCACGCTGCTCATGCAGCCAAAGACAGGCTGCAGCATGCGGCGCTGCACTTCACAGGCCGCTCAATGCGGTGTGTGTTTGCGGCGTGGCGGCTGCAGTCCCAGAAGCACAGCGCAGCTGCCAAGTATGAGGACCCAGCGGCTGCCACGCTGGCACACCGCTTCATGCTCACACTGACCAAGCACAAGACGCTCAGGGCATGGCGCGAGCATGTCATGGAGCACGCACGCCCCAAGGTGGCGGCGACGAAGCGTGCGGCGCGCTGGTTCAGCCGTGGCGTAATGCAGCACTGCTGGCGGCAGTGGAAGCAGTTTGTGGTGGACAGCCAGGCCAAGAAAAGGTTCCTGCAACGCATCCTCACTCGCTTTGACGCACGGCTGACAATACGTGCGTGGAGCTGCTGGCAGGAGTATGTTGAGTTACAACACAGGCAGAGGCAAGCGGCGTCAGCAGCGGCGCTGCAGCGCACACACCGTCTCATCCACGCATGGGCAGCGCAGGCCAAGCGCAGTGCTGGATTGAAGCGGTACGTTGTGGGTATGGCACTGCGGCGGTGCCTACGTGTCGAACATTTGGCGTTCAGGAGGTGGGTGGAGTTTGTGCGCAGTCGCAAGCGTCTGGCAGTGGGCATGCAGATGGCGGAGGAGCACCATGGCCGCAGTACTCTGTACTGCTGCTTCTGGGCGTGGTCGCGTGCTGCCGAGCTGGCAGCCACGGCTCGCGCTCAAGCCAGCAGCGTGCTTGAGTTCCAGCGGCTGGTGCAGGTGGTGCTGCGCTGGCAGCGGCTAGCTGAGGGTGCTGCGCGGCAAACAGCCATTGTGGACCGCGCCGTGCGCATGTACAACCACCGCGTTGTGACCGGCCTACAGAGTGCAGTCCTGCGGGTGCGTTGCTGGCTGCAATGGCACATCCGCAGCTGCTGAGACTATGGCCCATGAGCCCTTGACTATCACGAATCCCGATGGATCCCCCTGGCATGCTCTAAAAGGTCCCTCGTCCAAGACTCTGCTGCCAGTTCATAACCCACTTGCCCGTCACCTGTGCTCATTGCGCAGGAGTGGTACCTGATGGCCGCCGTGCGGCGCATCCGCAGGCAAGAGGCGTGCGCCGTGTTCGTAGACGCATTCTCAGCGGCTGCCACCCAGCTGCTGCTGCACCGGACGTTCTACAAGTGGCGGTGGTGAGTCCGGGCGCTGTTTGTGCTGCAGCATCCGTGGGTGTGAATGAGAAGGGGCGTGGGCTATAGCACTGCGGCTGCTGCTGCTACTGCGGTTGGCTAAGTGGTTGAGTGTCCATCGTAATGCAGCGTATGGAACATGTATGCACAAAACCCATCAGTTCACAGGTCTATGTCATGCGCACATCTGCGCAGGCTGTGTGTGGACTCCATCAAAGCCAAGTGTGCCACAGAGATTGCCCAAGTCGCTGAGTCCGCGGCCGCCACCGCGCATATGCAAGACCGGCTGTTCCGGTCAGACGCGGAGAAGCAGCGGCTGCTGGATGCGCTAGACAAAGCGACGATGCAGATCGACCAGCTGTCAGGGGCAAACAGTGCAGCGGAGCATCGGGCGGCAGTGTTGGAGGCGGAGGGCAGCGAGCTGCAGATGCAGGTGGGGTGAGGATGGAGGGGGAGGGGCACCTGCTGCCATGGTCCCAGCCCTTGTCCGCCCCAGCAACAAATCAGCCACCACCATTCACCTGCCTTGCGAAGTGGTCCATACACCGGCATGTGTAGCAAACATTATTATTCCACTCAGCACTACGTAACCAGTACTAACCGCATGTCGTGTTTGATGCGGGGCACCCTGTAGGCCGCGGAGGTGCGCGAGCGCATGGGCCACATCACACAGGAGCGCGACGCGCTGTGGGCCGAGGCACAGGCGCTGTCATCGCGTGTGCAGGCAGCAGACGCGGGGACGGACGGCATGCGTGCTGAGCTGGCATCACTGCGGCAGGCACTGGAGGCTGCGCAGCAGGGCACACGGGAGGTGCAGCTGCGGCTGACGCAGCAGGCTGCACAGCACGAGCTGCAGGTGCAGTCGCTGCTAGAGGACCAGGCCACTCAGGCACGTGAGCTGGCGACAGCGCACGCGAATGTGAAACGGGCCGCCATCATTGCATCAGACCGTGAGGCTGAGCTTCAGGAGCTGCGGGCCACGTTCGAGGTGCAGCTGTCTGCACTGCGAGCAGAGCTGCAGGCGCGCGACGAGCAGCTGGATTTTGTGCGACAGAATGCTGTGGCAGCACAGCAACCGCTGCCGCCAGCTGCTGGGCTGGCGCTGGCACGGGCCATCACAGACGCTGGTGCTCAGCGTCGGTTACACACAGCTGGCCCTCCGGGGCCAGAGGCCGGCTTCAGGAAACAGTCCCCCATGATGCAAGAGGTGATGGAGCGTTGGGGGCTCAGCAGTGCACAGCTGCAGGCCGAGGCATCTGCATCACACTTGGCCAGAGGCTCAGAGGATGTACATGCTGACTTTTCAATCACCAGCTTTGTTGCATCCCTCACATCTGCCGCAGCTAAGAAGGGCACTGCGGCTGAGGGCGCATCGGCACTTCCTTTGCAACAACGCGTGTAACTCAAGAACCAACCGGGCTCTGTCTCATGTTTGCATTGGTTGAGAGTGAGAGTGGGTGGATGTCTTGCATCGTGCTCAATTGCATGTGGTGAATATTGCTGTCTGATTCGATGCCAGCGCATCACCGTTTTGGAACAGTTCCTAATGCAGAATGTTACTGCTTGGCGGACATCTCGTTGCTCTCCTTGATGCGCTCCTTGTTCTTGAGCCGCCACAGCCGTTGCAACTGCAGACGCCAAACCACGCACAGTCGCAACATGTGATCAGTACAGTGTTTATTCATGAGCATCCCAGGTGTTGCAGCTTTGAGTGCCTCTCTGCCTCCCGCTCCAGCATGTCCTGCATATGTTATATGTTTATGTTACACAAGCCTTCAGCCAGTCATGGGCTGCTCAGCATGCACGCTCTGTTGCGTGCTCAATTCTAAGCTGATAACCAGTTGTGTGCCTCCATGGCACCCTGTTCCAACTAGTAACGCAAGCAAACTGCAGCCAACTACCCTGTGGGCGGCAGCAGCAAGAGGTCAGCGGCATGGCCGACAGCTCAGCATACAGGTGGTGTGACCAGGTTCGTGCACCTGCATAGCTAAATGTGCCTGTTGTGTGCATTAAGCAAGCAGCCATAAGAGACCTGTGAACCCGGATGTGACTGCATCACACCAGGCTGCCTGCTGCTAACCTGAGGCATGGAGAGGCCCTGTCCCTCATAGCGCGTTGTCAGCTCCTTTGAGGATGCCTGTACATCCAGCAGTGCCCACAGCCAATCTGGGTACTCGCTATCTGGCTTGAACGCCGGGTCCTGCTCGCTCTTCAGCAGTGCACATCCGGTAGCATGCGTCTTTGACATCTCACGTATCCGCTTGGGCCCTGCAGGAGCAAGCCCAACCGCAGGGGTGCAGTCATGAACTGCACATGGCTGCCAAGCCTATGTGTGCTGCTGGGCCGGCCCACCATGCACGTGATGCCACACAGTTGCAGGCAGCGCCATGCCACCAGGTCCCATGCTGCGTGCGACACAGCCAGCGCTGATCCAAGCTCACCCTTGTCTTTGCTAGATTTCTTGGCTCCTGATGCTGCTCCTGGTGCTAGGCCACGCAGGGGCAGCCCTGCTAGGGCTGCAAAGCGAGTTCTAAAGCCCTGCAGCATGGACGGATCGTGCTCAATGTTGACACGCCATCCTTGTATGTCGGGCTGCGGAGGGCAGCTAAAAGGGCCTCGTATAAAAATGGTCACAGGCCCCTCATACCTTTTGTTTGGCATTGTCACGTTGGGTCTGGAGCCCGCCCTTCTCTGGGTTGCTCAGGGTAGCCTCAGAACTTTGCAGATCTGTGGAAATGCAGATTAACGCGCAGAAGGGCGTGTCCACCCAGGTCCGCACTGGCCGCAAGGCCGTGGTGGTTCGTGCTGCGAAGCACCTGAGCGCGCCTCCCCCTCCCCCGGCATGGCCTGCCCGTGTTGTGCCACCTGAGGTGCAGCAGCGCAAGGAGCCAAAGGTACTAAATCCTAAGAGAGGACAACGCAGCCATGCTGTGGACGGACTTGTAGCCAATATGCACGCAATGGATCCAGTGGATCGGGCCGCAGCGGAGATGGCTCACAACCACTAGCAGCATTGACACTACGTTCAACACTTGCAATTAACGGCTACTCATTGCCCTCTTTCGCAGCGCTTCTCCCTGCTGGGCTCCACTGGGTCAATTGGCACTCAGACTCTGGATATCATTTCAGAGTTCCCTGACAAGTTTGAGCTGGTGGCCCTGGCTGCTGGTTCCAACATCAAGCTGCTGGCGGAGCAGGTGCGTTTCTGCAGCTTGCAAGCTGCCGCAGTAGCAACATGGCATGCGCGCGCATGCTCAGCATGCAGTACTACACCACGCCTTGAGCCCCACTGACATGCACGCTGTGCTAAGGGCTGACATCATCGTGATTTGCTGCGGCAGATCAAGAAGTTCAAGCCCAAGATGGTGGCCATCAAGGACGCCTCAAAGGTCGCTGAGCTGAAGGAGATGATCAAGGTTTGTGCGCCTGAGGGTTGGGTCGGCTGCTGCGCATCGGCCACATATTTGGATGTGCGCCTGCACCAAAGCAGCTGCAATGCTGGGCTATGGAGGGCACGTGGCGATGCTGATGTGCTTGTTGTGGTGGTGCTGCAGGGCGTGTCACCCATGCCTGAGATCCTGGTGGGCGATGAGGGCGCTGTGGAGGTGGCGCGCCACAAGGACGCAGAGGCAGTGGTCACCGGTGAGCAACAGCAAAAGCCAC
This sequence comes from Chlamydomonas applanata, assembly GCA_001662365.1. NCBI lineage: Eukaryota > Viridiplantae > Chlorophyta > Chlorophyceae > Chlamydomonadales > Chlamydomonadaceae > Chlamydomonas > Chlamydomonas applanata. The sequence goes on from BDCZ01000050.1 coordinate 140,092, forward strand.
AGCCCATGCACGCAGCTGCAGCAATCTGGGCGAGAGGATTGCACATGTCAAATGGCCGAACTGTGTGGTGGTGGTGGCGGTGGTTGGTGGGGTGGGGGGCCGACAAAGGCGGCACCTGTCGCATGGTGCATCATGGAAGCGGAGTAGGGAGCGTCACGTGTTGCGCTGCATGTCCAGCATGTGTGCACGCGGCTGCCCGCCTTGCAGGCATCGTTGGCTGCGCTGGCCTGCTGCCCACCGTGGCTGCCATCAAGGCCAAGAAGGACATCTGCCTGGCCAACAAGGAGACCCTGATTGCTGGCGGCCCCTTTGTGCTGCCCCTGGCACGCGAGTATGGCGTCAACATTCTGCCCGCCGACTCAGAGCACAGCGCCATTTTCCAGTGCATGCAGGTGGGGGCCGGGGAGGGGTGGTAGGGGGGCTGAGGCGCATCTGGCAGCGCGACAAGCCACCTCCACAGCCTACTTGTCGATTGGCCATGCGGAAGGCAGCCATGTGAATGTCTGGGGCCGTGTGTGGTGTGGTTATGGTCAAGGCCAAGAAGAGTGGGCGGGGATCGGCACATGGGGCTCGATTCAGCTGGTTGGTGCCATCCTGTGCTCTTGGTGGCGCTGCTGTATGTGTGCGCTCATGCGCCAAACCATGGCGCATGTGCAAGGCTAACTCTGTGACACGCCGTGTTATTGTTTTTATGTGCATGGCTGTTCCGTGTGCAGGGCCTGCCTGTGGGCGGCCTGCGCCGCATCATCCTCACTGCATCAGGCGGTGCATTCCGCGACTGGCCCGTGGAGAAGCTGAAGGAGGTGACAGTGGAGCAGGCAGTGACACACCCCAACTGGTCCATGGGCAAGAAGATCACCATCGACTCTGCCACCCTCATGAACAAGGGTGCGTGCCAAGATTGCCAACCGGGGGGTGGCTCGGGGATGGCAGTACAAATGTGCACCGGCCAAGTGGTGATAAGGTTCCTGAGGACACACCTACCAACCCTGTTGGGGTCATTGATGTGACGGACATGACCTGAGGTATCACTGGGTCCACCTCATTATGTGTATGTTGGGCTGTAGCGTCTTGAGCCGTTTGTCAGCTACCTGCCCGGCTGCTATGCTGTGTCAACAGGTCTGGAGGTGATCGAGGCGCACTACCTGTTTGGTGTGGACTATGACAACATCGATATCGTCATCCACCCTCAGTCCATCATCCACTCAATGGTGGAGACCCAGGACTCATCGATCCTGGCCCAGCTGGGCTGGCCCGACATGCGCCTGCCCATTATGTACACGATGTCATGGCCGGAGCGTGTGCCAGTCCAGGATGCCACGTGGCCCCGCCTCGACTTCACCAAGGCCAACAACCTCACATTCAAGGCACCTGACAGGTGGGTGCCTCGCATGCCCCTACGGATCGAGCAACCCGCTGCAGCAGTGATGGCTGAGGGTAAATTGTAGGTAGCAGGTGCATGGCTGCAGAATCGTGAGGGATGCCTCATGCCTTGCCAGCACGGCTGCCGGCATCTTTAATATCTTAGACCTGATCCCAGCATCTGGACCAGCATCAGGGAGTGTTTGGCTGGGGATGCGCAACTGCTGTGCATGAGCTGGTCCGTAACGGCCCCTATTTGCAACACAGGGCCAAGTACCCCTCGATGGACCTCGCTTACGCGGCTGGCCGCAACGGCGGCACCATGACGGGCGTGCTGTCTGCAGCGAACGAGCAGGCGGTGCAGATGTTCATTGACCACAAGATCCACTACCTGGACATCATGAAGCTGAACGAGGCGTGCTGCGAGGCACATAAGGCTGACTGGGTGGGCACCCCAGACCTTGACCAGATCGTGCACTACGACCAGTGGGCACGGCGCTGGGTCAAGGAGCGGGTGCGTGGGGCACTGCTGCATGATGCCCTGATCTGATCACTGCCCGTCCTCCGGTCGGTCTAGTCATACACTGATTTGCGGTGTGCGCGTGAGCGACGATGCTACCGGCAACATTGTGTGGGTTTTGCTTGGCCCCAGCTTGGTGCTGAGCTGCTGACAGGATGCGCGGTAACTGGCCTGGCTGCAGGTGGAGTCGGGGGCCTTCAAGTCCAAGGTTCTGGCCGTTGCGTGAACCAGCCGAGCGTTGAATGAGCAGTGAGAAAAAGGGGCGGGGGGGGGGGGGGGGGGGGGGCG
>BDCZ01000050.1:143075-157659 GCA_001662365.1 Chlamydomonas applanata
GTATCCAGCGCGTGCATGTACATTGTGAGCAGTTATGCGCTGCATGCTAGCTGCGCATGAGCAAGGAGTATTGGTAGTGTGCTGAGCTGCAGACCTGCCAGAGCTAGAGCAACCTGCGCCGCAGCTGGCTGTCGCGTCCACATAAACAATGTGATCTCACTCGTTGGTATCAGTGCGGTCAACGCATGCCACCCGATGTTCCCAGCGCACAAACCCTTAGTTTTTCCATCCCATTACCACCAGCTCAGCACCAAGCCTTGCCGGGCTCAGATCACGTAGCATCATGGCTTCTTACGATTACAGTGCAATCTCAAAGCTCGCCAAGTATCCTTTTCAGACATATTGGTGCGTGAGGCTTCACGCGATCGTCTTCTATGGCTGTCCTCATCACGGACGAAGCTGTCGCCAGTTCCAACCAGCCAACTTCACCTGATTACTGGGGGCAAGGGTCTGAGGGTGGGCTTTTGCCGGCAGGTTTTTGCCGGCAGGGCTTGAGTGCACTTGGTTGAGATTGTCCTTGATCGGGGTTTTTTGCGATGTAGGCCAGAGCAGAAGCTGCGCGTCTGCATCACCGGCGCGGGTGGCTTCATCGCGTCGCACCTGGCCCGGCGCCTCAAGACGGAGGGTCACTACATCGTGGCGTGCGACTGGAAGCGCAACGAGTACTTCTCGGTGCGTACTGGGCGCGATTGGGAGCATGCCAGCGCTCTGGGTGTGTGGCATCGCAACCTGGCACCATGTGGCTGCATGCACGCATGCATGCCACCTTGCGTCTTGTCAGTCGCTGAGCACAGCCACACGTCATCACATCATGTTCTGCATCTGATGGAAGCTGACACACTTGTGGCTTCTGCCGCAGGAGGAGGAGTTTTGCCACGAGTTTCACCTCGTGGACCTGCGCGTGTTCGAAAACTGCAAGAAGGTGGTTGAGAAGTGCGACCATGTCTTCAATCTTGCTGCAGACATGGGTGGCATGGGCTTTATCCAGTCCAACCACTCGGTTATCTTCTACAACAACACCATGGTCACCTTCAACGTGCTGGAGGCTGCGCGCCAGGCTGACGTGAAGCGGTGTGTGCGCAACTGAACAGCAATCGCACAATGGCACACAGCTGAACTGTCATGGATTGTCAGCAGTGGTACGCTGGGTGCTGGGAAGAACGGGAGCCGTGCATCCCTGTGACCTCCGCACAGCTGCACAGCTACAGTTGCAAACATTTCCACACCCGCCAGCGGCTGGGTGCACAGGATGTACATCACGGCTGTGGGCTTGTACTGATTGTGCCTCGTACATTTTGACTGGCTGTGTGCTGGGTGCAGCTTCTTCTACGCCTCGTCTGCGTGCGTGTACCCTGAGTTCAAGCAGCTGGATACACAAGTGGAGGGCGGCGGCCTGAAGGAGCCCGACGCGTGGCCCGCGCAGGTGCGCACAGCATCAGGCAGCTGCAGCAGCAGCAGCATTACCAAGCAGCAGCGGCAGCAATAACAGCGGCAATGCAGGCGCGTGGCTGGCATTCTGAGGAGCACGGTGTGCTTGCATTTGTGTGCATGCTTGTGTGCTGCGCTGACATGATGAACTGCCTCACTGTGCCCATACTCAGCCCCAAGACGCATACGGCCTGGAGAAGCTGTCGGGTGAGGAGCTGTGCAAGCACTACACCAAGGACTTTGACATCGAGTGCCGCGTTGCACGCTTCCACAACATCTACGGGCCATACGGCACGTGGAAGGGTGGGCGTGAGAAGGCGCCAGCCGCGTTCTGCCGCAAGGTATGTTGCCGGCGCTGACTGCCAGGAGCAGCTGTTCATGTTCTGCCGCAAAAAGCAGGGAGCAGGGTGATGGCATGAGCTGGGGTGGGGTACATATCAGGGCAGGACCCTTCGGATTGAACACATAGCATGGTGTGACCAGGGGCAGCAGAGCCTTGAACACCTGAGACACATGCAGCACATGATGTTGTGTGCACACTGCACCGGTGCGATGCATGCACACAGGTTATCACATCAACTGAGCATCTGGAGATGTGGGGTGACGGGAAGCAGACGCGCAGCTTCACGTTCATTGATGACTGTGTGGAGGGCATCCTGCGCATCACCAAGTCAGACTGCCGGGAGCCCCTGAACCTGGGCACGACAGAGATGGTGTCGATGAATGAGATGATGGGGGTGAGTGCTGATGACTGGGGAGCTGCGAGGGAGATGTGCATCAAGGCGTAAAAGCTGGCTGTCAGATTGCCCTGGCCTTCATGTTAGGATGCAGGCGCAACCTGAACCAACTTGAGGACTGACTCTACAGTGTGCTGACCAGCGGTGCCATGGTCCATCTGCTGAGTGCAGATCGTGATGGAGGTGGGCAGCAAGAAGCTGCCCATCAAGCACATCCCAGGCCCTGAGGGCGTGCGGGGGCGCAACAGCGACAACGAGATGATCCGCGAGAAGCTGGGGTGGGAGCCCACGATCAGCCTGCGTGACGGCCTTGGGTGAGTGGTGGAACTGGGGCAGGGGGGGTTGCCGCTGCCCGTCTTGAGCGCTGCGTATGAACGGCGTATGCGGAGCTGGACTCAGTCGAATGCTTGTTTCAGTTAATGCAGTGTACACATGTACACATGTATGCGCTGTGCATTCACCTCACCCCAACCCCTCAACCCACCCCACCCCGATCTTCCAGCCCACTGGCAGTCCATCCCTGCATCTCATATTGTACTGCACCTCCCTGTCACTCCTGCAGCATCACATACAAGTGGATTGAGGGCGAGATCAAGAAGGAAACGGCGGATGGCGCTGGAGACGTTGCCAAGTACTCGCACTCCATGGTGGTGGGCACACTCACGCCGACTGACCTGGGCTCGCTGCGCAAGGCAGACGGCCAGGAGGACTTCAAGGACCTGGGTAACGCCGAGAATGGGACAGCGTAGACATGTACCAGCACTGTAGCATATGCCATGTGAGCAGCAGCTGTGCGCAGCAGCTGTGGGCAGCAGCCCGCCCCACAGTGGCGCATGTGCTTTGGGAGTGATGCGTGCGCCCGCATGCTGGATCTTCGGAAGCTGCGTTGCGCGGAGCTCGGGGGCCCTGCTTTGTTCTGTGCAGCCTTGTGCCTGTTGGTACAGTAACGTACAGCGGGATACGCAGGCACTGGTCATATTGATGGGGCTGCGGTGCAACTGGGTGTGGTGTCGGCATGTCTGCGCTGGTCTGCTTGTAGCTGCTGTGGCCAGCTGCAGCACACACTTCGTACCATGCGCTTATATGATCTGTTTCTGGAACCTGTGGAATGGCTGCACATACTACTATATTCAGCAGGTCCATGCCGGTTGGTTTGTAGAAACATTTCAACTGTGATGTCATAGGGTGTCTGCGGCATTGTGGATTCATGCAGGTGTTGTGTGTTTGCCTTTTGCTGGTCGGAGTGGTGGGGAGTTGTGTGTGTTATGATGTTGGAGGAGGTGCTTTTGGTTGTGGCCGCATCAGGCCAATTCAACCTCAATAGTCACACTCCTGCTGTCGGAGGTGTATCTCAGGGGTACTGGTGAACTAGGAGAATAAGTCCATGGTGCTATTCCCCTCACCTGTAAGAGGAAGCGACTGTTTAATGCTCGTTTGTTACACAAGCCTTCTATCCTACACATCGATAAGCTGCATGGTGTTGACCCCGCGCACTTGGGCACACCACCAAACACGGAACCTAAAAGAAGACAAGCTGCCACGGCACCTGGAACTGCAAAGGCATGCCATCAGCCGCATGAACTGAGTGCTCCGCATGGCACCTCCACATGCGAAAGCACCTCTGCATCTCGCAAAACACACCGCCTGCTGCGCAACAACAGCTGGCCAGACTTGGGGTAAAACAATGTGAGCAGCTTAGATGTGCTTCACCACCTTGGCCAGGGGCACTGCCAGCTTGGTCGAGTTGAACTCGCCCACGTACACAGAGGACAGAATGGAGAACACACCGGACTGCGGGCAGCAAGCAAGCAGGGACGACGTGTTGGGGCATGCAGGGCACAGTACTGGAGCACCAAACAAAGGGCTCATCAACACACACAGCTGTGCCCTGACCCGTGAGAGCGCGCCCATGCTGTGAATGTCACCACCCTGAGCGGACCAGCTGGTCCGTGACAACCCCTCCCAGGCTTGCCGCTGAAACTGGTGCCAGCTGTTCTGTCCGCTGCCAGCTGGAGCAGCACAGGGCCGCACCTGCAGCACGGCCACCAGGTACTCCAGGCCGACCAGCGCAGACAGCAGGCAGCACACGCCGAATGTGGCAGGGATCGCGGTGTAGATGGGCAGTGAGAAGGGCAGCGCCAAGCTCATACCTGCGGCACAAGTAGGTGGCAAGGCGGATGTGCAGGGGACCAGGGGTCAGGGGCATGGCTGCCTTGCACAGGTCTCTGCATGTAGGCAGGCACGCATGTGCAGAACTACAGACCCACACCCACAACATCGGTGAAGCTGAGCCTGAAACAAGGCATGTGGCATAGTCTTTTAACCCCCACGTACCCGTCAGGATGTGTAGCAGCGTGTGGCCGGCGAGCATGTTCACCCACAGACGGACACCCAGGGAGACGGCACGGAAGGAGTAGGAGATGGTCTCCAGGGGCACGAAGATGAAGGCCATCGGCCAAGGGGTGCCGCCTGCAAAGTATGCATCCAAATCATGCATCAGCATGTATGCAGGACCCACTGCGGGCTCGCACATGCTTGCAAGCTTAAGTGACAGGCCCGCTGGCCAGCAGATGCCGGCATTTGTGCAGTGGCCGCTGCACCTGTTCAGCCCAGGCCGCATGCGTGTTCCTCCACGCCTTTGGCTGCGGCTGAGTGATCCCATAGCATCCTGCCCGGTCCTGCTCGTGCCCCGCACAGCCAGGCCCGCCCCCGACAACCCCCGCACCCGCACCCACGCACCAGGAATGAAGTGCCCCGGGAACTTAAAGCCCATCTTGTAGAAGCCCAGTGCTGTGGCGGTGGCCCACACAGACACACCCAGGCCAGTGGCAAAGCCCAGGCCGGAGGTGGGCGCCTCGTTGAAGGGCACCAGACCCAGCAGGTTGCATGACAGGATGGTGCAGAACAGAGTGGTGCACCACATGCCAATGTTGGCGCGCTCATCGGACGCCTTGATCACGGCGGGCAGTAAACGGCTGTCCACGGCCGCGTGGGGCTTCTCCATGGGCGCCTGGCTCCGCCAGAAGCGGTACACGCCCAGAAGCAACGAGTTCACTGCCGAGCCAGACTGGACTTGAGGAGCTGCAGGGCATCGTGCCATGGCTTTTGATGAGCGTGCTTAATGCGTGCAGAATGCAGCGAAGCAAAATGAAGGGATGTGAACAGGGCAATCTCTGATACATCCCTGCACATGACAAACGCGCTCCTTACCATACGAGGCCATCGACATCGTCTGCTGAGCAGCCCACGGCATTGCAGCCACGGTGCTGTTCATCCTGCTCCCCCCAAGCAGAGGGCTCCGCGATGCACCCAGGCCCAAGCCCAGGGGCAGCTGGGACGGCTGCAGAGCAAAACAAAACGAAATTAGTTCGTGATCCCAGCTATGCCCCCACACTGCCACTGTTTGTGCTCATGCACACGCAACATGTAGATGGGTTAACCCTGCCTGCTGGCCCACCTGCTTGGACACAAACTTCTCCACCTCTGCGATGGAGCTGGTCACGCTCTGGTTGCCATGGCGCTCTGCATGCACCATGATGCCCATGCTCATGCAATCAGCAACTTGCAACACTCTCATCTGCTTCCTTTAGCCGGCCGTCCTGCTGCTTGAATCTTAGCGTCATACTAGGAAGCCATCAAAGCCCTGATTCGTTTGCGAAGCTAGTGATCAGGTAGCGCACCCTCGTCAGCGGCAGAGCTAAAGCCTTGAGCGCCAAAAGAAGCTGTGCTGTTCAGGCTGGCCCCAAAGCGTGTGCCAACCCATTGGGCCAGACGCCCTCCCTGGGCGCGAAGCGCCATGTTGCTAAGCTAGCTAGGGCACAACCAGAGCAACTTGCAGCCCTGATTGACTTGACTCCTTGGGGGAGTGTGACTCGACTGAGTAACGTCCGAACGGATGTAGGAAGACAGACGAGGACATCAAGGGAAGCCTGCTTGTGACGATATCTGTGGCTTGGGCACAATGATGGTAAGAATATGGTCCGTACTGCACTGCTGGCAGTACTACTGGATCAGCCAGGGAATGCCGCTCAAACTCAGCTTCCTGACTTGCATGACAGACCCTCACGTGCAGCTGTGCAGTATGGCGTGCATGCTGCTAGGAGCAGGGCGCATGGTTGTTCATGGCGCATTAACGTAGCAGGCTGGAGCTTACGTAGCACAAACCAGGTGCTTGCAGGCTGACTGGTGAATGCAACACGCAGTGGGCCTTGCAGCAAAACAGTAAGTACTAAGAAACGAGACGCCCCATGCCTGCTTCTTGCAAGGGATGGCAAGGGATGCCGTGGAAATGGCAAGCATTGAGCACAAAGGACCCCTCTGGCCCAAGGGATGGTCAGTACAGTACTGTACGGCAGGACTTTTTGCTGCTGCTGCCCCACGTGCGCGCTCCTTGCTGCTGCTGGGCCTGTAGAAGCAGGTGGCTGTTAAAGCGAGTGCACCAGACCTGCCACTCGCTTGCTTCTCTTTCTATCAATGCACTTGTCTAATAGGTGCTGCTGGAATACGCTTGCATCGATGGGTGCCGTCAAATGGTTGCCTCCCAACGGTCGCACTTCAGTTCCAACTGCAGACCACTCAACCGGCCTGCCCCACTGACCAGCTCTGTAACTAGCAGCTGTTTTACTAATTGGCCTGATATCACGCTGGACTACGTACCTAGTCATCCGAGTGCTGCTTGCATTTCTTGCCCGGCCCGAAGTGCAGCCCAGGGCTCTTATGCAGGTGTGTGCGGCACTGGTAGCAGAAGGCGGACGTGCATGCATAGCAGCGGATGAGGTTGTTGTTGCCCTCCTTGAGGTTGAACTGGCCGCAGATAACGCAGCGTGCAAAACGGATGCGCACGTCACCATGCCCGCCACGCCGGATCTGGTCCACCACATTATTCGCCGCCTGTGCCTGTTGTGGACAACCGCACGCAGCGGTACGAATGTACAACACATTCAGCAAGTCAGCGATGGCTATGATACACCAATAAAACCCGACAAAACCCATTCATATACCGGTACCAGCATCTGGACTCCTGCCTGAACATCTCTAGAGCTGCTGATGTCACGTACCAACCCCCAGGTCTGCAACGCTGCTAGCAGCCGAGCACCATCATGCAAATAGAGCACGCCAATTTATTCTGCTCCAGCAATTGGTCAGCAATAGCAGAGCCCTTAAGAGCAACTGGGTTGTTGGGCTAACTTGCTCACCTCCCAGAAGCGGTCGCCCACGTGCTGCATTGCGTTCCAGCGCGCAATCTCCGCGTCGTCGAACAGCGCGCATGACTTGGCGCCAAAGTGGTCGTACCCGTCGATGATCTGCGGCAGTGGCAGGAGGTGCATGGCGGCAGGTGAGTGTTTGGGGTTTGCAATGTTTGGAGTTAAGAGTGGGGATTTGGGAGTGGTAATGGAAGCAGCTGCATGGGACGTATAGCTGCCCAGGTGCAGTCAATCAAATTGCGGTAAGGGTGGCAAGGCCAAGGATGCTGTTCGGCAAGCCATGGCAGCAATCTACTGGGCACACCAGTAGGCACTCGATGCACATGAGGTGGGCGCACCTGCTGGCACTTCCAGCAGAAGTACGTGTTGCAGTACGAGCAGATCATCTTGTTGCAGCCCTCCGTCTGCAGGGAGTGGCAAGCCGTGTTGATTCAAAACATCAGCGTGAGCAACACATGAACATGATGACATCTAACTGACTGCAGGGAGCGAGTACTTCGTACTTGCACCAGCGCAGCTCATCTCGCGCCCCTAGATGCCCTTCATGCCTACCTTCTGAATAGCCATTTGGCACTTGGGGCACTTCTTGGAGGTGCCCAGGATGGTACTCATGCTCTTGATCTGTGTAACGCAACGTGGGAGTCAGGGCCAGCAGACGGTTGGTGGAGGCCAGCTGGTAAGCATGTGGAAGCTGGCCATGTGGGTGCCACCTGGATGGCAGGCTGGCAGGCTGGCACGATCATGAAGGGTCACCACTGCTGCTCCAGCCACTGTACAGCCGCAAGAGCCACACAGCATCATGTGATATAACTACAGTATAGCTGTACTGCCTGCCTGCCTGCCTGCCTGCCTGCCTGCCTGACTTGCTGCCATCGCATGGAACGAGGCAGCAGCCATCACACACATGTAAAATATAATGACGGTATACTATGTATACCTGGTTGATGAGGTCCATCTCCATGCGCTGCCGCTCCGCGTTGGGCTGCCCCGATCTGTTGCTGCGCCGCTGCAGCGCCTCCAGCTTGGCCTCTGCAGACATGCACTCCCTGTACACACATATACCATATAGGTGCGCGGTTCTTGATGCGAGACTCATGTGACCAATTCATGCCAGTCTGGGGCGCACACGTCATGATATCGATGATGACAGTAGCATGACATTCCACAGACTGACTCATGCACCATGATTGGGACCGCTGCTTTTGTGGCACTGATGGTGTGTGCCCCAGGTCTGGCATGCAGGCAGCAGCCACGGAAGCACAGACTTACTCTCCGGGGTGCCAGGAGCCGTAGCACAGAGAGCAGAAGACGAAGAAGCACTTGGTGCACTGCGCACAGTGATCCTTGTCCTCCAGTACAATGCTGTTGCAGCGTGGGCAGTACACCACGTCCTCCATCTGCGGTACATCACATGGGCCCACCGCGTGGGATGAGCTCAAATGCTTCCAGAGCAATACACGAGGAGTCGAGGACATCAAGTTGCATGACAGGGGGCCGACATCTCTATGGGCTGACATGGACACAATGCGATTAGGAGGCGCAGGGGGCACAAGGAGATGCCAAAATCCTGAGGCTTTGCATCTATCAACCAGCAGGAAACCCTTCCCTTCCACCTTCTGAATGCCTTGCCCATGTGCACTCCCATCCACGCTGTCTACCTCCCCTCACCATTCCAACCCCTCCGCTCTCTCTTGGCCTTTCCCCTCCCCACTTGGAACCCCTCCACTCTCTCTTGGCCATGCAGAAGGGGAGCCGCTCACTTTGTCCAGCGTGCGCTGCAGCAGAAGCGCCTCCCACCGCTCAAACTCCTCCTCAGTCAGAACACTGCGCAGCGTCATGGGCGTCACTGGCAGCCGGCACGATGGGTCGGGGCACCTGCGCAGCACATGGGGCAGGCGCACGGTCAGGTAAGATGTGGCATCAGAAATCCCCAGGTTCAGGTACCCAGCTAACAGGAGACAGTGACAACCTAGATGACTAAGCAAGAACAGACATTGATGCAGGCTGAGCGTGGCTGCAGACAGCGTGAGGGCACGCATGCTACACGCATGGCAGAATAACATCAGGCATGCCAGGGGCAGGGCAGCCCCACAGCACCCACTTGACATTCTCCACCGCGCCGTCTGCAACCTGTGTCGAGCAGTGCTGCGCAAAGCAGGCCCTGCAGAAGTGGTGGCCGCACTCGGGTAGCCGCACGCACTTGGCCCCCAGCATGTCCTCAAAGCAGATGCTGCAGCTCACAGGCTGCGTCTCAAATACCTCGGCCTCGCGTGCGTTTGCGTAGCGCATGATGGCCATCGCGGTTTCGTGCGCGGGCTGCACGCCTGCGCCCTGTGCGCTGAGGGCACGCGCGAGCGAGCTCGCTGCAGCAGCCGCCTGGGATGGCGATGGGGGTGGCAGCTGCCTGTCCTGTGCCACACCGCTGCCGCTGCCACTGTTGCCGTCCGCAGCAAGGCCGCCGGCCGCGCCAGGTGCATATGAGGTGGAGGGAGCCCCAGCGTCCTCTGCTGCTGCTGCCGCGGCAGCTGCGTGGGCGGCTGCGGACGCCGCCGCTGCAGCAAGCACGGCATCCAGGTTGGTGCTGCAGCTGCGAGAGCACCCAAACTCGAGCACCCGGTCCCGGATGGTCAGCGTGCCTGACGCTGCCACACCCAGCTGCTCCAGGGCGTCTGTTCTGAGCCAGTCCACCCACTGGAAGAGCACAGGCTCCCCTGGCGTGAACTGGGAAAAGAGGGAGGCCGTGAGCTGTGTGGCATCTGCTGGTGTGAGCCACATGGCACTGAGCTGTGCGCGCGGCGCGAGGGCCGCTGGATACGTGAATGGCAGTTCCAGGTGGAGCCGGATAGGGGGCAGCTGGGACACACGTTTGCCGAATGGCAGCCCACGCTCCGCTGCCAGTTTGGCTGCCTTTGAGGTGGATGGCCCTGGGTCGTGGTCTTCAGCTCCAGGAAAGCCCCCTGCGATGTGCAGCTGCACGCCAGAATCCGGCAGCTGCACGTGAACTGCGACGTCCAGCACGAGGGTGGCGGGGGAGGCAGGGGGCCCTGCTGCTTGCAGGACCTCCGGGTCCAGATTGTGCTGCTGGTCCTCAGGCAGGCCTACCACATCACTGAGCCTGCGGTGCAGCCAGCAGCTTGTTATTGGGAGGAGGGGCTGAAGTAGCAGCAGCGGGGGCATGCTGGCGGACGTCCTTGATGTGCGCACATGACAGTGTGCGCTTGCTGCAAATGCGCATGCCCTGTGAGGACAGGATGGAAGGTACGCCCCTTCTCCCCCTACCTCTCCCTGTGCACACGAAGCAGTCGAGTTCAACCACTCGCACCTGAAGTCATCTGCACCCAGGATGCTGGTGCATGCCACAATCTCCTCCAGCTGGGCGGCGTACTGTGCTGGGTCCCAGAGCGCTGGGTCCCAGCCCTCAGTGGAGGTTCCCATGCTCTCTTATGCTCTCTTAAGAGAGAGTTCTTTGCTTGTCAGCTGGGCACCATGCTGCAAGGGCGCCGGCGACAAGGAAGGCAATGTCATGGCAAGGAAGCGATGGGGTCGCATGGCACCAGCCGCAGGCAGGCCACTCCGCATGCCCGCATGCAACCCAAAACCATCATGCCCGCAACCCCACCTGACGACGAATCAAGCTGCGGCAGAGGGCTGCGTCAGCAGCAGCAAGCCAACGTAGCCAAGGAGGATTGAGACCAGAGCCACGAAAAAACCATACACAGGCACGACGATTGCGAGCTCAATCCGCAGGAAAACACGACGCAGCACGCTTGGCTCAAGAAAGGGCTGCATGTGCGGGCATGGATCACGCCATGATCAATAATTAGAAACGAACATGACGCACGCAAGACGCGCTCCGCCAAAGAACAAGAGATGGCGCCAGTGGGCCCAACTTACAGAAAGGAACAACCAAGCTGTATACCAGCTAAACAAGGTGCACAGGCACAGTAGGTTTAGGCGGCCTTGCAATGCCGCACGCATTCAAACTGCAACCGGAGATTTTATGGTCTCGCTTATCTCAGGCCGTCGGATCTGAACAGAAGGTCACCCAACGACCTGGGTCCAACCACCTGTCGTGCTTTCGTGAGGTTGGCTTTGTTGACCTAATATTCACTAAATGGAGCATAGTATAGACTGGCAACCAAATGGTCTACCTGTATCACCGTCCAGACATTTGCGAGTCTATCTTTGAAGTACACAATTGATTGCAGCAACCACTACTTGCTGCTGCTTTGATTGGCGATGGAATGATAATGCATGTGGTGCAGGCATTGCAAGCACCCAAACACTTCTGCGAAGCTCAATATGATGAGATGACATAGCTTGTAGCTGAAAAACATGGAGGCAGCGGGCCCCGTCGATACATCATCGAAGGACTCGGATGCCGAGCGCAGGGCGAGCGCAGGCAGTGCAGGCCCAGGCCCAGGGTCACGCTCTGACTCTCCAACGGCAGGGAGGAATACGCGCCTGGGGAACACTGTGCAGCACGATGCAGCACCTGCACATGCCGCTCTGCATGCAGCACTTCTTCAACCTTTAGCACCAGCCCCAACCCCTCCACCAGGCCCAGCCGCAGCCCCAGCTGCTGCCTCTGGACATGATGTGACACTGAACTCCACCAAGAGCTACAAGCACTTCAGGGACAATGACGCAGACGTTGTGGTGGTGCACGTGCGGGCAGGCAGCGAGTACCAGGCCATGCTGTACCTGCTGCGCTCAGTGTCGCGCCATTTCCGCATGGATGACATTCTGCCAGAGCCGCCGGAGCACATCGCGGCGCACAGATACCAGATCCTTCGGCCTGCCACAGGTGCGCGCGCTGGTCCTGCATGCGCACGCATGCATATTCAGGGCCTCAGCGCCTCACATGTGCTGGCACAATCGTGGTGTTCACGGTGGCACCATGGGCACTTCTGGGCGCAGGACACCCAATGTAGATGGGTCACATGCATGTGCATGCCTCACGTGCATGGCATCCATGTGCTTCCGCATGTTGAACACGCGCATCAGACATCTGACGTGCACGCCACGCTGAATCCGTCATGTTGCGCTTGCCATGCCCCACAGACGGAAACCCGGATGGCGACGCGGTATCTGTCTTCCAGGTCCCCCAGATGCCACAGGGCCTGCTGCTCAAGCGCCTGCGCGCTGAGGTGGCACACACCAAGCCCTCAGAATGGGACATTGTGCTGGCACCCCGAGAGGGTCAAATGTCTGGGACAGGTGGAAGCTCAGAGGGGTTCCAGGGTAGTGAGGAGGAGGAGGAGCAGCAGGGCCCTGTGGACCCTTACCTCCCGGGCCCTGACGAGTTCGCTGCAGCCGCAGAGGCGGAAGCGGTGGCGGCCAGTGGGCGAGGTAGCGTGCGCCTGTCAGACGCGAGTGGTGGTGTGGGCCGGGGTGGCAGCAGGGAGGTTGGTGGTGGTGCGGGCTCTGCAGCAGGCAGCCTACAGCACACCACACTCAGCCTGCCTGCTGGCGCTCCGATCTCTGATGAGGCAGAGGCGCTGGCTGCAGATATTGAGGCACTTCTGGGCCCGGAGGAGGCGGCCAAAGTGCGGACGGCTGCGGCGGGATTGGAGCAGCAGAGGCCGGGCAGCAGCGGTGCTGACAGCAAGCGGGCCGGCGGCGTGGCGACCGTGATGCCTGTAACGTTCAACCAGGCGCGCGCGTGGGTGCGGCTGGCAGGGGAGAAGATGGACGGAGCACCTCCCCAGAAACCCTTCCTCATGCCCATCGCGATGCCGAACCAGTCGGGGTACCTTCGCATGGCGGCAGAGGCGGTGGTGGCATTCAACAAGCGTGGGCTGCTGCTCACGCCATACCTGCATGCCACATGCGAGGCTGTGGCCTGTGCAGTGCGCATCCAGGCCGCGTGGCGTGCGCACAAGCAGCGCAAGAATGGCGGCATTGCGGCGCAGCTGGTGCGGAGGCGAGCTGTTGTCATGATCCAGCGCGCGTGGCGCGCATGTGAGTCTATGGAGCAGACCTTGAAAGCTCGACCTTGGACTTTTGCTAATGGGGTGTGCCTGGGGGAAGGCATGCGGGAACGGCATGTGGGGAGCGCATGCTGGAAAGGCATGAAGGGAAGGTGTGCACTGTGAGTAGTGATGCTCCGGGGGGTTTGGTTCGCCTGCTTGTTGTTTCATGAAACATCAGCGGCATGTAGCTCAACACCAGGGCGGTGCTTGTCCTGCATGACATGCACAGGCCTGCTGCGCATGCGGCTGGACCTGCTGGCGAAGATGCGGCTGATACAGCATAAGCTGGGGGCGCTGCAGCTGGGTGTGCTGGGTGTCTCCACGCTAGCCCTCAGCGTGCGCGGGTGTGAGGTGCTACGGGAGCGGCTCACACTGCCGCTGCACCTCTTCCCAGAGCACCGCCTGCGCTTCACCTTCAGCGATGACGTGGGTGCTGGCTGTGGAGTGTAGAGGGTAGTGTGGACTGTGTGTAGAAGTGTGGAGTGTGGGTGTTGGTTGTGGAGTGTGGAGTGTAGCTGAGCATGACATAGGATGTTGCAGCTTGCACAACTGCACCGCTAAAGGGTGGAACAAGTTCGGACATGGCGCATTGGCAAGGCCTACGTTGCGGGTTGCTGTCGTGCTCGCATGCCGGCCTGCATACCCGCCTGCACATGGGTTGCTGCCGTGCCTGCTTCCGCACGGGCGATTGGGTCTGCTGCACACTGTACACAACCAAGCAGCTGCTCACTGCCAAGCTGCCCAAACAACCTCAGCCGCCGCAACCATGTGCTGCCGCAGGGTCGAGCGCACCTCGTTACCAACGGCACATCGGAGCGCAGTGGGCTGCCACTGTGGGCGTCGCCTGAGGTGCAGGCAGTGCCGGAGGGGGAGGTGGAGGAACGCTTCGGGCCGCGCCAGGTGTACGACCAGAAGGGCGCACTGGTGCTGCTGCTACAGGCGGCGATGTGGAAGGTGCGGGGGTGGTGGTGTGTCACGGTCCCCTGCAGCGGGGTTCAGGTCACGGCGGATTGTTTTACAACGGGCAACTGCTCTAGATGGCCATGGATGGTGGCACTTGCATGTGCAGCGGGCGTGGGACCTGCACCAAGTGGTTGAGGCTGCTCGCGATATTGTGGATGGGGCCACTCCGTCTGGCATGAAGCATTGTGGCAACTCCCAAGGAACTTCCACTCCATTCGCTGCTTGCGCCCCCCCCCCCCCCCCCCCCCCCCCCCCCCCCCCCCCCCCCCCCCCCCCC
>BDCZ01000050.1:158515-218022 GCA_001662365.1 Chlamydomonas applanata
GGCGCCAAATCAGACGACGTGCTCCTGCAGGTGTGCTTCAGCTCGTTCCAGGAGGCGGCCGTGCGCGCGGCGCTACTGCTGGGTCTGACATATGACCCAAAGTATGGCTTTGGCGCAGCCCTGGTGCCCCTCAGCACCACCAACATTGCGCGCGTGATGCCGACACCCAGTGAGTCACGGGCAGCCACCCCCTCCACCGAGCTCATTTTCCATCGCTGGTCTTCCCTCAACACAGCATCACTGTCTACGGCGTGGCAAGAGCGCATGGGGCTGCCACCCACAGCAGGCAGCGGCTCTCGCGTCGGCGGGCTGTCCCCACCTCACTCCCCTGCACATAGCTACGTGTCGGAGTCCCCACTGCCTGACTGGGCCACGCCCCCCATGTCACGTCTCGGCAGTCCTGTCAAGCCGGTCTCTCCTAGCAGGGGCAGCCGGCTCCGTTCCCCAGGAGGCAGCCCCACCCGGGGCGCAGCCATGGCAGGCGTTGCCTCCCTGCCTTCATCGCCGCAAGCGGGTGCGGCACGCGGAGGGTCACCGGGTACTGCAGGCCGTGAAACTTCTGCAGGGCGTGCCAGGTCGCCGATGGGGGGTCGCCTGGGCTCGCCCAGCGCACGTGGGGGGTCGAGGGGTGGTGCCACCATCTTGACCCAGCGCCAGCCTAGCATGCCGCTGCCATCGGGGCTACAGGCAGGGCGGGCAGGGTCGCCGGACCTCATGCACCGACCACCGTCGCAGCAGCGGCCGCCGTCGCAGCCATACCAACCCCACTTGCAGCCGTTGCAAGTGCCAGGGGCGGGGCCGCCACAGCACGTACCTGCGTACGAGAAACCACCGTCCAGAAGAACACTGCCCCCGCTGTCGCCGTCAGGCAGCCGGGGTGGCCGGGGCGCGGCACTGCCCCCATCACCCCCCAGCCAGCAAGCAGTACAGCAGCCGCAGCACCAGGGATTCGGACAGGCCGAGGAGATGCGGCCGGGCACAGCAGCCCCCACACTCTCACTCCCTGCCGGCGCACATACCGAGCTGTTGCTGGTGGGGGAAGAAGTCATGGGGGACGCGCGCCCCAGCACAGCTGCAGCTGCCATAGATATTGAGGCCACCCCACGGCACGTGGCAGCACCAGCGGCAGGAGGGGACAGGAGCCCGTCTCGCCAGCAATCCAGCCGCTCCGCAGCTGGTGCCTCACGTGGTTCTCCACGCAGCCGCCAAGGCAGCGCGCGCACCTCTGCAGCCGGCACCACCAAGGCTGCTCCTGCACCGCTCCGAGTGTCTGTGGACGGCTCTGTAAGCCCCAGCCAATCAACCGCCTACAACTCCCCGCTCCCCTGGGAGGGGGTGGGCAGCCGGCCGCCCAGCCGTGACGAAGCCGCGGTTCTGCAGCAGCGCGGCCAGCGTGCACAGCTCGGCCCCGCCATAGCCGCGTTCACGAAGCCCATTGACCCGTCCCAGTGGGCCGACGTCTCGGACCCCTCGTTCCTACGTGGCCGCCCCTCCCGGCTTGATGCCCTGGATTCCTCTGTCCAAGTGGGGCCCTGGCAATCGGATGACTCCACGCTGCTACAGCCAGAGCCCTGGGAGATGGCTACAGCAACTCACCAGCGCCAGGTGCAGCTGCAGCAGGCCCAGCGCTCCCCCGGAAGCTCTGCTGGTGCTAGCCCACGTCCCCAGGGCAGCCGCGCGCTCCACAAGGCACAGTCCAGTGGCGTGGGCAGGGTGGCAGCAGGGCAGGCGGCCCCAGTCACTGTCACTGCTGACGCCCTGTTGTCGGGCAAGCGCTCGGCTTCATGGCTAGGCAGCGGGGGCGTGGGCGCGGCTGCTGCTGCTGCTGTCTCCGAGCCACAGGAGGGAGAAGATGAGGCCTCTGAGGCTGGGCCAGCGGCAGGGGTGGCTCAGGGCGGAGCAATGGGCGCCCTGATGCGTGACCCACGCTTCGGGGTGCTCACACCAAACACACGGCTTCTGGCCCGGGTGGAGACTCTGGTACGCGTGGACCAGGCGCACGAGCAGGGGATGCCGCTGCACGCGCTCGGCCCAGGAGGACACCATGCCACATACCAAGTGGACGGCCTCCCAGGGGCGGGTGGTGCCACGGCTGCCACTGGGGGCGCCCCCCTGGACGGGCACTTGCAGCAGGGCGGCACACTAGCCCCTGGGCCCGGGAAGCCGCCTGGCCGCAGCCTCGTGTCGATGCTGGTGGCAAAGGCTGCACCCACCAAGTACAGCGGCCGTGCAGTGGCAACGGAGCCCGTGGCACGGGGGGTGGATGTGGTACGGGCGGCCAGGAAGGAGCAGGTGCGGGTGGACGCGCTTACACGGGGCGGCCCCGCCACCATCGCACGCGCTCTTGCTGGGCACAAGTCAACTGCCGGTGGCTTCAATACCAAGGGGCCGGGCTCAGTGCCGCATCGCAGCAGTGCATCACCCACTCGTGGCCATGGTGGTGTGGGGGCTCATGGTAGCACTGCGGTTGAGCCGCCCAAGCCAGTGGGTGCACCAGCAGGCGCGCCGCCAGCAATCGCTGAGCAGCCACCGCTGGTGGTCAGGGAGATGCCAGTGCAGCCGGTGTACTTTCCGGACTTTGTGGATGATCTGCTGGTGCAGCAGGCCACACTGCTGAGGGAGGAAGGATATGCAGCTGAGGAGAGTGTGGCGATGACAAGGGACAAGCACATCATGGCGCTGCGCGAGCGGTCCCGGCAGCTGACACAGACAGACCTGCTGTGGGTCAAGCACCACGACACAGGTTCGTGTGTGGTGCGGTGCGGTGCGGTGCCAGGTGGTGTGGTGTGTTGTGGCAGTACGGTGCGGTGTGGTTTTATGTGCAGTGCTGCGCACCCTGCCGTGTGCACTGGCTGCACGGTGGTGCCATGCCCACGCTCTGCCACCTCCTGCTGTACTCTCTCTCATCTGCACCTCACCCCAACAGACCCAAACACTGAAGCAACCGACACACCAACAAACCTGTTGCCCCGTTGATCTGCCCGCAGGCCATGCGTTCGCACCCGACTACACACCGCTGACGTCGCTGGCCATGGCCCGTCTGGTTGCTGAAATGCGCGCGGTGTACCGTGCCGCAGCGGCCGAGACAGTTGGCGCAGCCCGCAAGGAGCACGCCGCAGTTGTTGCCGAGGTGGCTGCTGAGAAGGAGGAGGCCAGGAAAGTGGCGGCGGCGGTGTCGCAGCGGCAGGCGGGGGTCATAAAGACACTCACATCCGTGTACCAGGAGGAGTGGACCAAGGCAGCAAAGGGGCTGGTCACGTCCCGCGGCATCAAGTCGGAGCGCAAGGAGCGTGCAGCCCATGACCGCGCGTTTGCTGCTGCATTCGGGCGGCAGGCAGCCCTACTGGGCCGCAACGTGCGGCGAGGTGAGCTGGCAGTGGTCAAGGCCACAGCACACTTGGAGGCATACACGTCTGCCCGGCAGAAGCAGGCGGAGGATGCTGCACGCCTGGCTGCAGTGCAAGCTGCTAAAGAGGAGCTGATGGAGGTGGCCAAGTGGAAGGCCAGTACGGTACGTTCCATGGGCTACACCCAAGAGATCAGGGCGTATCAGGAAGCAGCTGCCGCGTTCAATCGGGATGTGGTTGCCCTGCGGCGGTTGGAGTCGGTTGAGCGGCAGCAGCGCATGGGGCCCGCGGGCGGCGTGTGGGGCAGCGGCATGCCACGGGAGGCGTTGCGTGAGCCCTTGCACTTATCTGCAGTGGGCTCAGTCACGGACGCACGGCGCCGCCGCCGCCGCAAGCGCCGCAACCGGCAGCCCCCGCCGGTGGCAGAGGGCGACGAGGGCGCAGGGGTCATGGACATCAACGGCATGGAGCCTGCCGCAGCGTCTGTGCACGAAGCAGCTGCAGCTGCAACTGCTGCGACGGTGCTGGACAGTGATACAGCCATTGCGCAGGCTGCAGGCCTGCCGCCACGCACACCGCCCAAGCCACAGGCAGAGGGTCAGCCACAGCAGCAGCGGCCGGCCTCTTCCAGTAGGCCCCCCACTGCCCCAGGGGCTGGCAGTCGTCCAGGCTCACGGGGGGGGGCCCGGGTGCTGGGTGCATCCGGTGCGGTGCCGCCGCTGCTGCCGGCTATTCCTGGGGCGTCGCCACGGCCGGGCTCACGTGTGCAGTCCGCGCAGTATAGTGCAAGCCGCAGGTCTGACATGACGAGCTCCGGTATGTACAGCGGGTCATACATCAGCGGCAGTCAGTCATACAGCGGGAGCGAGTCGTACAGCGGCAGCGAGTACAGCGACAGCGGGTACGACAGCAGTTACAGCTCCAGCTACCTCACGGTCCAGGAGGGTGGGGCTGCTGCTGGTGGAGCCACACAAAGCACGGCAGGGGCCAAATCAGGCAACACGACGCGAGTGCACACGGCGGAGGGCGCTTTTACGGAGGAGGCATCAGAGGGGAGCGATGTATCTGAGGGAGAGGAGTCAAACCTGGTGGACTTCCTGCCAGAAATGCCGTATGCGCATGGTGCGCGCGTGCCAGTGCCCTCCAAGCATCGCAAGCCAACCGGCATTGTTGTCTAGGTGCTGCTGGTGTTGCTGCTCAGGGGCAGGACATTGCCCTTTTTGAAGACCAGCCTCGTCACGATGCAGTGTATGACCAGTGCTATAAATGGGCAGGAAGCACTCTGTGTCTGGCTGTAACACGCGTGGTAACAAGCCTTCCAAGTTCCTTATCAACAATGCAACAGCTGCAGCAGTCATGCCCTGCTTGTCCTGTTGATACACGTCAGCACCTCCTGCCTTCCATTGCAAAGATATGCACAGCACCACAGCAGCAACTCGTTTGTTTGTGTTGCTCTGAGACACCAAGCTGGCTGTTCAGCGTCCTCACCTCTGCTGGCGCGTTGTTCAGCACGGTGCTTGCCTGTCCAGGCATGCAGCAGCCATGCATCATATGCACCACCAGCCATTGCTCACCGCCCATACATGCACCCCCCACATTGCCCTCAAGTTGAAGGGCAGCAGTGTCAGATAGGCACATCCATGGGCAGCGGCAGTATGGTTGCCACTTGCTGAACAGCTCGTGTTTTGATGGGGAACAGTCTAACCCTGAGCCGCCCAGCCACCCAGGCCCATCTAGATATACATGACAACATGAGCCTGTAGGCTGGGCAATGGCAGGGTGGACTTAGCGTCAGCCACCGCGGCGCGTGCAGGCAGGGCCGGACCGCGTGATGCTCTGGAAGCTAGTGCCGCCGCCACTGCCACCATCCAGCGGGTTGTGGCCTGCATGAGCGGTATGGCGGTGCACCGGTGTGTGGCACGATTGCGTGTGGGTTATACAAGTAAGTCCCAGCCATGCTGAGCGTGAAACGCAGGGGACAGGATGCAGCCACACACTATGCATTACATAACGCATTACACAACATGCAGAGCGTGCGCATGCGCAGAAGGATGTGCAAGAATGACGAATCAGGCACTGACCAGGTTTGCGTGACTGGTCCGCGCGCTTCAGGAGCGCGTCCTCGGCTTTTTTCTTGGCGTCCTCTGCAGCACGCTCTGCAGCGAGCTGCTTCTTGATGCGCTCCTGCTCTGCCTTGACCTGTAGGCGCCACACGACAGCAGGTTGGGTGCCAGGGTAAGGAGGCAATGGTCGCGTTCATAATGCGCACTGCGACCAGGCTCTGACCGCATGAGATCAATGGCAAAGTGCAGGACGAAAAGTAAAAGCCGTACAGAAGACTAGAGTCGGTGCTGCTGCAGCTGCTGCTGCTGCTTCAGCCGGTCTTGCTCTTGCTTGGCCTGCAGCCAGCCAGCAGGGTGTGGGGCTGTGGGCTGTGCAAGCTAGTAGCATGTGTGAAGTGCGTGGTGCACAGTCTGTGCATGCGCGCTGCTCTGATGCGACCTGCAAAGCACCACACAGCTGGGGTGCTACACGCGTCATCACCTTTGCCTGCTCCTCATACATTTTCTGCTGCTGCTCCAACCACTGCGTTCGCCGCACGTCCTTCACGAACTGCAGGCAAGGGCAGCGGTTGTTCCACATGCGTCATGGGCATGACAATTCATGAGCATGGACTCAGCATGCAAGCCACGGTCCATGTGTCCCAGATCCATCCAGCTTCCAAAGCCAGCCTGCGTAGCCTCAAGCACCTGCGCCCCGCGCTCGCTGTCCGTTGTCTGGGAGCTTCCAAGCGTCGGTTTGGGCCGGGCAGTGCCCGACCCTCGCAAAGTCAATTTGTTTTTGCTGCTACGTATTTTTATAATCACGTACATGATGAGCAGGGCACCGAAGACCAGCACAGCTGGGTACTCCTTGATGAAGGACAACCATGCTGGATCTGCTGGCACAGCCTGTATCGTGATCTCCCCATCGTCATTCGACGACACCCTGTAGTTAGGGTGCACGCCAGCTTGACCCCCAACAGTGAAGCTCCTGCCTCCCCCCATCGTGGGCTGTGGATCATCGCCCTCTTCCATTCCTCCCTGGAGTCGCACTAGGCCTTCCAGATTGCATGAGGGTTGCCCCTACAGTTGCGTGATATGTACTGCATGCGGTACATGAACTCAGTTACAGGTACGGTCAGCCTTGTGGCCTGCCCTGTTTCCTGAACATCTGTGTGCTTCAGCTGCACTGTTCAGTCCAGTCATGTCCACTTGACTTGTTACAGCGTTTCCCGTTAAACGAGGTGCTGCGATTCCTTGATCTTTCTCACAATTAGTCCCTTCCATGACTCCCGGTTCCGGCAGGTGGTAGTGTACCAGTCAGGTTCCTTGCAGCCTAGGAACACAAGGTCACGCCGCGCCGCATTTGTCCATACAGCATGCGGCTTGCCCGTAGGGCGCGCGTGACCAGGGACCTCATGTGCAAACAAAAGCTGCTTGGCCCACCGGGTGTCGGGCATTCTACCCACATGGCCTAGCCACTTAAGCCTGCGCTCCCTCAAGATATCAGTCATGCTCATGATACCCGCACTGCGGTACAACTCTGCATTAGGCACCCTATCCAACAGGCTCACACCCAGCATGCGCCGCAGGCAACGGTTGTGGAAAACACATAAGCGCTGCTCCTGCACCTTAGTCAGAGCCCATGACTCAGCTGCACCATACAGAAGGATAGACAGGACAACCGCATGGTAGATACGGGCCTTAGAACCGACAGATACACGCGTGCTGCGCAGCACGCGAGGAAGCAGCTGCTTGAAAGCGGCCGCTGCCACGGCCAACCGTGTGTTGACCTCCTTCTCCTGCCCCCCACTGCTCTGGGCTACGCCACCCAAGTACTTGAAATGCTGCACCAGCTCCAAGGAGCCACCTGGCAGCTGGCATGCTGGATGCAACACCGGCTGGGCGACACCAGGTGCCGCACTGGGGCCGCTGCACACCATGATTTTGGTCTTCCCATAGCTGAGCTGCAGCCCCCAGGCCTGAGTCAGCGCCTCTAGCTCCACCATGGCTGTGTGTAAGGACTGGGCATCAGGAGCCAGCAGCACCACGTCGTCGGCATACAGCAGCATCTGCAACGCCAGAGCATGGTTGCATCCCTGAGGGGGCGTCACCAGGTGACCGTCGACGCGGTAGGCCACCTTGAAGCCGGCAACTCCCCGGTCGTCGCACTGCGCCTGGAGCATGCGTGCCACAAAATCCATGAACACATTGAACAAGAGGGGAGACATGGAACACCCCTATCGCACCCCTGTAGCTGTAGGGAACACACGTGACTGGAAGCCAGACGCCGCAACGCGAGCTGTGCTGCCCTCGTACAGCTGCTGGATGCGGCTGACCAGCCCCGGGTGCACCCCACGAGCCACCAGCAACGCCCACAGCGCATCCCGGTTCACGCTGTCAAACGCCTTGCTCAGGTCCACAAACGCTGCATGCAATGGCGCACGGTGCGAGCGTGCAAGCTCCAACACACGGCGCAACGTGAACAGCTGGTCTGTGGTGCCCCGGTCAGGGCGGAAGCCACACTGGGACTCATGAAGAGTGTTGAGCAGCTGCTGCCTGATGCGGTGGTGGATGACCTGCACATAAGCCTTACCCCCAGTGCTGAGTAGAGACAGGCCCTGGTAGTTGTCCTTCAGCACCCGCGGCCCTTTCCCTTTGTAGAGAGGGGCCAGGAAGGCTGATTTCCAGTCTAAGGGTAGCTGGCCATCACGCCACACCGCCGTGATCACCCGGTGCAGCCACTCCACGCAAGGTTCTGCCTTGAGAAGGCGAGCAGGGATCTCATCACTGCCTGGTGCCGTGTTGCGAAGGTGCTGCACTGCATCCCGCACCTCCTGCAGAGAGGGTGCATCGTCACCTGCGTGCGGCACAGCCACAGCTGCAGCCGCCGGTGCACTCCAACCCACATGCAGCTCCAGCTAGGCGCACGAACTCATGTAGGCAGCTCAGGTCGCCCACGATGGTACCTATATGTGAAGGGAAGGGGGGGGGAGTGTGTGCTGCGTTTAAACACATGACAGTGCGCTGTTGGCTTATGCAACGGCCTCGTTGAAAACAATGCTGAAGCCATTATCACCAGCACATCAGAATGAAATGGGCGCCCTTGGTTCGATGCACATGCGGATGAGACTCACTGGCTGTTGCACAATCCATAATTTTGTGCACTGCACCAAACACCCTGCACACTGACCTGCAGCACCACAGCAGTCTCCCAAGCGTACCCCCCAAAGTTGCCTGAAACTCACCATGCTTCATGGAAGTGCACCGAGCTCTGCCTCATCGTCCATGTAGGGAAAGCCAAACTCGTACGACACTATCAATGCAGGTGTCATGCTCTGGTCCTTGGGGAAGAGCTTCATTTCAAGCCGGCACTCATGGCTGTTGTAGTAGACGCGGGCAGATGAGAAGTATGGCGTGCAGCCTGCCACAAGGGCCTTAGAGTGTGGACGCGTGTTGTCAAGTGGTAGCGACACCCAATTGCCACTGCGGGGCCCGCTGCTATGCTGGCCAGGCTTGGCCAGGTACTGAAAGCCTTTGTTGCAGAGTTTCAAGTTGAGCCAGTCCATGTCATACCCCTCCACTGTGAACACCGAAGCCAGGTATGGCATGCCCATGTGCTCAAACTTGAAATAGCGCTCGTTCTTGATGGAGAACAGGTCTGACAGCTTGTACTTGATTCCACGGAAATCATTGGTCTTCAGGAATGCGTCAAACACAGAGTCAATAAGATCGAGGCGGTGGTGCTGTGAGAGGGTGGGCTCGGAGAGGAGCTGAAATGGCTCTTGAGGACCCTCCCCCTCAGCTTGCGCCTGAGCCTCAGCTACGGCGATGAGTGTCCTTGCAGTGGAGGCCATCTGCGTGGGCGCTTAGTTTTCAAGTCACCCGTGGCAACATGCAGCATGGAGCTCTTCCACCGTGCACAGCCGCGTGACTGTGCAGCAGCAGCAGTCCCAAGCGCATCTTCCAGGCAAGTGCAGCTCAGCCAGCAGCCTAACAAAGCAGCATATTCCGCCTGTACATGCACGGCATGGCAGGCATGGCAGCATGGACGCATACACCATGCAGCACTGTGCCCATCTGCATGCCATAATGCTGCGCTGTGGCCACCAGTGCCCTCGGCTTCATGCCAGTTTCTTTCCACGCCTCCGTTTGTGGCCCATTCCAGCACAAAGAGCCAACCCCCAAACTGATCCCAGCACTGCTCCCTATCTACTATGGGGATCTTAAGTAGATAATAGTAATATATGCGTGAACCAGCGCGCCTTCCTCGTACCTGAGCAACTGTTGTGCTCCTTTCCAAACTCCTCTTCAAAATTATACTTCTACGGAAGCGCGTTAGCGACAGGGACATTCATGCGAGGAATCCTGGTGGATGTATTATGCGTAATCTATAGTGTGTGATCATGGGATGCAGTGTGAGAGATTCAGGATGCACCACACGAAGCATGGCACTCTGCAAAGCAGATGCGATATCCAGCGGCTGCATGAATGGCTTGACAACTGGGGGCCCTGCAGAGTACGCAAGCAGCTGAGCCTGCATGGCAAGCGGGGTTCCAACACACCACCCACTGCGACAGCTGTTGATGCTGCCTGCTTTGCCCTGTCTGAAGCATGGCGATTCTTGCTTTTCAAAGGCCGTCCTGGCTCTCCTGCCTTGTTGACATATTGCAAGGAATCACATTAGTCTGCTCCTCCTCCTCCTGACGTGCTGCCCGCTTGCTGACTGTTTTGGGTCCCACTGCCAGCGGGCCTGATGCAGGGCCTTACGTGAGCCGGGCATGGGCTGCACACATGCCACACACTCAGCTGTCGCTGAGCAGGGTTGGAGGTGGGCTTTGCAAGTTTGGGGTGAAGCTGAAACTGTCTGCTGCCATTGATCCGTGTGTTCTCATGACCCCGTATGGTCACACACTTTTGGGTTGTGTCACACATACCGCATGCGATACAGGACCCATCTGCAGGAACAGTCAGCCTTGGTGCAGGCCCTGTTCACTGCGATCACTGCTCATAGCCCGTGCATATGTGCATAGCCCCTTGCACTCAACCGCACAACGGCTTCATGGGTTGTGCGGGCTTATAGAATGCCGTGCGGCCCCCACCGGTCTTCTCCAGGGGGCACCAGCATCTTGATGACTGCTGCTGTTGCATGCAGCTCTGGACCGTGCGTGACACTGCCCGTGCCGGCTGGGCACAGCCACACCTGCTGCTTGGCAGCACCCCCTGCCAGGCCCTGAGCCACCTGATACTCCAGCGCCTGTGGGGCAGTACAGCAGTGCACCATGTCAGCAGCCCTCAACACTCGCCTCACAGCAGCACAGCAGCACGTATATAGAGTGGCAGCCTTTTCCAGCTGCCTGCAGCGTGTGCGCAAAGCTGCACGCGCGTGTTTGTGTGTGCCGCACTGTGTGCCGAATACCATACATCCTGAGGACATCAAGCGCGAAAGCGGCACACTCATCAGCAACCTTGTGTGCACGCAGCCCCGCACCAGATCCGTATCAATGCGCTCGATGTGCTCCGTGAGTTTGGCCTCCAGGTCTGTTGCGCGCAGCTCCTTCTTCCTCACCGCCTCCAGGATGTCTGCGACACACGGCAGATGAGCACACGCCACACATGCGGCACAGATGGTACCCCAGACCCAGTGCCAGACAGGTTATCAGGGCCTACAGCTCGGTTGGTTGTGGTTGACGCGCCCCCCCAAACCCACAACGGGCCCAACACGCTGACTGCAGCTGTGTACAAAAGCATCACATCATCAATGCATGTTGAGCGCGCTGCCGTTTACAAGCAGCCTGCGTGTGATCAGGAACTCCCGCTCACCCTGCGCCTCCTGCAACTTGCGGCGCTTGGGCCCGGGCTCGCGCTCTGCCTCCGCCATGGACTGCAGCACCTCGAAGATCGCATTGCTCACGTTGGGCACATACCTGGTCACACAAATCCAACCCAGCGGCATGTGGGGCTTGCCATCAATTGATATGCACTAGGGTAATGGTGGCGAGACGATCAGTTATGGTCCACACCAGCTGACGTACTGCCCACAAACTGCAAGCAAGCCGGTGATATGGCAGCTGCCGGGACCTACCAAGACAACATCAGACAGCTCAGCCCACCCACTTGGTGAGGTTGCGCTTGCGCTGCTTTTGCTCACGCGCCGCCATCGCGCGCATGATCTTGGACTTGAGCTGCAGGCAGCACGCCTGGATTGCCTGCTTGACCGCAGCCACCATTTCCTCCACATCATCGCCCACGTACTCCTTGCCTGCGCCCTTGAAGGGGATCTTGGTGCTCACGATGCTCACAAACACACCGACCTGATGGGCCAGGTGGGCAAGCGAGGACCAGAACGTGTGGGCAGCGGGAGGGATGGCATACCCGCAGACAGGACACAAGCAGTGGCCAGGGTAGGTGGGCCATGGGGGTGGACAGGCCATGCACAGGGATAGGCCAAGTGCCAGGCAGCAGTACCTTGTCACTTGACTGGTTGATCTTGTAAGTGCTCCAGTTGATGCGCTTCAGTGCTGTCTTGGTGATGACGTCTGATCCACCCTGCGTGCAACGGACAACGGCAAGGCTCCAGGAGGGCTAAATACTTGGCTCACCTACGGTGGCCAGGGGTTGTCGCTGGTGTGCCAGACTGCATACTAGGTCACATCTGTAGTTCTGTGCACCAGCCGACCAGGTCGGTATCACGCTGCCAGCTAGTCGTGCCCCTACAGGCCCACAGGAGAAGCATCACCTCGAACAGCAGTGGGATGCGATTGGCGAAGCGGTGCACGTTGATGCCCTCACGGACGTCACGGCCCCCAATGCTCACGGCTGCCTCCACGATGAATGCATGGCCCTCAAACACACGCACATCACCTGAGCAGGGGATGCAGAGTGCATCGCCAGTTATATCACGATGAATGGTCACCACATATTGTGGACATCTAGCTGCAGCTACTATGCTAAGAGTGACACAGCAGTTATGACTGATAATCCTCTGCCTAGGCCAGCATCATGTCCATCGGCTTGGTCAAGATGGATGTTCAAACATGGGGTTGGCCAAGATGGATGTTCATACACCGCCCAGTATACCCAGGCGCACCTTGGTACGTTGCGATCAGCTCTGGCCGCATCTCCTTCATCACACCCAGCCGCAGGTTGTACTCGCCTGCCGGGCTGAGGTGAGTGCCCTGCAGTACACCCATAATGTTAGGCATCATAGGCAGGTTCAATCGCGTGTGAAACCTAGGTGCTGGTGTGATCAATGCAAGCGTTCAACCTGCTGCGAACATAGCCTCAGATCCCTGCAGATCGTGGGCAGTACGTGTAAGCCAGTCGCAGTACCTTGGGGTCTGCGAACCGCGCTGCGTGCAGGAGCTCATGCAAGCGAACGGCCTGCTGTGATGTGATGCTGTGAGGATTGGTCGACGCATCCACACCCTGCCGCATCTCGTCCACCAGGCGCTCTGCAGTATCGGCAAGCGGGGTGACACAAGGATGACAAGAATGGCTTACCGGTTCATGCAGACACACACTGATGCATGACAACATTGGCACACACAGACATGCGACAAGGTTGATTGCGTAAAGGAGATTGAATTAATGGAAGCGCCAGCTGAGCACAGCTGTGCAATGCAATGCGTGCATTGTCCTGGACTACTGCACAATATGGCGATTTATCAGTGCCCCATAACCTGCCTGCACCAACCCACCTGCCAGGTCACGGTTGATGGAGTCAAACTCCTTGGTAAGGAATTTGACCATCGTGTCGCACTGCACAGGCGCAGCGACATTGTGGGGCCCACAGTCAGCTCTGGCGTTGCTTCAGCACCTATATGTACCTATCTGCAACGCTTGCAGGATCGAAGAGCGCCATGCCATGATGCCAAGTGTGGCTGTGATCACTGCAGAAATCTGTTGCGCCCCCCTACCTTGGTCGCAGCCAGCAGGCGTTTGATGAGCTCCAGATCCACAGATGAGGGGTGGTGCTTGGTCTCTCCAGGTGGTGCAGGCATTACATCCGTGCGCCGCCTTCAGGGCGCAGCCCATACACAATAGACACGCAGGGTCAAACATTGCTGACTCGTGACTGTGACGTGTTAGGGGCTGTTTGCCTTCAGTTGTACTCGATCAGTACCCGTGCACCATTGCATACAATATGTTGGCAGTGTAAGTCAGACGTGAAGTCTGATGCGAAGTGGCGCTGCCAAATGCCCAAGCCTGGTGGCACCTGCCGCTGGGCTGTCAGGACTGGTGTGTGCATTGCACACACCTGAACACCAGCCGCATGCTGTTCTTCTCATCCGCCTCAGCGCGGTAGGAGAAGCGGAACTCGGCGTATGGGGTGATGACGGCGATCTGGCGCAGGTATCTGAGAGGGAGTGAGCACAGATGAGTGGGTTTTGCACCAAATCGAAGGGTTGCACACAGCGCTCCGTGAGGTGGGTTCCAGAAGGCTGGTAATGCATCATACCGAGTAGCAGGTTGCGGTAGGTAGGCTGGCATGTCAGATAGGGGCCGTGGGGGAAGCCTGGGTGCAGGCCCTGCACACGCTCTGCAGGACGTGCAGAATCTGCACTCAAACTGCCCCAGACCCTGCAAGGCTGCTGAAACACATGAGGCCCATCTCAATACAAGGGAGTTGCAGCACCTGTATTGGGAAGCACTTTAAGCTGTGTATGGGTGTATCTAAGATGCCGTATTATTATTATCAATAAGGCATTAAGGGTATGTCTCATATCCAGGTCAGCCAGCAGTCATCGCACTTGATGATCTTTGCACGATACGTGGTCCAGTTGCCTTCAATGGTCAGCGATAGGGATGCGCCGTGCCAGCAATCGGTGTTAGGCAGCTGCTCCTCCTTGTGCACGTTGGGCTCGTTCCTGTGGGTAGCAGCAGCTTGGCACTTGACTTGCCCACCTCAAAGGCCCTCACCTTCAAGCTGTAGGTGCACATCTACCAGGCGTACCAGCCTGTCGATGTGTGCATGGACTCTTGCTGCAGCCAACACATCCTGATCCCAAACCGTGCCCCTGGCCGCCTTACCCACCCCACATCTTCCTTGCTCCTCCACCCCTTGTGCCACTCAGCTCAACTCGGTGCCTTCCTCTCTACTCTTGGCATGTGCCTGCTTGTTGACGCCGTTCTCTATGACCACATAATGTGCATGCCCTGTACTTCTTGTGGCCTGGACCCCAATGCATTGGATACACATGGGGGGCCTGCAGAACCCCGTCACCCACGCACTTATGGATGTCGATGTCCAGCACATAGTTGGAAACGAATGACTGGCGTGGGCGCGCGCTGCGGATCTCAAATGGCAGTCCCGTGGTCATCTTCGACCAGATGAGGGCCATCTTGGCACCCAGGCCAAACTTGCCACGCGTCTGCAGGTCCACCAGCACAGCGAGGGCATGAGCACTTCACAAAAGTGACATTATAATCATCATCAAGCAAGCCCAGGATTGCTGCCCATGCGTGCACTGTGGAGGTAGCTGCTCAGGCACCCAGCCCTTTGGTACGTCGTTCAGACGCACCTGCTTCACACCATACTTTGTCCCCGACAGCACGCGGCCCAGCATATTGGGGATGTCCTTGTGCGGCATGCCACTGCCGTTGTCCTGCAGGAAGTCAATGAAGAAAGGCAGGCAGGCAAAAACTTCATGACCTGGACGCTGCAGCGAGACGCTGCAGTTGCCATCCCATCTACATGGGCCCCTTCCCATGCATCCCATTGATGCCATCTGTTCCTTTTGTTGGCGCTTGTACTTTTTGAGCACAAGGGGCTCTGCATGACGCACATGGCCTGCCTGAACCTTGGATACATAGATCAGGGGGAAGCCGCTCTTGCAAATAGAAGCACACTCCCCTTACCCTGTGCACCCATGCAGCACCTGTAGCGAAGGCCATTCAGCGACCATTTGATACGTTGATAGCCTTGCCCTGTTACAGAATTCACCTTGACCGTGACCTTGTAGAAGTGGACATTGCGCTGCTGGCTGCGCTTCATGGCGTCTGCATCGCGTTTCCGCTCAGCTGCCGCCAAGGCAGCCGCCGTATTCGGGCCCTGTGGGAGGTGGGTGCTTGCATTGAGATGTCTGCAGGGACCACAGCATCTCAGTGCATGGCATCGATCAACTAATGCAAACAAGTTTTTTAAGAGCTCCTTGATGTGACCATGGCTCGTACACCCACGATTGTCCTGCCACTGACCATCCATCCCATTCACAGCTTTACTGATGCTCAGTGTGATCATTGGTCACCTTGGCTGTCGACTTCTGCAGCTTCTCCGCCTCCTTGGCCTCCCTCGCCTCACGCTTCTGTGGCCAGACATGAGACAGGACGGCCTCAAATGCACACAAGGACAGCTAGGTGTTGGCTGCAGCCTCATAACCAGACACCGATGCAAGGCCTGGCTGACTGGTTGCCTTCGTATGCCTGCTGCTGCTGCTGACCTGCACAGCAGAGCTACCACGAGTACTGGCAACACACTGTCCTGTTCTCGGGCGCACCTTGCGCTGGTCTTCTGTCTCATAGTCATGGTAGAGCTCCTCATCCAAGCGCTCATGGTACTCCACACCCCGGATGCGGTTCAACCGGTCCTTTGTCACCTCCTCGCTGCAGGGGCAGCGCAGTCACCCATTCGTGCATCATGCATGTTCATCTTCCTGTCGTATGCAGCATATGCACGCGCAGCTCAAGAGCCGTTCTTCTGCAATATGATGTGAAGTGTGCACATGTGTCTGGGCCGCTGGGACAGCTGACATGCAGGAACATGCTGCTGACAGCCCATGCAAGGTAGGCATGCGCGGGACCTACATGGTGACGTCAATCACGGGCAGATTAGAGATTGATTCCGCCGAGTCCAGCGCATTCTCCACCAGCTCACGGACCGTTGTGTATAAGCTCTTCCCTGGCTGTGCACAAGTTTAGAAAACACATACCAGTTCAGAATGCGTCTGGAAATGCCAGGCTGTATACATCGCTTACGTTGTCAAATCCAGCGATGTTCTTGTTGTCTGCGCATGAACAAGGCAACTAGGGTCACGGACAGATCAGGACCAATCTCAGTTGCATGTTTCAGCTTTCACGAACCTGCAAAGAATTCGGCAGGGCTCTTCTGCTGCAGCTCTGACTTTTTGCCCTTGCCCCCCTTGCCTCCCTCTGTCTTGTCCGCCATGTCAGCAGGTCGGCAGGTGCTCACATCGTCCTAACAAACAGCACGTCAGAAGTACCAAGGAAACCTTGTGACATTGACCTGATGATGGCGGTACTGCCGTATTGCCAGTAGTGCAGCCAACCGATCTCTCGCATGGTTTGACCGTTGCAAGATTCAACGCAGAGGATCCAACGCAGATCGCGCGCAATGTTGATGGATAGGGTATACCATGATGAACAATGGACATGCGGCTGCTGCCCCTGCTGGCAACACAGGATTAGTAACACAACAAGCATGTGCTTCGTCACAGCACAAGTGGCTGTCACTGCGCTATGAGTCGCAGTGTAAACATTGTGGCACTTCCATGCAGCGAGGCGAACTTGTGTTCCCCGGCTCTGAAGCCACACCGGTGCGGCTTGATTGCATGGGCTAGAAGAGGGCACATCATGCTTGCTGCTGCATGCTGTGCTGCGAGAACGTGGCTACAACCGCACAGGGTGCGGTACTGTTGCCTTGGCAGCTCTTCATGCACATGAGGCACTGCTGACATGCATGGGCTTTTAGTGTGCTGACACCATGCTATGGGGTCTGCCCTGCAGCCTTATGTCAAGGGGTACCTGCATGCAGGCTGTGCGCTCACGCTGTCTCTAGCTGGGCAGCTGGACATCAACCCACCAGTTTGCAAACACCTTGTCAGCAAAGGCCACTGCCTTTTGGGAGATGCATGCTACTACAGGTATGACCCCAGTTCTCACAGCTCAGCAGTGCTGTCGTGGTGGTAGCATGGACGGCTGGCTGCACCTGTTGATGCATGCACCCGTGAAGTGTGCCCTCACGCACTCACACTGTAGGCACCCACCTCGAGAAGGTCCACACCCAGATGCAGCTGTGGACGCTGCTGCCACCAACCAGAGCAAGCTCACAAACGAGATGACACGCAAGGAGAACAGAGGTGAGGGAGTGCAGCGTATTCCCTGCGTGCCATGCCTTGAAGGCTGCCGAATGAACACCAGCAATTATGCGCACAAAAAGAAAAAAAGGAAAGAGCCACAGTTGTGGAGCGAGGAGCAGCACACATCACATAAGCATCTGCGTGCTGGTTTATCCGGGCGGATCATCTGTCCCTAGATGCTGGCTGCCCCTGTCTTTGACTTACATTATACCTGTCTTTGGCTTGCCATCTGAGCAGGCCCGGGGCGGCGCAACAAAATCCGCAACACATGGAAGGCGTCCTTCCTGCGCCGTTGGCTGCTGCAGGCATTTGGCCAGGAACGCCTTGCAGCAGGTGCGGGCCACCTAGAGCCATACGCTGCTGCTCACCAGCTGCTTCTGGCATATGTTTGATTGTTTGTGACTTTGTCCCCTGCCTCGGCACACGTTGCAGGTCCAGGATGCGTGTTCCCATGACCCATCCCTGCCACATGCATATTGCGCTGCGGTGTGCTGGCGTTGGTGCAGGCGCTGGCGTCCTGGACGTGGCCGGTGGCAAGGGCGAGCTCGCGTTTGAGCTGGTCAACCTCAGCGGTGTACCAGCCACATGTGTGGACCCACGACCGCCCCAGACAGATGGCTTCATCCGCATGCTGCGGGTGTGTTTGCCATGCAGGGCCAGCGCAGGAAATCGGTCAGGAACACAGCGCTGTGCAGTCCTGAATCCCGACACTCAGGGCTCACTTGGGGCCGTGGTGCTGGAATTCATGTACTAGTTTGGTATGGACTTTTCATGGACTCATTTCCAGGCTACCACTGCAAGTGTTGTATACTATGGGATCAGCAGCCGCTTGCAATTTCACTGCTGTGACTGTGTGTGCGTGCAGCGAGGTCTGTACCACGAGTCGGTGGCATTCATGGATGTCAACACAGAGCCGCAGCCCGGGCCCCAGGAGCCTCACAGGGATCCAGGCAGCCTTCGGCTCCTACTCACACATGAGGTAACTAACAAACTGAGGCAACAGGCAAAGGCCATTATTTGCAATGTATGTTACCGGTTTGCGTTCCTGGCGCTAAACTCACTGCATCAATAGACAGGGTGCCCCAGAGTGCCAGGCTGGGTGTGCTTTGCTCCCTTGCTGCTCTGTTGGCCGTCCTGTGATGTACTGCTTTGTGGCCGTGTGGTGCTGTGTGGGATTGTGATTGGTAAAGAATTTGGTGGCTGCTGAGGCCTGTGGCTACGTGTTTGGCAGGTGATCAAGGCGGTGGTGGAGTACAAGAGGCTGCTGGAGGCGCAGATGCAGCAGCAGATGGCTTGCACCAATGGTGCATGGCACGAAAATCAGCAACACAGCAGTGTGGGTGGTGAACATCAGGTGTCAGAAACAGCAGCAGAAGCAAACTTAGGCTCAGCAGCAGCTGCCACAGCTGCAGCGGCAGCCCTGTCATGCCCTGCATTAAAAGGCCATACCAAACACAGCGTGCCGATATTGGAAGAAGACAACCCAACACCCCAGTCAGTTGCAGTCAACAGCGCACTGCCAGAATATCCCAGCTTCAGACAGTCTGCGTGCAGCCACAACACCATACCCTCCACCTTCCCTCCAGGTCTCAGTGCAGGTGCCTGTGCAGCTGTTCGCCAGTCCCTGGCCACGGCCCGTGAGATCACTTGGGGTGAGAAAGGGCTGGTGTGTGGTGGAGCCCATGAGATGGACACTGAAGGCAGTGGTACAGGCAGTACAGACGGGACAGGGGATGGGCAGCGGCCGCGTGCATCACGCAGGGACGTCATGAGGCAGGCACGCCTCCTTGCATCTGGAGCAGGGCAGAAAAGCAGCACCATCAGGAGCGAAGGCAGCAGCCAGAAGTCAGCTGTAGGTGCTGGCGGGGGTGCTGGCGCCAGCTTGCAAGCAGCAAACACGACAGCTGCAAGCTTGGGCTCAATTACACAATGTACACAGGAAGTTGAGTCTGCGTCATGGCAGCAGCAGTTGCAGCTGCAGCAAGGTCTCAGCCAAGGCAGCGATGCAGCTGTGCCAGACACGGACGTGCTGGCTGCCTTGCACTGCATGGTCACATGCTCACTCGTGCTGGGGCTACACCCTGATCAGGTGGGTGTGTGCTGCGTGCTGCGTGCTGCGCGCTTCATGCTGCCTGCTGCTGAGCTTTAATGGCTTGCCTGCACTTTCTCAGCACCTGGTTTGTTCCACTTGAGTTTGTTCATAAGGTACATCAAGGAAGTGCACTAGGTCATTTATGTGGCACCAAACATTACACTGCAGCAGTACAGGGCACTACAATCGCATATAGTTCTGTGGACCCCCTCCATTGTTCCTTTGGCTGCTCCGTTATTGCCGTACCGTCACATGTAGGCAACCGAGTATGCTGTGGACCTGGCAGTAGCACTGGGCAAGCCATTCGCTGTCGTGCCCTGCTGTGTATACTCACAACAGTTCCAGGTGGGCTGTCGGCTTGACATGTGTTGCTGTGGGTGCGTGTAAAACGCTGTCAGTGTGTGTTAAAAGCTGACATGGGTGCATGTGGGGGTGGGGTGGTATGTTGAGAGAAGGTGACCAGCTGCTTGTGGTTCACTTGCCGTCCTGGCTGTGTACTGCATGACATCACGTGTACTGCAGTGGCGGCGGCGCAAGGACGGGGCCCCCGTGAGGAGCCATGAGGATTTCTTGGCGTACTTGGCTGAGAAGTGTGAGGGGGTGCGCTTGGAGCAGCTGCCGTTTGAAGGCAAGAACCAGTTGGTGTGGTGGCCAGGCCGCAGCAGCTGAGCAGGTGCAAGAACCATTGAACAAGGGTGTGTTTACAAGCTCATGTAAGCGACAAGATGCCGCTACATTCTCATGGCCAGTCTCAAAGTAGTGCGCACATTCCCCAGGTTGTCTCAGACTGCGAACATCCCACAAGCATCTGACCATCTGTAACCTCTGGGTCCTCACTCAGCGTGCTGCTGTTCAAAGAAACCCACCCAGCCAATTCTCACTGTACAATCTCAACCGCATGAGGTGCAACCAGACGCTAGTGTACAAGCCTGGTCCTAGTGTACAAGCCAAAGTAATCTACACACTCCTGTCCTGAACCTCAACCCAGGCCGTTCGCTTGACAAAACTTACTTCAGTGTCGCAACGAAATGAAAGCTGTGTGCTGCTACTGCTGCTCCTCTTGCTGCACCTGCTACTGCAGTGGTCCGCACCCTGCCAGACCCAATCAGGTAATCCCAGCTAGCTCCAACCACGCATCCCAACTATATCCTTCAGATTCTGATGTGCCTTCACCACTCCAGCCGCCCCTCCACGCATTCCTTGAACAGCTCGCGCCCAATGAGGAAGCGGCGCACCTGTACATACATGCAGCCAGGGGCATGCGGTTCGAAGAGCAGGCCTTTGTGCCGGAAGCAGGCCTTGCACAGGCCAGCTGCGACTCCAATAACGGTTATGGTACCTGGCCATCAACGATTCGCACCCACCAGCTTGCAGCAGTCATGCTCGCTCTGTTAACCCTGGACCAGACAGGCCCCGAACAAGAGGTCCTAAAGCCCACCGCAAGGAAGTGTCCACCAAGCAAGTCACACTCAAACATCTGACTGCAAGTACCTCGCTCGTGCCAGCACCAATCTCGTACAGCTTTGCGTCGCGCAGGATGCGGCCAGTGGGATACTCTGATACGTAGCCGTTGCCGCCCAGGATCTGCACCGTGGTGCACGCGGCACGGATATGAGACAGTATCATCTCACAACAGTACACAGAGCAGTACACGAGCAATAAAGCGGCAAACTACATGTATAAGGAATACTGACACACTGCCAAGCACCAGGCTATGCACCTGCTGAGTAGGCACGTCTCAAAGAGACATGCAGCATGCGCTTCGACATATGACGCAACAACGTAGCAACAAAACGCAGCTTACAGACAGGATAGGATAGGTAGAACAGGTAGAAATCCAGCATACTCCCCTCCTGCAGCACGCATGCAAACAAAAGCAATTGGTTTTATTACAACTGTGCCGCACCTGGATCGCATCCAGGGCTGTCTTGGTGCCGGCCTCGGCACAGAACAGGATGACGGCGGCGCAGTCCTTTCGGTCAGCCTTGCCCGTCTCGTCTGCAGAGATGGATATCGACACGCAGCAGAGGTGGTGTGCAACAGAGCCGAGGAAGTGAAGCAGAGCACGCAGTCAAACCATTACAATCAGATGAATCCAATGTCATGTACAGGGACCGGTCCGCAGCTGCTCTTGGCCACAGCTAAGGCTCGCAGCCCTCATCTCCCATCACATGCTCTGTCAAGGCAGTCATGCGCGTCCTTCAAATCTGTTCTCTACTTTGAAGCTGCAGCCACTCGCCTGCTTGTGCCGCGATGCGGTACACAAACGAGCGGCATGCCTGCAGCCGTGCGTACATGTCGGCCAGCTTGCCCTGAATCAGCTGGAACTCTCCAATGGCCTGCGCAGCGATAGGTGATAGAGCAATGTGGTCGTTGATCAGGCCACACAAAACCAAGCCGTGTTGTGAGGTCTGAGACCGGATCTGGGGTGCAGCACTGGACGTCCAGAAGCATGGGCATGTTCAGTTGTGCATACTTGCCTTGAGTACGCAAGCTTTTTCATTGACCACTGCAGTGCACAGCAAAATCACACCTCGTATGGCAGCCGCTCTCTGTTTCAGACAACCTGAAACGTAGGATTTGCGCCCGCACCTGCCCGAACTGCTTGCGCTGCGTGGCATACGGGAGTGCGACATCCAGCGCCGCCTGCTGCAGCCCCACCGGCCCTGCAGCCAGCACCAACCGCTCCAGGTCTAGGCCACTCATCATCACCTTGACACCTGCGGGGGTGCGTGCAGCTCACACTTAGGCATTCCCATGTCACTTAACATAAAGGCATTCCCCATGTCACTTAACATAACTTGCATTTCCTCCGGGCTGGCCGTCTAGGTCAGCAGTACGCTAGGACGGGCTGCTCAGGTCTCAGGACCTGAGCAGCCTGGAATCGCACGAGTCGGGAGGCCGGCGCGAGCGGCAGCCAAAAGCTGCAGTGCGGCAGCTGCGGCGCGAGCGAGGGAGCAACCCACACACCGTTGTCGACGCCACCCAGCACGTTCTCCTTAGGCACCATGCAGTTCTGAAAGATGAGCTGCGGCGGCAAGCAGCGGTACACAGGAAAAGTACGTGGGGTCACGCCAGGCGAGGGGCGTGTGGGAGGGGGGACAGCGCAGCCTGCATGCATGTACTTGACCACCCATCTACATACACACCGCCATCAGAAGCTACCCTATGCCATGTAGAGCTCGGTCTGAGCTCGTACGTTGATATGCAGCAGAGTCTAACACCAGCTTCCACCTGGAACGTGGAAGATCATTTCCTCACTCCCTGCTCACACCTCACACGTGTCGCTGCCCCTCATACCCAGCTTGTCCAGCTTCTGTGCAGTGCTGAAGCCAGGCATGCCTTTCTCGATGATAAATGCTGTGATGCCATGGGGCCCCTTAGCCGCATCTGTCTTTGCGTACACCACCAGCGTGGACGCCTTGGGCCCGTTGGTGATCCACATCTTGTTGCCTGCGCCCACAGGTGGACACACGCAACCGCTTGTTGATGAACGATGGAAGGAGGCAGCCGTGGTGGGCCGCCAAAAGGACTGATGGGCTGGCTCGCAGAAGGGGGACAGGTGCTGGTGCGTGTACAGACATCTGATGCTGAAGGGTTCTAGCAGCATGGCATACGGAGGCGGAGATG
Organism: Chlamydomonas applanata; assembly: GCA_001662365.1. Classification (NCBI taxonomy): domain Eukaryota; kingdom Viridiplantae; phylum Chlorophyta; class Chlorophyceae; order Chlamydomonadales; family Chlamydomonadaceae; genus Chlamydomonas; species Chlamydomonas applanata. The sequence continues at coordinate 181,725 of BDCZ01000050.1, forward strand.
CGTGCCACCGCCTCAATCCATGGTGTTTGCAGTTGATTCTCACCGGTGAGTGGATGCCCCGCTGGAGTCCTCAGAACACACTTCTACTGAGTATTGTACTTTGTACATCACCATACCGAAGTACCCCACTTCAATCACACTTTTGCTTCACATCAAAAAAAGAATACCCTACCGTTGAGCACGTAGTGGTCGCCCTTGTCCTCTGCGCGCAGCTTCATAGACACCACATCTGACCCAGACCCGGGCTCGCTCATGGCCAGTGCACCGATGTGCTCTCCCGAAATGAGCTTGGGCAGGTACTTGGCATGCTGGCCTGGGGTGCCGTTGCGCACGATCTGGTTCACGCATAGGTTGCTGCGGGGGCGGGGCGGGGCGGGGGCCACGGGTGGCGGTGGCGGTGGTGGTGTGTACAAGCATGGTGGGGGTCACGGTGCACCGCGCGTGCACCGAACTGTATGTGCAGTGAAGCAGTGGCATGCTTTACAGTTCCCCTTTGCGTACAGGGCGGGCAGGCATCATGCAGGGGGTCTGAGCGAGAACAAGCCCTGTACATGCATAATGTGCTGATGTGGTGGTGTGCCGGCCATGCTCCTGAGTGCAGCTCTAGCTGCACGTCCATCAAACCTGCGCACGCACCTGTGCGCCCCGTAGCTGAGCGCCACACTGCCTGATGCTCGGCTTAGCTCCTCCATGACCATGCAATGGCTGAGGTAGCCCATGTCCATGCCCCCATAATCCTGTGCTCGTGGCGCCAGGTCAACGCCTGGTCAAGCCCCGCAGCATGCATCATGCAGACGTACTGCTGCCCAACATGCAACCTGTATGACGGCCCAAAAGCCACATATAACAGCATGCAGCACAAGACGACGACGTACCTGAGGCGCCGTGACACCTGCGAAAACAACCCTAGATTTCAGCAGGGCAGATCACAGAAACGATCCGAAAGGTGGCACGTCCAACACGTACCCAGCAGACCGAACTCGCCCATTGCCTTCCACAAGTGCATTGGCATGTCGTTGTTTTTGTCAATGTCAGCAGCGAGTGGTGCAATTTGTTTCTGTGCAAAGTCCTTGACTTGTTCCTGAAACTCTTTAAGCTCTGACAGTGACTCGCGCTCTGGGGCAGCTGCAAAGCCACGGGCTGCCCGGAGTAAGGGTAGGCCCCTGGCACCTGAACAGACTCGAGCGAGAAGCATTGTGCGCGTGCTCTGCAAGGCACTACAGATGGCTGCTGGTCGAATGCGTCGTGGGGCACGCACCACGCTGACATCATGACTCGTCAGCTGCTGGACCCCTAGGGTTCACGAGGGTGTGTGATAACGTGTGTTTTAAGAGCGAGAGCCCTCAATTGTTTGCGGTCCTGGGCTTGTTTCTGCAGATTCTAATGCTGCTCAGCGCTCCTCCAGCCCTGACACCAACCCCAGGTTGAGCATGCCCATGGGCTCATGTGGCGCAGGCCACTTCTGGGCCTGAGCCGCACGCAAAATGGCCCGCGTCCAAGCACACCATGCATCCCAGTTCATCCGCTTGTCCCATGCGGTGCCCCAGGTACAGAGCAGCTCCAGGGCCTTGTTTGCGTGCTTGTGCGCGTCCGCGTACTGCTGATGCTGCATGTAGATCTGGGCCAGCAGTACATGCGGCTCCGCCTGCACACCAGCACGTGCATACAGGTATCGTGAATGCAGCCCAGCAACAGGACATCTTCGTGTACCAGATCTTCGTGTACAAGATGAATGTGGAGGGCTACAGACTGCAAGGTTGCGTCAGACTGCTGGGGGCCCATATATGTCAGCATCTGACACTTCCCCTGCGCTCCGTAGCAACAGCAACTCACAATGAACGGGTTGAGGCTGCTCGCCTCTGTCAGCATGGTGGATGCCTCGTCCGCCTGGCCCGCCTCATTCCTGCGTGCATGCGCAAGTGGTGGTCTGGTGGAAGCGCAACACATGAACGAGTGTGCACGGCAAACGCGCCAACGCGAGAAGCACAACACGCCAACATGGCTGTTGCGAGTGCATGCAAGGCAAAACAGGTGTGTCACATGCCAACGCGCAGCATGCCCCCGCCAGTGCTGCCCGCCATTACAGGCAGAGACATCTGCTCAGGACCTCCATGCACTGAACCAATGCAACCTGCACTCAAATCGCATGATGCTGCCATGGCGGAGCCGCTGCCGTATGACAAACCCACAATGCACCTTTGCAGCCAACCAGATTGTACAACGTTCCACAACAGCCCGAATGACGCTATAGGCAAGCTAGAGCAGCTCTCCTACAGCCGCACCTGTTGCATACCACGTCCCAGTACAAATCTCGTGCTCTGCGCTCGTCTGACTCCGTCACCAGCTGCGTGCAGTTGGCGTACACGGGTGGGATGGCTGGCAGCCCTACTGCCGGGGCACTGCTTGCAGCTTCTCCTCTGTTTTGCTGGCCCGCCACACCACCGTCCGCCTCATTGACGTCTTGCCCGTTGCTGGCGGCTGCAGCTGCGGCCACATCCTCGTGTGCATGCCGCAGCAGGCGGCCCATGCGTGAGAGGGCGGCATGGTAGAGCCCCGGCTTCATAGCAGCTGGCCAAAGCACGTGCGCATTCTTGCCGGCATAGTATAGCTTGCCGTCCTGCACGCATAATGGCAGTAGATGTGAGGATCCTTTAGCGGCAGGTGTCACACTTCAGGTTTGTGATTGGCAGGCGCCAGTGTGACCAGTCCAGGTGCTGAGCCTCGGAAAGGATGTGGCTGAGATGCATGGCTGGCTTGCACGGTTGTAGCTGCTCTTGTACACTGATACAGAATGTGATGGGTGTGTAAGCGTACGGTCAGCACAGGTATGTGGCCATGGGAGCACACCGGTGTGGTACCAGGCAACACACATGTATTGCGTGCACGCCTGCGCCTCCCTGCCCCTCACCGTGTTCTCAAACATCTGGTCCTGCCATGACATGAGCTGCTCGCAAAAGTCGACCATGGTCATGGCCACAAAGGCGGCCACCACGTTATGGGGCACATGCAGCGGCTCCCCCGTGTGGATGTGAGGCACAGTGATGCCGGCCAGAGGGATGTGCAGCGCGTCATCCGGGAGCACCTTGAGCATCTTCTCATATATGAGGTCGTGCCTGCAGCCGCAGAGGTGAGCGATGGCGAGGTCTTGAAAGCAGGCAGTGAGGAGGGGAGGCTCGCGGATGCAGCAGGCTGGTGTATGCTGGAGCTGCACTTCCCCTCGTCCCTGCTTGGCACCTCTGTACTTGTGATCAACTGAATATATATATATATACACACATATATATAAATACATATATATGATTACATATATATATATATATATGGCGTGCTGCTGCTGCGCATACATCAGCTCATTGGATACAGCAACCGCTGCTCCACTGTTGTACCCGTGATGTCTCACGATGCGCGTGTGCAGCACCGCACCTCGGCACACAGCAGAACAGGTGGATGAGGGCCTCTGTGCTGGCCCCTACCAGCTGAGCCAGCCGTGGCCGGTCACGTGCAGCCTTGAAGATGGCCTGTGCGCCACAAAAGGATCCAGCCAGGTGCGGGGGCAGCAATCCATGCCCTGTACTAGGAACTGGTACCGAGCTGCCGTGGAAGGGCAAGCAGGCACTGGGTGCACACCTCCCGCCTGCACTTCAAAGCTCAGTAGTATGCAGTTACAGGCATCCTGTCCCAATTCATCCCGCCCAGTGCTCACCAGGTTCACATAGCTGTTGGAGTATGCCGAGTGGAACAGCATTGTGTCACAGATAGCAGCATCCAGGCCCCATAACTTTGATATCTTGTACGTCTGCGAAGCAGCAAGATCGTCGCGCAGTCAGTGACCATGAATTGCTGTAAGTTGCATGGTGTGCATCATCATGATGTGCATCGCAGGGTCGATCAGGCACTGCTGAAAGAACGAGTCTGGCTAGAACCATCACGATGGTTTGAATTCCATACGGCCGCAACTGCAACGGCAACCTGCTGTCCTGCTGTGCCCCGCTTGGCGGGCCGCACCTCAAACAGGTGTGCCTTGAAGGTTGACTTCTTGTGCCAGCACTCAGATGCCCCGACCTGGTCAGTGGTGGCAACGAAATCAGGGGCAGGTGCAGGGTTGTGTAGCACGTGCATGTACCATGGCGCGGCACTTGAACGACATGGCATGCAGACCCCTGCACATGCAACACTGCATCCATGCCCCACCTCACTGAGCACATGCAGCCATTCCTCTAGCCTTGGGTCCACCTGAAGCAATACAGCCAACCAGTGGCCTCATCATCCGTTAGACACTGCTGGTTCGGGATAACAGGTACGGGGTCTTGCGACACCTTCAACACGATGTCGCAATACGCACTGCACTACCTTGTTGTACTCCTGTCGCAGAAACGCCCTGCAAAGAGGGCTGATAGTGTACTCCAAGGCCATAATTCAAGCCAGCAATAATATAGCTCTAACGCGCTGTGTGCCCTGAGAGGCGTCAAACCACGCAAGTTATAGGTGAGGTGTGACTAGGGTTTCGGTACTGATCATCCTGCATTGGTGTACTGTATCATCGCGTCATGATCATGCAATCGGGCCGCCTCACTTGCCGTGGTGCACCACAGGTGGCAAGTAGGAGATCGATTGTTGCCAAGGCGCGTTGTCCTGCCCGAAGTACCCAAGCAGCGCGGGTCTTAAAAGGGCAACACAAGGTATGTAACCGTTTTGGTGCACCAGGATCACGTGTGTCTGTGTCCGTCGCCTGTAGGTGTCCATGTTTGACCCAGATGTCCCACCTCCGAATGTGGGCAGGTGCGCACTGCTGCTTTACTGCATGCATGCATGCTTGAGCGCCGCGAGATGACGTGCATGCTGCTGTACGGTTGGCATGTGCACAAGTCCAAGCATGCACCGACCTCTGCGTTAACCATGCTGGACTCACAGGATTGTCGTCTGTGGAGGTGGCATCATGGGTACTGCCACAGCACACTATCTTGCCGAGATGGGGGTGGGCGCAAGCGTAACAGTGATTGAGCGCGAGTCCGTCGCGTGTGCAGCGTCAGGTGTGAGAAGCAAGGGCATCCAGCGCTGATGGTCATAGCCAGCCCCTAATCACCCGCTGGAACAAGCTAGCACTGCCATCAAGCTTGTGCCAAGCGCATGCACCCACCTCCTGCTGCTGACATTGGTGTTGGCTGGCTGGGACCAGCTTTCTCATCTTCAATTTGGCTCATGTGCTGCGCAGGCAAGGCGGGCGGCTTCCTGGCCCTGGACTGGAACGACACCAGCCCAGTGCGCAGCTTGGCCCGCAAGAGCTACGCACTGCACGCAGAACTCGCCGACACATTTGGTGCAGACATGATTGGGTACCGCCAGGTCACGACCCTCACGGTGCGGCCCGTTCCACTGCCACCTCAAATGCCGTCCACAACTTTGAGATGGCATCTGCTTTCTCAGTTCCCCCCGCAGCTCTGCATCGCGAAACTGTAATGCCACGACTGTGTCGGACAGAGCCTGGTGCGGTCATATACAGGGAGCACATCACCGACCAGCCTGTACACGTCCCTCATCAGCAACTGCCGTTGACCTGCCCGGTGCCAGGTGGCAGCAGTTGAGCAACCAGACAAACCGATCACAACCACACCAGGCAGCCAGCTGCTGCCCACCTGGGTGGACGGCAATGACGGCAAGCGTGGCAACATCATTGCTGCAGCATCCATGGGCAGCAAGAAGACCACTGCCCAGGTGCTAGTTTGCCCCCACGCCACCCAGCTGGCCACTTACACCTAGGGCCGGTATGCACAGGCTGTATGTAGATGCCTTGCTGTAGGTGCTGTTGGGTGGATGCTTGTGTGCGTTGTGTGCGACCGCACACAACTGACATGCACAGCTGCTCCGTGTGGCTGCCTCCCAGGTGCACCCCTACAAGCTGACCAGTGCTTTTATGGACAATGCAAAGAGCAAGGGTGCAGCGCTGGTCAAGGCCACTGTAAAGGGGCTACAGCTGGAGGAGACAAAGGGGGGTAAGAAGGTGACAGGTGAGGGCTGCTCTTCAGGAACCAGGCATCTACTGATAGGAACTTGATGCCGTGCTGATGCCGGGCAGCCCGAAGCATGCCCAGCTTCTTGAATGCAAGTACTAGTACGCTCAACAGTACACCTGGCTGTTTTTTTTACAGTATACATGCACAGGTACATGCACCAGTTGTCCTTACAAGCGTGCTTGTTGGCTCGTTGCCTGCCCTGCCTTCAGGTGTGCTGTGCGAGGGCGGGCCGCAAGCGGTGGTGCCCGCAGATGTCGTGGTGATTGCCATGGGGCCTTGGAGTGATGAGGCAGCCGCACGCTGGGGGCTGCCCCTGCCGCGTATCAGCGGCCAAAAATACCACAGTATTCTCATCCAGCCAGAGTATGTGAGTGACTACTGCTTGAATTGCCATGGCGCCTTGCATTGGTGTGAACCACGTGCGTTGCAGATCTGCTAATTTAAAGCTGCCCTTCAAGCGTTCCTCGGGCTTGCTGTGCTTGCCATAATGTTAACTTGAGCCCAATCCACTCCATGATCTCACTTTTCCTCGACCATGCCCAGGTGGCCCCGTTGGCGTCCCTTCCAGATGTGATATTCCGTATGTGATATTCCGTATGTGAACTCCACTCCCTTCCACTTGTGATATTACTTCACTGTAATGTAATGTAAGGCGTCCCCTTGTATTACATACAGGTAAGAGTTATCACAACTGAGGCCATGTGTGCTGCTGTCTACCTGCAGGACCAGACACGGCCCAAGCCACCTGTCAGTGCAGAAATGCTCTTCACCAACTTTGCATATGCATCAGGTGGGCAATGTGCACGTGTCCAACATGTGTGCTTGCGCAGGCACGGTGCCTGCCAACCCACAAGATGGGTAGGCCAACCCCTCTCTCTTGTTTTCTTCTTAGCAGCCACCCGCATTAACCAATGTTTTCACTGCATCTATTATAATAATAACACGGCGTGTCACAATTGTGTCTGCATCTTTTCACTGCATCTATGGGTACGTATATTAATCTTGAGCCGCCACAGGCCTTTGCCTGTTGCCGCAGTTGCTTGCAAGCCATCCACCGTCCATACATATATCAGTGTACCGTATGTGTTGAATTGCTATTGTATTCTTGAGCTTCCACAGGTCGTGAGGTGGAGCCCGAGGTGTACCCTCGGCCAGATGGCACCATTTACGTGTGCGGCGAGCCTCAGGCCATCCCAGTACCCCCCAACCCCGCAGAGGTGACGGTGGAGGATGGACTATGTGACAACATTTTCAGAGTCGCGGCCAGCCTCAGCAGTCAGCTGAAAGGTGTGAGAGCGGGAGCAGGCCGGAAGCGGGGCAAACACAAGTAGGGGAGAAGGGAGAGGCGGTGTGCAAGTGAGAGTGTGAAAGGAACAGAGGGGTGGCCTGTGGCCTGTCCTGTGGTAGGGCGTAGGTGATAGCGTGTCAAAGCGTGTGACAGATATGTGACCGGCGGAGGACATGATGGCCTGTAGAGCCTGGGTGTGCTACATGCAGCTGCAGCACGCAGCCTGGGACAGCTGGGAGGCAGGGTTGATTGTTGAAATGAACTGCTGTCTCTGTCTGTGTCTGGCGTGTGGATGCAGAGTCGCCAGTCGTGGCTAAGCAGGCATGCTACCTACCAATGGGGCCAGATGGAGTGCCCATCATTGGTAAGGGCGGGCCTGCTTATTAATGCTTCCCAAGCTCAGCAAGCATGCTTACAATTGTTATGAATGCTTCCCGAAATCAGCAAGCACGTGAATCTACCGTTTGCATCCGTACCCAGCCCATGCATGCTACTTTGTAAGCATCCTGCCGTGCAGCTTGCAGCATACCCCAGCACGGAGACATGAAGCGGTTGAATCATTTGGGTTGCCATGCTTTGCTATGGGACACAGGTCCTGTGCCTGGCTATGAAGGCGTGCACGTGGTGGGCGAATGAGCACTTGAAATGTGCTTGTGGCCTTGCGTGTGGCTACCTGCAGTTTTCTGCGTACCGCGTACAGCTGCAAGCACTCCTGCTCCTGCCGTGCTGCCGAAACAGTTGGGGTCTGGGCCACACAGCAATCCCAGCACGGGGGTGTTGATTTGTTACTGCCACACAAGGTCGCTGCACTAAATTACTCCTGTGGCTGGTCGGCCTGGTCACCTATTACTGTGTCTGTTACACTCCTTGCAGGCCACGGGCCACACATGCTGGGGCATCCTGAATGCCCCGGCCACTGGTAAAGCTCTGGCTGAGTTGATTGTGGCTGGCAAGAGCACCACTGTGGACCTCAAGCCTTTCAGCCCTGCCCGCTTCCTTGTCACCGCCAGGCGGAAGGGAACGGCTTGAAAGGTGTTAGTAGGGGGGCTGCTGTGGTTGGCTGCTGCCCACCAATGTTGGCTGCAGGACAGAGGCGAGAGGTGTTTGCAAAGTGGCCGTGTCAAGCTGTTGTGAGCGAGTGGGCCCTGTGGTGTGGTACAGAGGTTGCATTTGAGCAGACCTTGAAGCCTTTGACTGCATTATACAAGCCGTGAGCAGCAGACTAAGCGGCAGAGGACCGGGTTGTCTGTAGTCATGTGTGCAGGATGCAGTACCGCCAGGGTGCAGTACCGCCTGCGAGCTATGCAGACAGGCCGAACGTGTATGGCATATAAACATATGAATGCATGCAATGGTTCAAATGCTTTTGCCATGTATGTTATTCATACCATGTCGCAACTGCCCAACACCAACAAACGAACCAAACTTTTCAAAAGTAGCTGTTCACCTTTGCTGTAGCTTGTCATGCACGTCAGCAGAGAAGTCAGTGATAACCACCGGTGTTGTCTGAGCGACTCGATACCAGACAGCTGCTTTAATCAGATCCCACAGCAGCCAGCTCCATGAACTGAAAGTATACCTTATATGGCGCCCAAAGCACGCAATTGGACGATTGCGGTCAGGGACAAGTACCCCAGCCCCTCGCTTGTGAACTTTTGGAACTGGATACTTGACAACACGGAAGGCCGCGTCCCTACAGCTGCATCGCTCAAACTTTCCAGTGTGGATGTTCCTGAGCTCATCAAGATCGCTGGGGATACGAGCTTTTATCGCAACCCAAGATGGAGGTCCGTCCAGCATGCACGCATTGAAGGAGTACATGTGTGCAGCTGACATGCGCATCATGCAGTGTTGGTCGCACACCTGAATGGTTGCATGCATGCTCACACAGCTTGCAATCATGCGTGCCTGCCTCTGCACCTCCAGCCACGTGCCGGGGGGAGCGGTGTTGATGCTGGAAAGGCTTGGCACAAGCAAGGACCAGGTGGAAGCAGTTGCGCGCCTGCTGACCATTGACCCACTCAATACACCGGGGACTGCGATGGAAGGCGACGAGGAGATCTCTGGTTACTGTTCGAATGTGCTGGAGGCGCTGAGGCCACATGGCTTGCACGGGATCGACGCGATCCTGAAGCAGCTGCACGCAACACGTGTGTGAGTTGCAGTGCTTGGCGGCACATCTGCATGTGCCCTGACCCACGTGTTAGGACGAGTATGGGGCTATGGAGCCCATACTGGTACGTCTGCTAAGCATGCGGGCCGATGTTCCTACCATGCCACAGCAGCAGCACGATTCACGCACAGCAGTGTGGCGCAGCCAACCACCTGGCACACCCCACATCCTACTGGCATGGCGATGGACAAAGGCTGCACTGCTCTGTTGCCAACTGCTCATCTACTTTTGTGTTAATAATCATAATAACACGGCGTGTCACAGATGTGTCTGCATGCCGTCCACCTTGGTCAGGGGGCCCATGACCCCGGCACATCACCTGTCTGACCAGCTGGACGTTGAGCCTGACGTCTGATCGGTCGGGTGCCCAGGTGCTGGCCGGCAGTACAGGGCACTACAATCGCATATAGTTCTGTTGACCCCCTCCATTTCTGCGTCACTGCCGTCACTGCTGTTGCAGAGATGCAGGGCACATGGAGGCCGGTTGGCTGGCTTATTGGCATGCCTACGTACCAGGTACTACGAGCTGGTAGCCTGGCTGCAGCCGCATTCCGTGCTCCGCACATGCAAGCTTGCCTCTGTTGGCAGCAGCACAGCATCAACCTCCACGCATGACTGGCTGCATGCAGAGTGCCAGGTGTATGGCTGCCTCAGCCATTCAGGCCCATATCAAAAGCAGCTCCACTTGCTGTGGCGTATGAGTGTCTGAAATCAGCATGATGCGTCATGAAAATGGCGCATGGGTCCGGGCGTGCATGCAGGCGAGTTTGGCCCAGCAGGCGAGGTGCAAAGTGTCGAGCAGGTGGGAGAGGCGGAGTGGGCCCCAGGGGGCGCGGCGGCTGCACGGCGTGATGCGCTGTCTCAAGGGCTGCAGCAATACCTGGACAGAGAGTATGCCCGGCTGAGCACGGTGCGGCTTGCATGCCAGGCAGCAGGCCTGCTGGGGGTCCATTTCACACGTGCATGCCAGTCTGGGGTGTCAATGGTGATGCAACACATAGCTTGCTAGTTCGCTGTAGTGAAGCACTCGTGCTGCTGTGCGCAGCCATTGTTTCTTGCCTCTGCTGTCAGCAAGAACCAACAGGACAAGACATGGCTGACAGATCCGCACACAGGGCTCATATGGGTGAGCTGCGTACCCATGCCAGCGGGATCACAAGCCGCATTTGCTTCACAAGTGTTGCGCTATACCGTACTGTGCGCCCTCCCCTGCACAAGCCTTTGCTACTGCCTGGTGTGGTGGGAGTGCAGTTGAAGGCAGTGCCTGAGCCGGTCTATGGCCGCATGGGCAGCCTGGGCATGTGTCTACTCAATCTGCACTCGCGTGGTCCTGTCACACCAATATCAATTTCAAAGCCGCTGGGCAGCAAGACCGATGACACTGCCTGGTAAGTGCTGCAGCACCTGCTGAGTAATGCAGTCCCTGGCAAAGGACATTGCAGCCCCAAGACTGCAGCTGGGATTGCAGCAGAGAAAACAGTGGCCAGAACAATGGCGCACCATGACGTTCTTGTGCTTCTGCTACCTGTACTGGCCTGTACTGCATGCTGGGTGTTTGTGCAACCTGTACCGCACTGCTTGATACAGGTGCCTAGAAGAGTACACCAGCCGATCGCCCTTTGATTTCACTCAAGTCTTGATCGATCACGCCCGAGAGTGAGTGTGGCAGCCGTTGCGTCCCCCTGTTTGCTCACAACCAGCTCCACACCAAGCAAGCATTGCTCAAGATCTGTGGACCGTCATGTTGCAGCAGTGCCACTTGCTACGCGCAGATGGGAGCCTTTTTCGGTGCCAGATGCCGTGCATAGCACGCTGCGCACGCTGTTCAAGGAAGAGTACATTCAGCCAGGCATGTATTTGGATTATGTGGAGTACCTGGTGAGTGTATTTGGGTGAGGCCTTCATCTCCCTCGGCCCGCCTGCTTCCTGTGTCCTGCACTGGGGCCTGCGCTGGGCTACTGGGGTTGTTAGGTAGTTGGCTGTACCTCCCCGTGCCCGCTGAGTCAAGGCAGCACACTTTGAACATTCTACCACAGCTGGCACGTTCTGCTGCTCCCTGTTCCCAGGAGATGACAGGGATGCCTGTAGACGCATGGCGCGATGAAGTAGCAGTTCAAGCTGCTGAGTTGCAGTGGACAGCACGTTCTCCAGAAGAGCTCATGGCAAGGCCGGGAGCAGGTGCGGGAAAGTTCCATGAGCTGCACAAGTGTGCCTTCTAATGTTAGGCTGTGCGCTCCCCCAATGCCGTCGCATGGTCCTTCAACACGTTCTATGGCCACCCAAATTAGCCACCTTAGGATTCAACTATGCCGGCATGTTTTGCACACGCTGCGGTTGGCAGGTGGGCGGCTGCGGCGGCTGCGGCTAATGCAGTGGTACAGGAACACTGCTGCAGTAGATGTGGGGCCGGGCGCACAGGGGATCGCAGCCCTGGGCGCGGTGCCTATGCGCCTTGATGAGAACGGGCGCGTTGTGCCAGCATCCAGCGGAGCGTCCACGGTTCCACCAGGGACCAGCAGCAGCAGTGGCAGCGACGGCGGTGCCAGCGATAGCGGTGCCGGCACCAGTGTCACGGGTGGTGGTGATGGCGGCAAAGCAGGCAGCCAGAAGCTGGTGCGAAAGGAAGGAAAGGATGTGAAGGAGGCAGGGGGCCCAAGCAGTGGAGCAGAGGCTGCAGTAGCGAAGCGGCCATTCAGCCGCTCTGCCCTGGATCTGCTGAAAGGGCTGGCACAGCCTGGGGAAGGCTTCGGGACCTACCCCCTGGGTGTTGAACACCCGGATGAGCTGTTTGATGTGCAGGAGCCCTCAGTGGCAGGGCCTGGGGAGAAGGAGGTGGGTGCGGCTGTGCGTGTGATGAGCGCTTGCCAGGCCAGTACTGTGTTTGATGCCTACCTGCAAGTCCAGCTACTGGCGGCGCATGCTGTTGAACAGGGCGGCCACTGGTTGGCAGGCAGTGGGGCAGCAGCGGCTTTTGCAATCAAATGGCTGTCTTTGTGATGGGGTCACCAGTCATGACCACTGCAATGTGGCAGCACACCAACAGCAGCAGCAGCACTGAGGCTGCCCTATCGACTCCTGCACGTCCTGGACCTTGTGCCTTTCCGGCTGCAGGATATGGTGTGGGGGGGCATCATGCCTCGCATCCTTTCAAAGGATGCCCCACACATCTCAGATGACCAGTTCCTCAAGCTGCACGGAATGGTCTCCAAGTTCTATGTCAAGGTAATGCGCATGTGACAAGCATCTACAATTACAGCCATGGCAACCACAGTACATGACGAGTAGCGGTCCGTCACCATCTGCTGCGTCGTATATATATATATGTGTATATAGTGGCGTGGTCTGGCTGAAAATACACATCCCTTTTCCGCCAACCGAATACCTACCCGGGACAATGTCCTGGGTCAGGTAACTACAACGAATCCAGGGCACCACCACGTTAAAATGAGTCAGATGAGGAAAAGGAAGCAGGGGGAGGAGGAGGAGGAGGAGGAGCGCAGGCGCAGCAGGCGCTCCCAAGGGTGCTCAACGACATGCGTTGTGGTTGGCATGCGGCCATCCTGCAACGCCGTCCAGTGGAGTGCTGTTGCTGTATGCTGTATGATGTGCATGCTGCACAAGTCATGTGTCCAACCTGTGCTGTTGCTCGGCAGGTGCTCGAGTTTGAAAAGATGCAAGCGTTCATGCGGCGGCCTGAGGTGCAGCGTGCCCTTAAGAAGCATGGGCCTCACCACCCCAGCACGATCTACATGACAAAAATGGAGGTGTGGTACCAGCTCCCTTGCTTGGGTTGCTGGCATGCCAGCTTTGCCATGCAAGCTTCCTCCTTTCATCCTTGCACCAGCTTCTTTGTGAGATGTAATGGGTGTGCTTGCTTCTGCTCGCACCGCACACTCTGCAGTTCTCCCTTCACGCCGCTGTTGAGTGGATGGACGAGACCATCAGGCAGTACAGCACAGGCCAGGGCCCGACATTTGACACAGTGCGTGCACAAGCCCACATCAGAGCCCACAAGCATATATTGTCTCAAAGCCTCACAGCCTGCCCTGATGATCTGAGGGGGGCATCACACACCTGGTGGCCATGCATGAGCTCACACAGCACATGCAACAGCTCGCTTGTTAGAAGCTGATTCATCTGATATCCTGCATTTGCAGTGAGTCCCAGATGCGCACAGATAGCCCCTTCATCCCCACCTTGTCTGCAGCCTGAGAGCCTTAGCCCCTTTATCCAGGACCTGGGGAAAGTGGTGGACTTGCACCCAGTCTACAGAAGCCTTGTGCTGCAAGCGACAACAGCTGTGCTCACGCACCCGCCCCATGCGACGTAAGTGCCATGCGGCACCTCCGTGCCGGCTGCATGCAGAGTGGCTGCGCAGCTTTGCATATGTAGCTGCTGGCTGCCTTGGCAGCTGACCACGCTCTGTGTACTTTGCCTTCCTCTAAATGCGACATAGTCCATATCAAGCTACAGTCTGGGGGCCTGCGTGTCGTGCTTGTCAAGGCCGTGTTTTGCGGTATGCGTGCGCCTGCACTGTGTTGCAGGATGGTGATGGAGGATGCGGGCCTGCGTAAAGCTTTTGTCACCAGCATCGACCGCCTGATCACGCTGTTGGCACCTGCGAACCTCAGCAAGGAGGTGCGGCACGTCACTGGCTGCCTCAAGGAACCAACTGAGCACTCGTTGGGCTGGTAGCATCCCCCAGGACATGAAACCATGCGAACAGGCCTATAAGACATCACATCAACTGCTGCCTTCCGGCCAGGGCCCACCTGGCCAAACAAGCTCAGAGCAAATGCCTTTTTAGTGTGTTGGATTTTCAGCTGATTGGCATAAACTCCAGAGAAAATCTGTTGCTTCGGCGTGCTGTTTGTAACCGCAGGGGCCACATGCACCCTGCCCACCCCAGTTCCAAGGTGGGCCATACCCTGCAGGCGAAGTGGGAGATGCTGCCTACGCACGCCACCAGCTCAAGACAGCTGCCAAAGTGGGTTATGCAGCAAAAGTGGGACCGATGTTGTATGGGCCCACACCCCATAGCACTCTGTATACGATAATACTCCCATGAGATGTGGCTTCCTGAACTGTGCGTGTGCAAGCACAGTGCTGCTCTTGACGTGCCTGGGGTACTCTTGATATTCACAAATGTCGTTGCAGTGCGTGCAGGATTCATGCCAGGGGGTCATAGGCACTGTTCACTGTTAACACTGCCCGTGCAGACTGATGCAGCTGATGTGTGCCGGCTTGGCCTGATCGCTGTTGCAGGTGGTTGGCATGGTCCCTGCAATGATTGGGGAGGCGCTGCGCACCATAAAGCTATACAGGCTGCCTCTGCCCGAGGATCAGCCCAGCACCTCTGGCAGGTTTGTGGCCTGGTGGCATGTTGACAGCTGTTCCGCGCGTGCTGCACTGAATCGGTTGCGGCCTCCAACATAGCACCTGGGCCCGCCTGGGTCATATGTTCAATGTGATGCAGGTTAGGTGGGGTCCAAACACTGGTGCTTGCTGCGTGCGCAGGCAGACGCGCAGGGGCAAGGCGGCCGCTGACCCCTCAAAAGAGCAACGCATGCGCGGCAGCAGTCCCAAAGAGGAGCGGATCCGGGCGGGTGCGGCACAGCTATGGTGCGTGCACCACTTAAGCCACCGAGCCTGTACCGCTTCACAGTGTCCTCCTGGTCTTCTTGCTTGCCTGGCACTTGCGCTGCTCACTGTGGCGCACTGTGTAGCTGTGCACGAGCCTCAACCCCAGAACAAGCAGGCATGTCAGATCTTGGGATGCACCTGGCTGGGCATCATGTTGTTGCGCAGGACGGCACTGTACGAGTGCATCATCCCACTGCTGGCCCACCCAGCAGTGGGGTTGCGTGATGTGGTGCTGGAGTTCATGCGGGAGGGTGTCAGGGCTGACGACGTATGCGCAGACCGTGTGCTTGCGCACGCCAAGAGGGTGAGGCGGGCGCCTGGGCTGTCTTGTTGGGATTAAGCCAATGAGTTGGCACCCTGCAGTAACTAATGCAGTAATCTATGGAGGCATTTGAAGCTGCTGTCCATGCTGCTGTCCATGGCATAGTTTTTCTCCTGCAGGCTGTTCATGATGTGTGGGGACTGGCGGCTCATCCTTGCATCCAGAGCAGCTGCCTCGCGTCCTACTCAAGTCATGCAGCCAATGCCTTTTCAATCTGTTCCCTGGCTCGTTGCTGATTACCCTTGCAAGCCAACCCAACAAAACTACCCCAAACTACTGCTCGCACATTTCTGCAGCTGAACAAGGAGCTGCGAGGGGCAGTGGGGTGGGCGCAGTCCCGTGACCCGCGCAGCCGTGCAGCCGGCGAGCGGCAGTACTACATGTCGCTGCTGTCCCTGATGGGTCAGGTCGCGGTCAAGGTGGAGCAGGTGAGTGCCCACCTGCCTAATAATACTTAAAATAACACGGCATGTCACAGATATGTCTGCATGCTGGAGCCTGACTGGGCTGAAGCCGACGTCCCACCTGCCTAGACGTCCCATCATCAGATTCCTGTCACCGGTACTGCGCAATGCACTCAATACCAGCTACTGTGTGAGGTATACGACAAGAAACCAAGTATATTGATTTTGCAACCCACCATTCCGTCAAGTTGGCGCTGCCAAGGGAGTGGTTTTGTACTTGCAGCATCACTGAACATTGCTGCACGCCTTCCTCATGTTGAAGCCTGCGTCCTGTTCGGCTGTGCTGGGTTGTGTGGATGCTTCTGCTGATGGGTGGCATGCCACACGCTCCATGCTTGCAGCCGCCCATTACGGGAGACTCGAAGCATTTCCCAACCTTTTGTGAGGTGCACGCGCACACGCTGGAGCTGATGCGGGGCGGCGCGGTCGGGTCGCTGCTGGCCCTGCTGCACCAACATGTAGGTCCCCTACCACTGGCAAGCTTCGGTTACATCCTGCTGGGAGCTGGTGTGCAATGTGCCTCGGGTCAGCTGTGCTCTGTCCTTGCCGTGGGAACTGAAAGGCTTGGACCTGGCCCAGCCGGGCGTCCCTTTGTGAAGCTGTGCAATCCAATGTCTGCGCGCTTTTGTTTGATGCCATCGTCATGTGCCCCGGCCTGCCTTACCCAGATCTCTCTGGTGCTTTTACCCAGCAATCGACACCTGCCCCCCATGCGCCTGTGCCCTCGCAGGTCCAAGAGCCACGCCTGGCGCGTGCTGCTGCTGAAGTGCTAGGCGACATGACGCGTGCCTTCGACTGCCGCATGCTTTTGCTACAGGCAGAGCCTCCTTTGGGCACCACGCCTGCCGCTGGCAGTGCACCAGATGGCCCAACCGTGACCGCCAACTCGGCGGCTGCTGTGTCTATAGCCACATCATCTGCACCAACAGCACCTGCGCAGAGCAGCCCGGCAGCTGATACAGCTAAGCCGGGGGAGCAAGCAGCAGGTGCAGCCAGCGGCACGCAGGAGACGCAGCAGCCGCGCTCTGTGCTAGCACTGCTGGAGGCGACGTCTGACCCTGTGCTGGCCACGCACCTGCTGTTCATTGTGGTGCATCTGTTGTGGGACCGCACGTGGCGGGCGCGGATCATGGCCATGAGGTGAGCAGAGCGTGATGCGCACTCTCTGATGTCGTGACGTGGGTTGCGGTGGGCACAATCATGTGGATATGCAGTACAGTACACCGGTGTATGGTCGCAGCAGGTACACACTACACAGGTATAGGAATTGTACAGGGCCTGGTGCAAATCATACATTGTCACCTGACACGTGGTTGTGTGGCTGCACGTATCGTGTGACGTCACAAGAGAAAAACGCTGATCTGTGCTCACGGGTCAAGTCTCCTCATGCTTGGCATGACGGTTGCACAGCTTGCTGTTGTGGCATCATCACTGCCCACTGTGCACTGTCACGGCATGCCAAGCCGCTGGTTGCCGTTCGGACACTTCAATGACAGGCGCACCCATGCTGCCTTGCTGCAGCACGCCCATTGAGGTCGTCTGCATGCGCTGGGCACGCTTTGTGTGGCGCGCGTTCCCAACCGCCATGGCATACGGTGTCAAGGTGGATCTGGATGTGAGTGTGCGGGGTGTTCTGCCTGCAGTAGCTCCTTTCATATGCTAGGTTGCAGCAAGCGGCACATTGCTGATTTCCTTCACCCCGCCACAGCCTGGTGCAGTTGCACCTGCAATGTCCTGAAGCAGCGCAACGCAGCCAAAACAGCGCTGACATACCTGTGTGATGATTCAAACATGCCGTTGACAGCCAACTGGCGACCAGCGCCCCACACAATTGTCAGCCTGTGAAGCATGCTTCGCATGCCATGGCCTGATACACATCCGTCCTTGTGCTGGTTCACATTCTGGCTGCTGTGCCATCATTATCATCCGAAACAGGCGCTTGAAGCCGAGCGGCGCGCACGGAGTGCAGCCAAAGATTTCATGTCTCAGATGCTGCTGGGGCCCGAGGCATGGCGTGTTACCATTCCGGTATGATATATATGATATATGATATATATGATATATATATATGTGATATATATATATATATATATCATATGGTCCGGTATGTGTAGGTTGGGGCTGAGGGGCTGAACCAGATGAAGAATAGCATGCATGCGCAATAAAAACACAGTAGTTCAGCTGCTTTGCTGGCTTGCGCGAGCTGCGGCCTACGTTGCAGTCCTGCTTGTTTGTTTGATGCCATGCACGGTCTGGGCTTGTCGCGAGCATTGTACACACAGTGTGAGGAGGCGCGCTGGGCGGAGCTGACGCTGCTGAGCCGTGCTCTCATTGTCATGGGCGCTGGCGTGGGTGGTGAGGGCATGCAAGCTCCCTGGTCCCAGTGTCGCCACCACTTCTACTGCCCTGCACACACTGCCGCAGTTAGCTGCCATGACAGGATGTGCAGTGCAAGCTGTTGGTCTCATGCTGCATGGCACGCCGTGACCAGTGCTGCGCAGCATCACAGCTTGCCGCCACCAGCTGCGTGAGAAGCTTGCCACACACACAGCTGCGACTCACCGATGCACTCTGCCGGGGTGCTCTACTGCAGGCATTGGCCGTGGAGAAGGCGACAACAAGGATGCAGCTGCTGATGCAGTGTATTGGAAACGGTGCGCTTGCGATTCAAGCTAGGGATCCCACCTGGCGCTGGGCTCGTAGGGTGATAAGAGGCGCCAGCGCTCTTCACAACGGCTGTTACAAGCGCATGTTTACCTTATCTGTGCCGTGGAAGTTGTGTGTTATGTGATGCAAGCGCTACTTGCAACTGCCACCTGCTGCCCCTGCTGCAGCGCACTCGGGTGCCCAGGACTTGTGGAGCTGGTGGTGGCCTGCATCAATCATCCATATCACCTGGTGGCGCAAGCCGCGGCACTGGTCCTGGTGAACACCATGCATGTGCGTGGGTGCCTCAGAAGGGGCGCTGGGGAGGTGGGGTGTGATGATAAAAATTAATAACACGGCGTTTTACAGATTCATCTGTTGGCCGGAGGCGGGGTGGGGTCGTGATACGGTATATGCTCTCTGGTGCGGGCAACACTGGACACCGAGCGACCAGACAGACTTTGGCAGACACGCCGACCGGCGCCATGTC
Source organism: Chlamydomonas applanata (assembly GCA_001662365.1). Classification (NCBI taxonomy): domain Eukaryota; kingdom Viridiplantae; phylum Chlorophyta; class Chlorophyceae; order Chlamydomonadales; family Chlamydomonadaceae; genus Chlamydomonas; species Chlamydomonas applanata. Next base: position 200,762 of record BDCZ01000050.1, read on the forward strand.
CATCTTTGTATCAACAGTCCTTCCTGTCGTTGGTCTCCAAACCCATGACGTCGATATTCAGCCAACCTACTGTGCCATGATGGCAGCAGGCACGGCGCCCCATTCCAACAGGCTCGCCACTGTGCTTGATGCCCTGCAGCACCCTGACTGCATGCGGCTGCTGCTGGCAATGACACCTTCACCGACGGAGATGCTGCAGTCCATCAGCCACGTCGTCATGTTCCGGCGCAACGCTGTGAGTTTACAATTTAATAGTGGCATCAGCAGCACGGGGTGAGGCTGTGTGCCCAGCTTCATTATGTGACGTGCTGCGTGCACACCATCACAGCTGTACAGCACGCTGTTTGACTGCTGCACGCACCCAGCTCAGCATTCAAGAGCCCGCCGGCTTGCCGGTCGACTGCACTGGGCCTTCTGGACTTAGTACCCACACAACAGCCCGGTGATGTCTCGAGCTCAAAGCCCCCTCTGCACCCCAGCAGACAAATCCTCCTTGAAGCCCAGCTCACACTTTTGTCGCTCCCCCCGCAGGCACCTGCAGACCTGCAGGACCTCATGTCCCGTTACACTCCATTCCTCAAAGCAGTCACCGCCATGCCTGAGTGGCGGCGCGTGATACAGAAGGTGTGGCCAGCGTCTGACCAGCCATGTTGTGGTGCACGCCTGTGTTTTGTGTGGCCTGCACAGCGTACATGTGTTAGCAGTAAACATGCGGGCCCTAAGCCATGTGCTGTGGCTGGCTCAGGCTGGCTGCCGCTGAGACGCCTGTCAGCCTGAACATTCACGTCATGCAGACGCCCCTGGCTTTTGCTTGACCCATTTACAGGCTGCAGAAGAGAATACATTCTGGGAAATGTACCTTGAACGTATGGCTCCCACACTTGCGCAAACGCATGCTTCTTCAGGTGCGTCTGAATTGTTACTGATGACCCATACAGGTTTAGGGCTGCAGGCGAACGTAGCAGGGTATTGAGAGGCTGCTTCTGGCCAGATGCCTCGCAGCAAGAAGCGTTACCTTAAAAAGTCGGGCAGCGATGCCTCTTCTAGGGCATGCAGGGTGCATGTGGCGGATCACTGTGTATGTACCGCGTACTCCATTATTCAGATACATGAAACCTGCTCTTCATGCTGTTGTTCCGTTACCACTGGTTCATACTGTTGCATGTTGGTCTTGACTCCATCCATATGGACTCTGCTCAAGGTAATGAGGCTATCCCATATCACGACATCGGCAACGTGTGACCTGAGCCATGCCTGCCCCCTGGCTTGTACCTCTTGGGTAAAGCTGCTGAGCTGCACACACGCCTCACGGCTTGGGCATCACAGACACTGCCTTGTTAGTTGCGTTGCTTCTTTTGGATCTCACAGGCAGCAGCGCACAGCCAAGCCGTGGTCGCGGCCCACGACCCCGTCCCCAGCCAAAGCAAGAGCCAAAGGAGGAAGAGGAGCCTGTAGGAGACAGCTCGCAAGCCTCAACCAGCAGTGCTGTTGACCTCCACTGGAATGAGGTGAGGGTGTAGAGGAGAGCAGAAGCAGAGCTCTTGATGCGTGGCTGGCTGTGCTGCATATGCAGCGCGAACGCATCCTGCCGGGTATGCAGGTGCACAACGCACACTGCACAGTCTGGACCAGCAGCAACAGCCTGCGGCGTTGTGTTTGTGCTTGTGCAGAACCTCAGCCGGCACGCCGATCAATGCAAGCATGAACTGGTCCATGCTGGTATCAACGCTGACACTTTTCTGCCCTGTGCTCGCGCAGTCTGCCAACAACCGGCCCTCTGGCCTGCTGTGCTCATGTGCTGGGTGCGGCCAGCTGGAGCCGTGTGCGGGGGCTTTCAAGCGCTGCAACCGCTGCCGCCACGCGTCCGCCAAGTACTGCGGCCGCGACTGCCAGCTGGCGCACTGGAAGGTGCACAAGAGGGAGTGTGCAGTGCTGGCGCAGCAGGGCTAGTGAATGCGGGCATACCCACTCGCTCGTTTGGGTGGTGGGGCAGTCCTCTTGCCCTCCTTGCCTGCAGCTGTTCCAGCACAGTTGTTTGCAGCTGTTGCAACACAGTTGTCTGGTGCCCACATCGTGCCTAGGCTGCTTAGGGAGCACTGCTCCATGGGATCAGGCGGAGCTGTTTGTACTGGGAAAGCTAAGCATAGGACGCTGGGTATGGAGCATCATCAGGTTGAGCACCACGCTTCATAATAATAATAATAACACGGCATGTCACAGATGTGTCTGCATGCCGGAGCCTGACAGTCGGCACCACGCTTCATGCTGCTCTTTTTTTAAGATGCTGCTGGTGGCAGGGCACACTGTTGAGAGGATGAGGTGCACATTACAGGCACATCATGCATCAGCTGGAATTAACCAGCAGCTACTGTAAACTCATCTGCTGATTGAAACTAGATCATTGTGTAGTGAGCCGCAGCGGCATTCACGATCTAATGACACAACATCACACAACCATGTGCGTTCGTTAGGCATCATGTGACGCCCCTGTATGTTTAGCATGGCATGTCCAGACTATCACCTAGCAAGCCAAATGGCCTATTGCCTGACAATCTCCGCAGTACGGCAGCGGGGCAAATGCGCGCAGGTTTTAATCAATGGCAGGTCAAGGTCTGCACTGAACAGCATAGCAGCCACTTGCAAACGAGCATGCATGATTGTCCAATGCTGTGCTCCTTCCTCATGTCAGTCCTTATATCCTCACGACCTCAGTTTCTTCTGTTCCACCAGACCCGGCTCTGCTCCTGGCACAGCCTCCGTGCCAAATGACATCACAGCAAAGACTGCTGCTTCGAGCACATGTACAACAGGGCTCATTGCAGTCTAAGGATCGAGGCAGGTAGGGTGTATGGGAAGTAAGGCCACACTGTGGCCATGTCTGGATGGATAATGTACGTACTATAAATCAGGCAGCTGAAGTGCCCCGCAAAAGGCACAGAAGGAAGCCTCGCAGTCTGCTGCATGGTATTATATGGCCAAGCAGCTTTCAGGCCTGGTTTTAGATCTTCAGGGAAACACTGGCTAGGTTGGCGCTCAGCGACTCGCAGTAAAAGGACAGCCCACCAACGCGGTCCCATGTCAGGCCTGCGCGTGTGTTGGGGCGTGCGCAACGCACATCCAGCAGCTTCATCAGGCTGTTCCAGGAAATTAGAAGAGGCCCAAGAATTAGTGCAACCATACTGTGCTGAGCTCCCCAGGTACTGACATAGTTGTGAGGTCCCTTTCTGTATGCTAGGATCAGTTAGACCGAACAGTTAGTGCGAGTCTGACCCGGCCCCTTCAACCCTGGCAGCTCACCTGCTGGCAGCCGAATGGTCACCACCTCGCCACTGGCCTTGCCGAATGTGTAAGGCGTGAGCTACAGATTCCGTTAGAGGTGTGGTAGACAGAGCACCATGTCAGCAGAAGCAACTAATGAACAGGTGGCCCATCTTTTGAGCTGCCGTTCGTGCGGCTACCCGCCCGACCCCCTTCATGCACACCCCTATTGCGCTCACCTCCTGCCCGCCCATACAGTCGGCTGCACAAGCGCTGGTGAGCAGGTCCCCCAGCAGCACAGCATCTCATGGCAGCATGGCAGAGCTGTGGGCTGCCGCTCCTAGGAGAGGTCAGGGTGTCATACAGGGCCCAGATGCGCATCATGCGCACAGCACGAACCAGGGCCCCACACTGGCTCACCAAGGTGCCGTTCTTGTACGCAGCGTCTGTGTCGGCAGGGGCCACTTTCCAGTGCGTGTCGGGTGCTTCACCATCATACCTGCGCAGCAGCGTGGTGCGTTGATGACAAAGAGCAGCCCAGCACAGCAGCAGCCATTGTATGTATACAGATAGATATGCTTTAGGGGTGTTCCATCCATACACCTCAACCCACAGCGCCTGTGGCAGCTGCTGACCACACCAACAAGGACAGGCACCATGAAGGGCGGAAGCCAGCAGGGGCAGTACTTCCAAGTGCAGTGAGGTGAGGTACTGTCACACAATCAAAGTGTGACCTGTGCACTCACTCGAAGTTGTACACCTGGGCGGTGCAGTCATCCAGGATGGACACCAAGGAGCCAGGACCCACATGGGCATTGGCCTTGAGCACCGCGCTGCGTGTGGCAAACAGCACACATTCACAAGCAAGACAAGACGGGCCACCAAGCGTGACATCTTGTTCTTTAACATCAAGCTAAGACGTGTAGCACTGTAAGGAAGAGGCAGGAGGTGGCAGCGGGCAGAGGCATCACACGCAGCACGGCATCGCACTGAGGCAACTGCCGCCACCAGCACAAACAGACCCTTGGCTCGGGCCTGGTCACATACAGCCGCGCACCTGTAGCTTACAAGCCGTGACTTCCTGCCACACTTGGCCGTGACAGGGGCGCTGGCAAACACGGCGGCGACAGAGCGGCAGTAGAACGCGACGCATCGGACCTGCTTCCACGTCAGAGACCCAGGCAGCTGCAGCTCAAAGTCGGCACCTGCTTGCACAGGTGCACACGCAGAGTTGGAATGAGGGCAGTCAAGCCAGCTGCGTAGTCCGGTAGCGTCACAGGTTCAACCAGCATGGCTGGGAAGCACGCACAAAGTAAGCCCCACAGCAGCAGGTCTCCAGAAGGTGCGGAGCAGCCAGCCAGAAGCACTGCAGTCAGCCGGTGTGTCAGCATTGCAGTCAGCCAGTGTGCCAGCAGCTGCTGGCCTGAGCCACCTGCCACCTCACCTGTACCATCTGCAGCCAGGCTTGCAGGCCACTTCTCAATGGCAAAGCCGCCGGGTCCCTTGTAGCCTGCATCACTGTCATTGTTGAGTGAGCCCCAGAAGTATACGCCGGGTGCGGCGCCATCGTACTTGAAGCCAGACACGCGTGCCGTGCACGCATCCACGAGTGTCAGGGTGCCTGCCTCACAAGTGCGTGGCGGTTGACTGTTGGGTTGGTATGGTTCATGTGTGCAAGGTGGTGGACTGTGGTGTTTTGCTGTGATGGTTATCAGGGCGGCGTGCGAGGTGGTTGGGTGACGGCAGTGGCGCGGATGCACCGCATAACACCACTTTTTCCCTCACATTCCCCTGCATCAACATCCATGTGGCCCAATCCGCCTCAGCCCCAGATCAGAATCAAAACAGCTGAGCCAGCGGCAGGGCCCAAGCACGACCACCCTATGCACCAGCCACGCCGTGCTCCTTTGTCAAGAAAGGGACGGTTGAGGCCGCCGCGTTCAGGGTGGTGGTGGTGATAACTGAAGGGTTGGTGCCAGTCGTGACAGTGCCGGGCTGCACGTGGGTGGTATGGAAAGGGTGTAGGTGCACCAGTTGCTGCTTTGAACCAGGTGGTGGAAGGTAGTGGGTTGGGAGGGGATGCGGGTTGTAAGACGCAGCACCCATGTTGCCCAGTTTGGCTCCCTGCTGATTGTGATTGTGTGCCTCACCACAACGACGCCCTTGCCGCAGCTGCGCCTGCGGGTGGTTGCTGGAATGGGCCAAGCTGCTGCACAGGCACCGACCGGCTCAGAGCTGGGGCTGGCTGGGGGGCTTGGGCCAGGGGCCGAGGGCGGCTGGGTGGAAGGTGGGGCGGTAGCCAGGGTGACTGCTGAGAAGATGGCCTTGGCTTGCTTGCAGAAGAAGGACAGCACACGCACGTTGGCCCAGCTCACACCTGCAGCACATTTGAAAGTTTCGCGGCACTGATGGGGCCAGAGGTCGGCACAATGATGGGGGTGGACTCCGGGGCAGTAGTAGATAACGCGTTGTGAGGTTGGGTTGGCAAGGTAGGGTTAGCAGTGGTGGACTGAGTGTCCAAGGCAGGGGCCTAGGCGCCAGCAGTTTGAAAACATTCCACACACCAGGGGGCAGGCGGATGGTGACTGTGGATCCAATGGTGGCGGTTGTGAACCTGCGAGTGTGTGGTGTGCATAATTGATGTGCATGCAATTATCAGCTTCACAAGGTTGTGTGGAGCTGTCGTGCTGCTGTTGTGTTTAACTTGGCATGCCACATGACGCGTATCCATGCGCAAGGTCCAAGGCATGCCACCAAGTACCACAGCGAGCATGCGAACAGGCCAGCATATATGGGTCCATTTTTGAAAGATGCACCATTCGTGCCGGGCAGCTTACCTTGGACGACTGTTAGGCTCCGGCATGCAGACACATCTGTGACATTATTATTATTATTATTATTATTATTACTATTATTATTATTATTATTACTATTATTATTATCATTATTTATTATTATTATTATTATTAGCTCACCTTGGAGTGAGCACAGGCCCGGCATCTAGGGCAGCGACTGACTCTTCATCGCCCGCCACGAAGTGCGGGTCTGGCGCCTGCCCGTCATACCTGCAGTACAGGCAGTACACAGGTGTGAGGTCAGCCAACATGCACATCAGCCAGCGTGCGTGTGAGTGTCAGGTCCCGCCGGGCCGCGCAGGTGCCGCAACAATAATAACAATAACACGGCGTGTCACAGATGGTGCCGCAACCTCATGCCACAACTCCGTGCGTGAGGGCATGTTGGGCCCTGGCCTTGCACACGCCACCAGCGCCATGGCAGGTGCCAGTCCGGACAAGCTCTCTCAAAAATCAAACATACCAGCACCCCAACTGTTCACCCCTTGCCGGCCGCTCCCAAAACTGCCTCCAAACCCCCTCCCGCAGCCTCCCATTGCACTCACGTGAAGTTGGTCACGACGGCAGTACAGTCATGGCGGATGGTGAGTTGGGCACCCGGCTGGATGTGCGCGAGTGCGGACAGTTCTGCACTGAATCCCACATAGGGGTGAGTGGCGCTGCAGGCTTCACCATCGTCGGAGTCCACCACATGGATGCGCCACCCCAGCTTTTGGTGCACGGCGCACTGGTAGAACAGCTGTGCTGGTGTGTCCGGGCCCGGTGTCCAGGTGTAGATGAAGGGCCCGGCTGCCGTGCCTACAGGTGTGATAGTGTGAGGGGCCCAGCTGCTGGTGTGAGGGGCCAGAGTGTGACACACATTCCGCAAGCCTGGAGGTAGGAAGCATACCACTTGACCACTGAACCCATGTCACGCAGGAACAGGAAGCAAAAGAGAGCACACGTGATGCATGCTATGCTGGCCTGCTGCCGGCTTGCTGCTCTGGAGCCTGCTCTGAAGCCTGCTCAAAACACGGAAGCCGGAAACTTTCCACCCACGCACCACTTGAGGTATCATTGCCCGCGTAGATCTTCTCATTCAGGTTGGCGTGCCCCCCCCTAATGTCATCTGTGACATACACAGGGTGGGTGGGGCCCGCCTGCGGCGCAGGGTTGCGGTACAACATGTGTGGTACATGGGCACACTCATACCACACTTCGGGCCCATGCCCATGAGTGAATCATACCCACATCAGCAGATGACACATGCTCCACATACCCATTTTTACCCGGCTGCATGCGTCACAAGAGTGCAACTCAGCACACACAGCAGTCAGCGCCACCACAGCCATCCACATACATTGCACACAGGCAGGGCCTTGCCCAGCTCTACTTCACACCTGGACATTGAAGGTGTACGTCACGTTGCGGTATAGAGTGAGGATGGGTGACTCCAGACCGTTGACCCACAGGCTGAGGCCCCAGGCCGGTGGGTTGGGGTAGTGCCTGAGGGCGTGTAGCACGTAGGTCACATGTTCAGAAGGCAGGCAGTAGGTCTAGAGAAAACGGGCTGGCTGCCTGCCAGCAGCAAACATGCAGTGGTTGTGACGGCGGTTGCTGTGTCTCCCTGCACCTTCAGGGTCATGCCTATGGCTCATCATGGCACTCACAAGTTGGTGCCGGTAGTGAAGGTGAAGGTGGTACGGCCTGATACTACAGGGGATTCAGGCTTGGGCGGGCTGGGAGGCGCCGCATGAGCAGGGGGTGGGCTCAGCGCATTGGCACCTCCTGGGCTGCCTGCACGCAGCGCAGCACAGCCAGCAGCAGCTGCTGACATCAGCGGCAAGTAGCGATGATCAACCGTGGTCCCCGTGTACACTCACAGCTAACTCTTAAGAGCCATGCTGCTTCTCGAGGGCAAACAGGTCGTGGGCCAGGCAGCTACGCAGGGCTCATGTGAGTAGCAGCCAAGGCTCACCAATGGCGGTTGGGCAGTTGAAGCCAGAGGACTCAAAGGTGAAGGGGGTGGAGGTGTCGGGGTCGGCGTGGACCGAGTGCTGAAGCACGATGGGGCGGGCTGCTGTGGACCCCTCTGTGGGTGTAGGGCAACCACTGGCAGGTCAGCAGCAGCGCAGTGTTTCAAGTGCCGCAGCACTGTGGCGTGCTGGGCACAGTGGCATGCCAAGACCCCCCTACTAGGAGCCAGCACTGACATCTTGACAAGTAATGCGGTAATAAAAACACGGATTTTGACGAGTACGTTGGCCAAATGACAGGAACTCCGTGCAGGCACCTGGGTCTCTATGGTCTTTAGGAACTTCTAGTTGATGGGCTCCGGCAAGCAGATGAATCTGTGAGACGCCGTGTTATTATTGCTTGTAGTTGTAGGCCAAGTGCAGCAAACACAGCCAAGACCAGCGGTGATCACGCGCACGGTGGCCTGTGCAGGTGGCAGGGCAGGCCCCCCACACACTTGACTTGTTACAGCGTTAACCGATAGACAAGGTGCTGCGATTCCTTAATCTTCCTCACAATTAGTCCCCACACAAGCACCCACCAGACAGGGGGCCCAGGCCCCAGGTCATCCAGCGAGCCGCTGCATCACCCACAGGCCAGTCCCAGTCAAAGGTGTCGACCGCCTGGAGGGCACATACATAATGTGCAGGGGTGGGCATGAGTGAGGTTCAGGGGTCAGCCGCCCAGTCTTCATAATTCAGTTCCATGCCAAATCTCGTGTGATCATTTTATTATGCCAGTCTCGATGCCAAACCATGCACCGTCCAGGTGAGTGCGTGCGTATCTTGCCAGATGAAGGGTGTGTCACATTGATGGGGCGCTCAAAAGTGATGGATGCCACACCCGCCCGGATGTCTGACGCCAGCAGCTTGACGTTGTTGCAATTCTGGCCAGGGGGGCAGAGGCCGCCGCTGTCAGGGCACACGCCACTGCTCTGCACGTGCAGGCAGGTTGGGGGGCCGACCCATAACAGAGGCGGGGCAAAAGTTTGTCAAGGTGCGTTAGTGATGGAAACACAGATTAAGGGCCCAATCAGGGCCTGGCGTGGCTGTTTGCGCTTCCAAAGAGAGTTATCATCAGTGGAATGCTGTTTGGGCACATGCGTGTATGAAGCCACAATAAGACAGGAAGGTCACACTTGAAGCCGGTCAGCCTCACTCACCACGGTAGCTGCATAGTCGCACTGAGAACGTGCCACCAGGGTGTAGTCCAGGGCAAAGGGCACTCCGGCGACAAAGCCTGCAGCAGCAAGGTGACCATGGGGGCAGGTGGGTGATGGGCGTGCCATGGTTTGGTTGGCGTGGTGTAATGGAGTAGGCCATGGTCCATCCCCCGACCCCTGATGTTTATACAGCTCTAATTCGCGGCAAGTTTCCATCACACCATCAGGTACGAGGGCCTCAAGTCACAGCCACTGCCTCCAACAGACAAAGCTCACGCGTACCGCACATCTGCGAAGAATGTACAGTAATGCAGTGTAGTGTAATGTACAATACATGGCCCCCAGCACCTGCCACCCTCCCACTACCCGGTGGCCTGATGTGCCCAAGATGAAATGCAGATTGGATCCCACATGTGACATAGCAGGCCTGGCCACCAGCCAGATGTGAGCCCTGGCAGTGGCAGCGGCAGGGCTCCTCTGGGCGCAACGAACCAGGTGCGCAGCGTGCACGTACCTGTCACAACCACATCAGAGCCCACCATGCGCACACTCGTAAATGCAGGGTTGTTGAAGCCTGCGCCCGCCCAATAGGTAGGGGTAGAACTGGTGACGGCGTGCTGCAGTGTGACTGCGATCGTGCCTGTGTTCTTGACCTGCATGCATCGCAGCCCAGAGATGCAGCAGTGTGATCGACTCACACAAGTATGATGTTTCTGCAGCGTGCGCGTGTGGGGCATCATGTATTTGGGGCGTGTGAGGTGCGTTGATCCACTTACGAGCCCACGCTGCTCATCTCTAGGGATGCGATCATGCATTTGGGCAGTGGCAAAGACAGGTCAGTCTTATCACAAGAGCCAGCGGGACAGGCAGGACAGGTTTCTCTTGTCACACACCGTACCTCCCAATACAAGTTGAGCTGGCCGGGGATGAGCTCCTTGCAGTTAGCCATCGTGTCTGACATGGCAGCAGGCAGGACACCTGCAGGACACAGCAGTACACGCAGGCAGGTGAAGGCCGCACTTCAGGTGTTTACTGCCTGGCCAGCATCGCCCAATCTTTCATAATCGGCGGTCGCTGGTGTGGCCTGCAGCAGCATGGCCTGGATTAAACGAGTCATGACAATATGAGATGAGATGAACAGAAGTCAAATGCCGATGGAATGCAGTCACTCACCACTAGCAGTCTTGCCGGCCTCCAGCTTGGCAATGCCCAGTACTGCATTCACGTCTTCGCAGTATGCTGCGATGTACGGGCACTCACTCCAGGTGAGGCCATCTGCCAGGCTCAGGACCAGCTGTAGGGCAGGGAGCAGCAAGCCGGGGCGATGAGTGGGCGGGGCGTTTAGTTGGTTGCCAAGGATGGGCAGAAGCCCAACAGGGGTTGCGCACACACAGGGCGGATGCTGTTGTAGCCACAGCCGCACAGGCGTGCATAGCAGCAGCAGCAGGGACGGAGGCGGGCAGCAAATGATCATGCACAGTGCGCTGTGCGGCTGCGCATGTGCACATTTAGCAGGGGCCGGGGGTGCCGGCAACAGCCAGGAGGCAGGGAGAGTGAGGTGTGGCAGCTCTGAGCGCCGTGATCTCCCCTCACCGTTTGGAAGCCGTTGGCGGCGGCGCCAAACTGCTGTGCGTTGGCCCGCGTGCCATTGCTGCGCGCGCAAGCCCATGGTGCGAGCTCCTCAGTGCGAAGGAGGTGGGTGGGTCTGTTTGCTGAGGTGGGGTATACAGGATTGTTTGCATTGCATTCAGAGGCATGTTGACTGCGCAGCGGTGCTCTGCTCCACACGAAAGGACGGAGCTTGCCGGACCCTCACCATGCACCTGGCCTGTGCAGTGCTTGTACTGCCTGCACAGCTTGTGCATGCACAAGGGGCTGAGTCATGCTCGTACTCACATGACACCTCGGGCGGTTGCTGAGGTGGCACACCACCAGTAGGTGGCTGGGGCAGCACCATCATAGCTGCATGCGCACACAAGCGTGTGACGTTTCGTTGAACAGGGGCATGGGCCACACCGTGCTGTGCACCTGGTACGTACTGCATACATTGCGTGGCCATGGAATGCGCATGTCATGTGTGTGCGCACCCAGATGAGAGCAACAGCAGGGTGTCCCTAAGCTAGTGGGCCTGGGTGCACGAGCATGCAAGCACGCTACTCACGCAAAGCCGGTGACCTTGAACGTGCAGTCATCGACCACTGTCACCACACCAGCGATCTGCATGGAGCTCAGGGGTCAACATGGAACACAGGTTACAGGTGCAAGTACAGGTGTGTTCATGCAGTTGCTGTTGCAGGCACAGCTGGCGCAGAATCAGCAGGACCAGGTGCAGCATGCATCATCGGCGATGCGCCATCGCACCTGGTGCTGCGCATCGGTGAGTTGTGCGCTGGCGCCCACGAGTGGGTGCGATGTTGACCCAGCGCAGGAGGCTGCTCTTGCAGGGCTGATGAAAGCCACCAGCGCCACGAGGAACACCAGCATTCTTGCAATCTGCCATCTCCACTCGCCACTCTGCGATTAACTGCTCTCGCATCGTGCGCCTCCTGACGCTCTTACGTGTGCCCATCCCCTGCCCATGACAGACATGTGACAGGAAGCTGCTGGTCACAGACGATATTGTCAGTTTACCGCTTGCTGGCCAGAAGCGCCTGATACACAGCACGCAGTGCATCCCTGATATGGAGCTGGGCTCATATCGGGGACAGGGTGACTCTCGCAGGTACAGGGGACAGGACTCTTTTCGCTGCGAGCTTCTCGCATCTTTACAGGGTTTGCACACTGATTCCAGCGCCACGCAAACCACAAGCTGCACGGGGAACGGTTGACCATTTGCCATTCCGCATGTGCTGATAATGCCCATGCCCGCTGCCTGGGTCGTGGCCCTCGTGGGGTCCAAGGTACTGCTGCATGGCACACACATGATGTGCATGGCAGGGCAGCCAGCCCAGCGCGTCTTCAAGTTGTCAAGGCTGCATTAGCTCACAGCACCAGGGCTGCTGAGCTGCAATTTCAGTTACACAGCACAGTGGGCATGTGAACCCAATGAGGCAGCAGCAGCAGCCCAGCGGTACGGAATCCGGTTGCAACAGGGAAGGATGCACCGATGCAGTCTCATGCAAATCATCAAAATAGCAGCAAAGAATGAAGGCAAATTGAACGGAAATCTAAGTGAAGAGCATGTCAACAGTTGGTGTTCAGACTTACGGGACAGAGCACAAGATTGCCTGGCCTCCAGAGAGCATGCCGAGATGCCACAGAGAACAATCAAGGGTGCTGCACAGGCGTGTAGAATCACATTTAGATACAGGAGCCAGAAATGAAAATCCGTTCCCCACAAGAGCTCAGCTAGAAGTAGATCTGTTTGGTGAGCATATCAAGGTTTAAGACACGCCCACAAATAAGGCATGTGAGCTATCGCAAGGATGCAAGCGCTCCTTCCACCTGACCCACACCCTTGTCCACACTCTTCAGTTTAGCTCCTGGTTCTCTGCAGCGGTCATCAGTTGGATGCCAGCAACACAGGACCCACTCAACAGACAGCACAGCAGGACCACACTTGTCTCACACAAAACTCACGTCCATGTCTGCGGTTCACATGTTCATTACGAACGACTGAAACGCATCCCGCTCTTGCTGCTGTAATTGGCCTCCATCCCACCACCCGTGCTTAACCATCATACCTAACCATGGATCCCGTGCAAAGCATATACAGTAACTCATACATTGAAAATGGGAATTGTACAGTGTCCAAGGTTTGGCATTGGAAGGGCCGCCTGCAGCATGCTGCAGCTGCATGCATGGCAGCCCGGCAAGGTTGTGCAGTGCATTGAAGCTTGACAGGAGAAGAGCCACACGCTGACCTTGGCAAGCACAACAAAATGGCAGTTTGCGGGTCTCTGCCCAGCCAGTCAACAGACACAGCCACCTTGCCAGTGCTTTGGCACGCCTCAATCAGCATGGCCTGCTCGGTACAGGGCTTCAGATTGCTATTCCAAGGCCCGCAGGTGGCTGCACACAACCACACATAACTCATGGGCGCTCACAGCTTGCACTGGCCAAGCGAGTCCCAGCGGCACACACGCACGGTGGCCGAGCTGGACGCATCATCCTGCGAACAGGGTGCGTAAAGAGCGCATCATTGAGCTGGCCGTCAGCACACTCCTATGGCAGCTGTGGCACTCCACAGATGTTCAGCTGGAGGTGGTAAGTCACCCTTGCACAGGCCATCGTCACCACCAGGCATTGCCGACTCAGCCCCCATCCCAGACCACGCGTGCCACGGTTCCCCCTCTTGTCTAACACCTGCCATTCCTTGCAGCTAGCCAGTTTCTGAATGGCTGCAGAGGATCATCTCACTGCCACATGCGCATGCCATGTGCGGCCAGCTGGCCTCGTGCCCCACAGCAGGATCATGAGCTGCCACACCCCAACCCCCAAGAAAGGTCCACCTGCTGCTGCCGCGCGAGAGTGCGCACCAGCAGCACAAATCATGCACCCCAACAATCCACGCACCCTTGATAGAAACTGCACCACAAAGCGCGCTGACTGGCTTGTGATGGACGTGGGGAACGTCTCACCCAAATCCAGGTTTATCTGCAGTCACACCAGTCATCACGAATGTCAGGCTCCGGCATGCAGACACATCTGTGACACGCCGTGTTATTATTATTATTACACCAGTCATCACGCAGTGTTCTCATCAGTATTACACCAGTCACCACAACATCATGACCATGTGCTACTGAATGTGGGCCACGGCATTGGTCTGCAGGGCCCACCCATGCCTGGTTACAGTCAGACACGTAGGGTTGCTTCCAACCCCCCAGTAAGCATGCAGCCGTGGGGCACGGATGGCCCTAGCACCAGCAGGCAGGCGCACCAGCAGCCACGACTGCGCACGGTCCGCATTGGTCTGCCCGCCGCTGTACAGGTGCACCTGCGCAAGCCGGCCCCGACGAGTGCATGTGCTGTAAAAGCTGAGCCGCCATGCGTGTAATGATATGACAAAGGCAAGAGGGGCCCGCGGTGATGGCAATCACAGGTTGACACTGCATGTCTGTCAGAACCACTACTAGCGGGGCGCCAGCTGCACAGTGAAATGACGGAGCATGTAGAACTATGCGCGTACCTGCACCCGGTACTGCGTCTCCGTTGGAATAGTGGTGTCATAGAGGACCGGAGCCCTACAGCCCACATGGGAAGGGTGTGGCACATTGCCTATGGTAATCAAACTTGCGGTGCTCGCTTCCAACAGGTTGCTAGGTGCTGTAGTGGGGCGGCTCCCGGTAATTCAGGCTGGCTTGGTCCTCTAATCAAACTTGCCATGCTGCCGTGTTATAATAATGGTACCCAGCAGCCACACAGTGGGCCCGCTCCAGCGAGACATTGGTCAACCAATCAACTGTGCGCACGCACCTGTAGCTGATGAAGTGGCCGGATGTGCCGGTGATGGCACTCGACATGCGGATGTAGTGCGTGCTGGATGTTGCCACGGCAGGCAATGTGTACACCAACCACTTGCCTATGGAGGAGCACATCAGAGGCACCACAGCCGCGTGGCATTGGAAGCAAACAGTGCAGCGCACGCATAGCATGGGTGACAACATGGCTTGATAGTAATGTCGGGCATGATGTGCACAGCAGGTGCCATTCCACAGCCCGTTTGCATGATGCTAACCAGGCTGTGTTAGCACCATTCTGCCTTTTGTTTTCCTTTAGAGGCCTCACACACCTGCCGTCAGCTGGGACGTGCTCGCAAAATCTGCCACAGGCTGTGCCCATGTGGCCGCCCAGTTCTGTGCCCCACTGAAATGGCTGCGGGGGGCAGGAGGACGGTCAGCAAGGCGCAGATGCAATGTGACTCTAGCAATGTTCGTGTGTGCACTTTGCAATGCTGGGGGACGAGCAGCCCGGCTGCAAAGCATGGAGAATGATGCCTACGAGCGATGTCCCGCGCCGTTGTTTTGGGCCAGCTGATTAAATCAACGGCACACGCTGACATGAGCTTCCTTCCCTTTTGCTCAGCGTTTAGCAGGTGCCTACAGATGTAAGAGGCTGCCACCCAGACTATGTGTCGCAGGCCCAGCTGCTGCTGGATCCATCGGGCCTGTCCTGTACGCACCGCAGCGCTGAGTAGGAGCCCATGAGGCACGCATGGTCACCGTACATGTCGGTGCCATAGCCCGAATGGCGGAGCCCCAGGTTGTGGCCTGTAACCAGGGGGAAAAAAGGTTTGGGGGTGGGAGGTGGGGCGGGGCGGTGAGCAGGGTTCGGTTGGTGCTGGTGGAACAGAAACGCGGCGACGGCATGACGTGCACACAAGCTGGGCAAGAGGCGGAGAGGAGTATCAGCGGGAGAGGAGTAACAACAAGGGAGGCATGGGAGGGGAGTAGCAGACCTGCTGTCCTGTTCCTGCTCCGCTCCCGCCCCAGCCTGTTGTACCTCGGCTTGACCCACCTGCACCTCCCTCCATCAGCCCCCGTGCCACCCCACCCCACCCCACCCCATCCCAACTCTCACCCCACCCCGGCCCAGGCTGAACACGTGAGTGCTCCCGCACACGCACCCAGCTCGTGCACAAGCATGTCCATGCTCAGGGACGACGCCCACACATTGCTCCAGATGATGCAGCCCGTCGTGGGCGCGCACGCCTGGCTGCCCAGCGCCGCAAAGCCGCACTGGTCCAAATGGGGAAGCATCAGGAAGCGGTGCTGGTACTTGGTGGGATCAATGCCGTACTTCTGCGCAGTACAGATGGGCGGTACGAAGCCACGATGGGCGTACGAGGTCAATACCCAAGTGGCAACCAGCCAACAGGCAGGCAGCGAGGTGACTCCCATCAGCTGGTGAGTGACAGGTTGCAAGTACTGCCGTGAGCGAGAGTGTCATGACATCATGATGTTCAGCGTGAACGCGTGGAGTTGTTTGGCATGTGTGTGCAACAGGGCTCGCCCATGCTGATGATGTTGCCTGCCCTATGCCGCACTCATCCCATGAACTGACGGCAGTCAGTCACAGCACAACCATCGCACTCAACACGGGCCATCACATACGTCACACATCGGCACGTAGGAGCAAACGGCGGAGCACGGCAATACAAGGCAGTACACGCACCTTGCGCGCGTAGTCGTCTGCCATGAGGTACCACGCAAACACGGCGGTGGCGTCGCATGTGGTGGAGTCATAGGGGATGGACTCTGGCGCAGGTGTGACGCCAATGCATGGGATGTCCACCATGCCAATCACCAGGTTATCCTGTACAGCAGTAGGTGCAGCAGGTGCAAAGCATGGGTGAAATTTTTAAAATGTGCCGCAGCTACACGCTATGGCTTGCAACTACAGTCGGATGCCTCGCGTCTGGCCACGGGGTGGGCCGTTCAATTGCTTGCTCAAGCTTGCGCAGCGAACAGAGTTCGGTTTGTTTGGGTACATGACCATCCAGGAGCTGGGTGCCAAACAGGCACAACAGAAAACTGAATAACAAGCCAAAGGCGGCCAGCATCTGCAGGAAGTGCTGCATCCAGGCAGCTGCCTTTTGTGTGCCGTACCTCAGGGTCCCACGTCACAGCTCCATACGTGACGGCTGGAATGTACTGCGTCATGGTGGCTGGTCCTGTGGTTGTGATACCCCACATGTTGCGCATCCGCTGCAGTCGTGCAATACAGCGCATGTCAGTACAGGACCACATGGAGCACACAGGTGGCACAGATGGGACTGCCAGGCACAGGGGAAGGGACCGGTGGCAACGGGAGCATCATGCATGTAGGAGAATGAGTGAGCCACTGTTGAAAGGGCCAAATTGAAAAGTCTTGTCAGGAAGCCAGGGCAAGGAACGCAGAGAGGGGTGAGGTCACTCACGTCCAGGGGGATGTCTGACGCACTGCCACAAATCCTGACAGTGTACGTGAGTGATGTGACCCTGTAAGCGCCAGGCAAACCCAGGGTTGGTGTCCTCGGAGGGGGTGGGGGTGAGGGCCTGGGTGACGGC
>BDCZ01000051.1:0-18039 GCA_001662365.1 Chlamydomonas applanata
TGTGCATGTGACAGGTGGAGTACTGGTACGAGCAGCGCAACGCACTCGAGGCGTACAAGCTGATTGAGCAGATGCGTGGGCGCGGCATCATTATCACACCGTACCTCGACCAGCGCACCGTGGACGACATCTACAAGGTGGCTGTGATGCAGTGATCATGAGCATGAATTGCAGCAGGGGCAGCAGGGGTCCTTGGTCATGTGTATTGTTATGCGGGTGGTATGCGGGTATTGTTATGTGGGAGAGAGCTCATAAAGTTGATGGCCTGCAGGACGGAGTGTGAGCCACGCCCATTGCTGCATACGCAGCATACCCGTTGCTGTGATGCCCTGATGGCTACCCATGCGACCCCAAACTGAACACCGGCGCTGTCTGCACCTCGCCACCAATCATTGTGTGCTGCCTACTGCTGTGCCCACCGTGCTCGTGCTCACAGACGCTGGGCGTGGCGCCCGTGAACGACCGGCCCGCGGCACTCGCAGCCAGCAGCGGTGGCGGCGCATACGGTGGTGGTGGTGGCGGCGCGTACGGTGGCAGCCACAGCGGCGGGGGCGGGTACGATGACGAGGATGACGGGGGTGTGATTGAGGAGCTCATCCCTGATATGGACGATGACTGAGGGATCTCACGGGTTGAGTCTTTCGAGGTACATGGAGACACCACGCCCCGGACAGATGCGAGGGCATGGGGGTGGGGGTGGAAGGTATCATTTTGAGGTGTCGTCCGGGCTTTGTTACCTTTGTTTTCCTTCTGTCTGCAGGCCAGGGGGTGCTGGGGGTGAAGGGGGTGGGTCAGAGGTGGGTGCACCGCGGCTCTGGGAGCATACCGTGACACATGGCAGTGGCAGTGAGAGCATTGTTATAGAGATGTACAGATACAGATGTCATACAGGGCCGCTTGGAAGCGCCGCCCACCGTCCAGGCCCATGCAACTCATCAGGCATGTCACTCTTCGTTGCACCATGAGCAGGCATGCGGCAAGGTTCATGCCAGCTAGCCCCATATGGTACAATCGTGGTAACATCGGAAACTGATGCTTGTGCCCTTGCGAGTGAGGATCAGCCATGTGCTCCACAGAATAACCCACGGATCATGGCACACAGCCGTCAGCAGCTGCGTGAAGCAGCCAAGCACATGTTGCACCGTGGCATGCACCCAGCAGTACACGACCACCAGCTATGAAGTGCTGCTGTCCAGTGCAGCCCCAGGCCCTCCGATCACACATCTGATCTGATCTGGAATGAGATCCGTCCGGCACAAGTGACAGACGCATGCTGAATTTGGAATTGAACCATGGGTCCCAGCAACTGCTGGGAGGCTCATGCACCCATGAGGTGTACGGCTACACCACCCAACCCACACGCGCACATATGGCCCAAGTTTGCTTGGCTCAGGTTTCGGCCTACATGCCCAACTGCGTACAGCCAGCCAACTGCCACAACTGCCTAGCTGCACCTACACAACATGAAGTACACATGCACACCACCACAGCCCCTGCAGGTGATATGTACAGCTGTACACTGTACTGCCTCTAACACCACTGATCCAACTCACTACGGACACCACCCCCCACCTCCTCCCTCTCGCAGTGACGGCCTCAAATCCCCTTGGCATGTCGGTCCTTCATGCCGTGTTGCTGCTCATGATCGCACCCACGACCATGCGGCTGAGGCATGTATGTCGTGGATTTGGATGTAGTAGCTGGCTGATGGTGAGCTGATATAAGAGGTGACATGAGGTGTGGCATGGCGTGTCACCGTCATACGTCCTTGACACCATACACGCGCACGCGCGACCACGCGACCCATGAAGGGGACTCCACCGTTTGCACGCGCAGCACGCGCCCGCGCGCACCAATGTGCACGCCCTCGATCTCTGCATGGTGCCGCGTCTCTCCCTTCACCTCAGCCACCAGTCTGTCATCCAGGAACAGCCGGTGATGCGTGTGCGCGGGCGTGGGCACCTGAGCCGCGCCACACACACAAGAGAGTTGAGCAGGCAGCGCAAGAAAGTTGTGGCGCCGTGATTGGGTGGCTGCGTACCAAGTGGCACAGCGGCTGGATGCTGTTGGGATACTCGGGCGGGTGAGGGGCCACGAGCCCGTCCCTCCCCACATGTAGTACAGTTGTGGCGTCAGCTGGCAGCAGCATGCAGGCCTTGCTACGAGCTGCTCCTGCCCCAGCGCATGCGCCCCCACCTCCCCACCCCACCCCGTTCCCTGCCCTGCACCTCTCCACATCCCCTGCTTTCAACCCTGCCATGCCGGCCCCCTCCCCCTTTTCCCCGTCACTTGTCCCCCTTCCCTTCAATTTGTTCACCCGTCCAAACACCCGCACCCACGCCCACGGGGCCCCACCTGGTAAGGCAGCAGGTCCAGCCGCTCCACATGTGTGGGTGCCCCCAGGTCAATGCACAGCTCCACGGGCGACCCGGGGCTGGGGGCCCGGCCGCTGTTCCAGGTCTCATCCACATTGTCTGCGCGCGTATAATGTGGGGGTGTTGGGACGGGAGGGTGGCGGGTGGGGTTTGGGGGTGGGGTGAAGTGGGGGGTGGGGGTGGGGTGCGGTGATGAGGGGGTGGGGGTGGGGGTTGTGAGAGACATTGTCGAAGAACCGACTGTATGAGGCTAGACTTTGCAGAGCCTGTATGACCCAGTCAACCCTGTAGGAGGAGCCTCAGGGACCAGAGCCAGGAACATACATAGCATCTATGCATGAGAATGGGGTGCTGGTTTAGTAGAGGCAGTGGCCGGGTGCCAGACATGGGCGGGCACAACGTGCTGTTGCGTGAAGGGTTGACGACAGCCCTACAGCTGTAAAGTGGCGGGCATGCCTGCCCAACGCCATGCTAGCGTGATTTTGCATGGCCCTGCAGCTCCACAGTGTGCATATATGGCCATGTTCAGGGGAAGGTTGGCAGGTGCAGGTGGGCTGTGCGGGTACAATCGCATGGGGACATGGGGGACGCGTTCAATGCGCGCGTACTGTGCAGACTGCAGGGGATCTGGGCAGTTGGATGCTGCAGACCAGCTGACGCAGCAGCAACATGCATGCATGCACCATACACATTGTGTGCAGCTTGGACAAACGCATGATGCTTTCTGCCACTTCACCCACCATACACAGCTGGACAAATGCATGATGCTTTCTGCCACATCACCCAACACAATTCTCACCAGTCAGCACGTTATCGGCGATCGTATCCTCGCATTTCTCGTGCTCCGCCTCCGCTCTGAGCCCCTCCTTCAGCAGCTGTGCCTGCCCTCGCGAAACACCGTTTGCAGATGAACTCGCCCTCTGCCACGGCATCAAGCAAGCCATAGTGTACTTACTGAACAAACACGAAACAGTTTGGTTTTTACCACCCCAAGCAGCCTTTGCAGTCTTTAATCAAAATCATGATGAGCTGGACTGGCGGGAGCGTTTTACGGGGATCAGACGGATGGATGGGGGTTTTCTAACGGAACATGAGGGTTCATCAACCAACTCCTTTTCAGTGGCTGCTGGCATGTGTGCGCACAGACCCTCACATTATTCTTTGAACAACTGTCACCGTACTGATGACGCTTGTATGAAGTGTTGCTACAGGTCTTGGTTGCTGGCTCGTGCAAACACACAGCTCAGCATCAGTCCCCGAGCACTGCATAGGCGCACCAGTCATTTGCATCACAGCGCCTGCAGTACAGTGTGCACGCCATGGGGCGCAGATGCATGGCGGCACATGGCATGCAGTGAAGTAGTGCACGTCAGCATGCAAGCGTCGCAGCATACGCATGGCCCCCCGGGAGCCGCAGCATCAGCTGCACCACCCGTGTCTGAAGCCTCCATGCCAGCCGTAGATGTGCTGGATGCTGTGCGCATCCCCCCCGTTGAGCCAGGGCTAGGTGTGCGAGTGGAGCATTTCATTGTGGAGCAGGTGCGGGTGCACTGGACAGCAGAGTGGTCGGCTGCTGGCAGCCACCAGGTGCTTGCCTGCATCTTCATCTCTTGTTACTTAACTTGCTTGGTAACTTATTTCAGGCCCAATCGCATTCTAGTTCATTGTTTCAAGTGGGTGATGGAGGGTGTGAACCACCTCACTTGAAAACATGGCCACAGGGCGGGCTGGCACCAGATGTGGTGGCACACGCGCTACAGCTGCCGCGCTGGTTTGCAGAGCGCCTGCTCTGGTTCGGCGCGGTGTACTTTTCACCTGTACCGCCTCCGCCCCCGGGGGAGCCACATGGCGGCGGTACCGGCGGCAGCCGCAGCGGCAGTAGCAGTAACGGCAGGGGCAGCAGTAGCAAGCGGCGGGCTGTTGGTGGGGCACCTGGCAGTAGGCCGTTGGCTGTAGCTGAGGGCAGCAGCGGCACAGGGGAGGGCGGGGAGAACGGTGGGGGGGCTGCTGGTGGTGTGCAGCGAGGTGGGGATGGGGAGGAGGAGGGGCGCGCAGGGGCGGGGGCCATCAGTGCAGACTCGGTCCGGCGCATCAAGGAGGCGCGGGTAGCGGCACTTGCACGCTGGGGCAACGGGGTGCGTGCTTACACCACGCACAGCATGTGACTGCTTGTGTGACCATACAGCCCAGTTGTGGCTCTGTATGTGCCCCTGTATGTGGTGTGTTTGTGGGTGTGGGTTGGGTGGTGTAGCTGTACACCTCACGGGTGCATGCTCCTCCCAGCAGTTGCTGGGACCCGTGGTCCCATTCAAACTTAGAACTTTGCATGCATACGCCGACTTGTGCCAGACGCTTGTGCCGGACGTGTTTGTGACCTGCAGACTGAGAAGCAGACACCCCGGCGCCTAACTGCCCCTGACACCCGAGGCATCCTCACCCTCCCACCCGACACTACATACCCACCTCCCCACGACCTGCCAGCCCCTGCTGATACCTCTTCCTGCAACGATCATCGTACGCTGCCTCAGGGTGCTGATCCAACAGCAGCAGCAGCAGTAGCAGGAGGCAGCAGCAGTAGCAGCGGCACGGGGGCGAGCCACAACGGGTTGCCTTGGACGGACCGGGTCTCTGGGTGGCAGGTGCTGGTGGGCGGTGGGTACCTGCGTGTGCATGTGCACCCCAAGCGCTTCCCGGCTGCACACGCCGTGGGAGGTGCAGACGCGTGGCGGGCACGTGTGGTGGGGCGGGGCCCCGGCTGGCGTGTGGTGGACAAGCCGGCGGGCATGCAGGTGTGTGAGTGTGTGTGTTGGGAAGGCGGGGGAGGGGGTGGGGGGTCCCGGGGGGCGGGGCTACGTTGTGGCAACTGCTTGTGACGGTCCAGAATGCTGCCGGTGGTGTGGGGTATGTTGAGCGCGATCGAGCTGACAGGCACGGGCATGCAGGAACCGCCTGAAGCCTTGCAGCTGCTGTCACTGCAGCTGTCACGGTAGCTGTCACAGGAGCTGTCGTCACAGTCCTGTTCAGAGCTGCCTGGAGCCGCTGGGTGTGGCATGGCATGGCATGGCATGGCATGGCGTAGCATACAGCCAAGACAACCATGCGGCATGATTGGCACACAAACTGCACCTTGATGGTGCTGTCCACAGGTCGTCCCCACCGTCGACAACTTGCGCGAATCAGTGGTGGCATGCGTGGAAGAGGTGAGGCTGTATGCAGTGCACAGCTGGCTGGGCACTTGCACACAGCCTGCATGCAGCTGCAGCTAGCTGTTGCCATAGGCTTTTCAAGAGGTGTTCATGCATGCCAAGCGGTACCAAGCGAAGGGCGTTAGAGTAGCAAAGGTATTGCCGATCTGCCATGCTGGCACAAGGAAACAGCACAGGTCAGCAGCAGCGATGCTCACCAGAAAGGTGCCAACCGGCTCATGACTTTTGCGCACTGGGTGCCACGCCGTGCTGTGCTGTGCTGCGTAGCGCTGTGCTGTGCTGTGCTGACGTGCCGTGCTGTGCTGTGCTGTGCTGTGCGTGCAGGCGGAGGGCCTGCCGGCCGGCAGCCTTGCTCCTGCGCACCGGCTGGACAGCGGGACAGAGGGGCTGGTGCTGCTGGTACAGGGGGCAACCGCCGCGCGCGCCGCTGCCGTGCTCATGCGGCGCGACGGGGACGAGGCCACAGGCGGGAACACGGGCGGCAGTAGCGCCGGAACAGGCAGTACCGGGGGGAAGACTGGCCGCGGCGGGGCGGTACGTAAGACGTACCGCTGCCTCACATGTGCCCCGCCCCCCGTGGGCCGGGTGGTGCACTACGCTCAGCTGGATGTCAGGGAGCGGGGTGCACCTGCATACACGTGCATCCTTCCGGGAGGGGGGCTTGTGGATGCCTGCCTGCCAGCCGGCTCCTTGCAGAGCTCAACCCATGCTCAGGTGCCAGGGACAGCAGCAGCTGCGGCCGATGGAGGCAGTACAGCCGCCGCAGCAGCAGCAGTAGCAGCAGTAGCAGCAGGAGCAGGAGAAGAGGAGCCGGGTGCAGGGGAGGGGGCTGGGGCAGGAGGTGTGACCAAGGGTGCCAAGCGATGTGAGCTGATAGTGGAGTCAGTGACACGAGTTGCACTGGCGGGAGCGGCGGCACGGCAGTACGGCAGCCACGGGTACGAGGCCACGGTCACACTCATCACAGGCCGTACACACCAGGTGAGGCCCCGGCTGCTGCTGCTGCGTTGCTGCGCTGCCGCCGCTGCTGCCGCTGCACTTCACCATTGCTGCTGCCTGTGCGCAGCCAGTTTGGCAGAATGTGCGCCCCCTGTCCACCAGTACCCTCCAAGGTGCACATGCTGGCCATCACATCTGCCACATCGCGTGTCACTTGCCAACCGCATCATACCAGACTCACCAGTTCCCCCGTCCCCACTCCGCCCCCATATCCCACACGTAGATCCGCGCTCAACTGGCTGCACTGGGGTGCCCCCTAGCCGGTGACACGCTGTACACAGCGCTGCTCGCTCGCTTCAGCGCACCTGCCCAAGGCCCACCCACGTCGCCGCCGCCATCGCCGCCCGCCGCCGCACAAGCAGGAGCAACCGTGGCGGCAGCAGTACAGGAGGTTGCGATAGTACAGGGGATAGTGCAGGAGGCAGTACACGAGGCGGTACCGTGGTACAGGGCAGTACAGGAGGACCCGCTGAAGCCTCTGTGTCTGCAGGCGTGGCGGCTGGAGGTGGTGGGGGGCAGCGAGCTCTTTGGACCTGTGCCCAGTGTTGTGTTGGCAGCAGGGGACCCATGGTGGCGGCGGCAGTGATCTGTGGATTCCGTGCACAGCTCTGAGCGACAGTTGAGTGATCTGGCCGTGTTGTCTACGTACGGTGTTTCTGTGATCAATGATCTCATAAAGTCATGATGACCTGTCGTGAAGGAGCAGGTGTGTAGGGGTGAGGTTGAACACCTACAGTACATGCCACACATGCACCATGCAGCGTGACTGGCTGACGGCTTATGTAGTGCAGCACACATTCTTTGTTCCCTTAGCAACGTGAGAACTGAGTTCAGGTACAAGCCGGATGCATGACACAAATGCCAAGTACCTATCGTGCAGCACAGTCCAAGGAGGGCTTGAGGTGACGAGCAGTTGCAATGTGACACCTGAAGCGTGAAGGACTAAGGTACTGCGCAGTTGGAATGGTGCTCGCATCACATGTGCCACAGTACAGGCTGCCAGCTGCTGGTCATGTACAATGGCAATGCCCGTCACAGCTGCTTTGCCTGAGTGAGGTCTCACTCTGTGCAAGAAGGCTGGTGAATGCGACCACAGAGTGTTACACAGAACATGTGATATGAACGGAAAGAATCACACAACAGGGGGAGGGGTCACAAACAATGTTGCAGCGCTTCTACACCTAGCTTTGCCTCGTGCTGCACTGGCACTCATCCTACATCCTGAATACCGCTGATGCCCACCTAGGCTTGACCCCAACCTGCAGCGTGTGTGGGCACACAACAGCCTGCAGTGGACTTATGTGCCCAAGCCCCATATAAAGCGGCTGGCAACCCAGATTCACAAGGGTGATTGGCGCCGCCAGTCTGAATGTCTCGTCTGCATGAAAGTGCTCCTCATCCACAGCGCCTCTTCTCTTTCTCAACGACTGATCAACAACAGTAAAAGCTGCGAGCCTGGCAGTACACCTCCCCTGCAAGTCTCCTCCACCTGCCCTGCCCTGCTAGCCTCGTTAAAACAGCGGCTCAGAGCAGCTAGTCCTGCCTGCCAAAGCTCCGTGTCTGCAGAATCTCCTCTGCTGTGTCACTGTTTCACTCACGCTAGCAGACTTAGGCGTGCGTGGCGCGCTCAAATGTCTCCCCCACCCATTTTCATATCACGCTTGTGTGTGCGGCGACCAGGCAAAAAGACAACGGATGTCTGCAAGAACAAGCCTAACCACAAGCAAACCCCCGCATTTCGCACGCATCACACATCATCATGAGCGGTCCTGCAGCTCCCAAGGAACGTGGCAAGGCATGGCGCAACGCAACGTGTTTCCCTTGTCTTCTCAAGGGCGCCCCGCCTTAACCCCTGAGCTCAAAGCGGGCACAACCTGCTGCGCACGGACGCACACGCACAACCTGTATCCTAATGGCAGACAAGTTGCCACGTGAGTGGCATGGCCCTCCCCCCTGGTGGCCACTCGGTCGTGCACACTTTCACAGCGGGTCACGCGGTGGCCACACAACATCACACACAAAGGAGGAGGCTTCACCAGCTCATGATGCACATGCAGCCAACAGCCAAGCCAGGAAGAGCCCTCTCACAGCCATGGGCACACAGCAAGCACAACGAGGCTGCCGAAGTGGCAGGCCCCAAACTCGAGCCCCAAACTTGAGAGGCCCAGCATTCCTTGCCAGCGCACGCGAAGAGACCAAGAGAGACCACTGTGAAAAACACCCACAAACCAAAACCAGCATGGAGGCATGTTAAGATGACCCCTTGCCCAAGCTGGTCTAAAGCCTGGGTATGTGAAAGCACAGCCACATGCGGCACCATGTGCAAGCTTGGTGGTGTAAGCCGCAACACAAAGGGGGGCACGCACAGCACTGATACGCGCGCGCGCGTGCAAGGCAGCAGCTTCAGTTCCTTTGTCTGGTGTGCTCCAAGGCAACAGACATTAGGCAACAGCGCACGCGGTGATGCCCAGCACCCCCTGCCACACCTTGACCACTGCACAGAACTCCACCACCATTGGCGCTGGCAAGGTGACTGTAGAGTGCCCAAGGGCACACCAGGCAGCACCTGACCAGCCCAAGCGGTTGGAGGCAGCACTGCGAGTTCAGCGGGTTCAAGCACGCAAAACCAATCCACACACCATCGCACAGATCGACAGCGTCGATCCCACACAGCGGCATCCATGACTCAGCTTCTGCGGAGCATCCCCTCCATGCATCCGCCCCCTGCCCAATCCAAAGCCAGCCAACGCAATCACATTCCAACTCCCAGGCCACCAACCCGCATCAACGCTGGCTAATCAGGACTAAGTCACGGCCACAACGCAAAACCAGAGATCTACGATGTGGCAGCAGACAGCAGCAGCTCACGCGCATACACAGGCTGTCTGCAGGATCTCCAACGATTCATGATGGCCCCATGAGATGTCAACCGCAGCTGAACAAAAAATGCCTACGCGTTGGCAGCACGGGTAGCACTGCATTGTATATACATGACGTGGGTTTCCATCTGCCTGCCTGACGGAACCCAAACCAAAAAGTCGCAAACCATAGCCCTGACCTCTGCTGCCAGAGCTCAAGCGTTGCACGTGTTTAAACATGTAAACAAGGGCCGGGTTGCAAGCCGTCGCCTGGCTGCGTTGCCGCAGCTGACGCGGGTCGGCCACAACCAGCCCCTCTCCCACACAAACGCCTCAGCTGGGGCAGGAGCTGTTACTTCCCAACCTCGCGTGCTGCTGTTCATTTCAGTTGCAGCCGCCACAGCTCCCCTGACTGCAGGCCAGGCACTAAAGTGCACTATGGCCTGCGCACCCCAGCGTGCGCTTGGGCTGCCCCGCCACACAGGTGACCCACTACCAGACACCTTGCTGCCTCCCGCTGTCACCACCACGTTCAAGGGGCCCGGCAAGTACTACTGGCGCACAAGGAGCATGCAGTTCTTACTGCATGCCACGCCAGTACTGCCCAGAAACAGTGCACGCATGGGGCACGGCTGTCCTGGGAACCGAGCCCACCGGCTGGTGGCTTGGAGGCACAGGTGCAGATAAGATAAGAAGCACTGGGCGGCTGAGGGCGTAGTCTGTTGTCACATGTGATGTACAAGCCAGCAGGGGGTTGGCTGCCTTGAGGTGCACGCCCACCCAATCCACACGCGTCGCAGCCAACAACTCCATGGCTGCGCATGGCTGGGCACCCCGCCTACATTAGCAGAACATCATTGGGTGGAGGGAGTGCCTCGAGGCATGGGAAGCCAAGGCCTCAGCCAAGCAGCACTGCACCCCCAATGCGCCTGCAAGCCGCCACCGCCTCTGCCGGCCAGTCTGCTGAGGCGCTGCAGGCCTCAGCACTCTGCACACAGGGTGACGTGCGGGCCGCTGCCTCCTGCCTGCTGGTACGACCCAGTGGAAGGGTCATAGATGGTCATGGGCAGCACGCCGTGGGAGGCAGCGACCGCTGCTTGTGCCGCGGCCGCCGCGGCCTGTGCGGCGGCCACTGCCTGCAGCTGCTGCTGCGCCAGGAGCTGTTGCTGCTGTGCTGTGTACATCCCCGCCATGCCTAGCTTGCTTGCGTCCTGGTACTGCTGCGCCTGGGCAGCCATCAGGGCCGCGTGGTCCTGCGGCACGTGCATGTAAGGCCCAGGCATGCTGGCCGCCTGTGCTGCCGCCGCCTGCTGCTTCATCCACACATCCTTGGCAGCCAGGTGAGACTGTGCCATCTGGCTTGCCATCGCCATGCCTGCTGCCTGCTGCGGGTTGGCTGCATACTGCTCAGCCAGCATGAACTGGCGCTTGAGCTCGAAGTCGCTGCCTGGAGCTGAGATGGGTGCATAGGTTGGGCTGCGCGCCAGATATGCCTGCTGCACAAAAGGGTGGTAGTTCAACACCTGGACAGCAGTGGTGCAGACACGAACAATCGGTGAGCGGAAGACGGCAGGTGCACGGTATGAAATGTCCCAGCACATGCAGTCCCAAACAAGATATGCGGTTTGCACTACCACCGTATGCTGTAGTGCGATAGGGGCTGTCAGGCTGTGCCACCGTTTTGCTGCAAGCAGCCACATTGTTGCAGCAGGTAGCACACGCACCTCGTTGTAGATGAGGCTGCGCACTTCTGCCTCTGTAAGCTTGCTTTGAGAGAACTCAAAGTCAAACTGCTGCCTGGTGATCTGCGCAGGCTCCTGTGCTGTGGCGTTCGGCAGCCCTGCAAAGTAGGGGTCTGCTAGTGCCTCTGCTGCAGTGGGTCGCTCTGTGGGATCAAATGCCAACAGGCGTTTCAGCAGCTCGCGCGCTGCGCTGTCTACGTGCCGAAACTTCTCGTCGAAGCGAGCCGGCTTGTTGGGCAGCGCGGACAGGAAGGCCCGGGCCTTGGGGTTGGAAATCTGCTCGACGACACGAGGGGTGGGCCGCCCCAGCACATCCGTAATGAGCTGCAGCTGCGCCACAGCGTCGCGCCCAGGGAACAGCGGTCGCCCCAGGAGCACCTCTGCAAAGATGCAGCCGATGCTCCAGATGTCCACGCCTTGAGTGTACCGCCCGTAAAAGAGGCCGCACAGCTCGGGAGCCCGGTACCACCGCGTCGCCACGTAGTCTGTCCAGAACACGGGCGTCCGCACTGAGTCCGATATGAAGGGCCGTGCTAGGCCAAAATCGCAGATCTTGAGCTTGCAGTTCGAGTTGGCGAGGATGTTCTTGGGTTTCAAATCTCGATGCAACACGCCCGTGGTATGCATGAAGTTGAGACCACGCAACAGCTGGTACAGGAACACCTGTGTAGGTATGGTGTTGCATGGGGGGAGTGGATCAGTCACATGGGGGAGGCCATGATGCCTACTACCATGCCGACTGCCAGCGGCTGCACGTATGGGTGCTGCCGGCACACCATGTGACCCCGGATGCACTGCTGTGCGCATGCATCCTGCACGATCAGGCGCAGCTCGTGGCGGCAGTGGTGGGCTGTCACTGTGACTGCGGCCCGTTCAGGTGCCTGACATGGGCATGCATGCGTCCATGCCCCCTGACTTGAAGGGCCCAGCCCACCCAACGCAAACAAAACATCTCGACCTGTTCGCGACGGCCCCATGCGCAAGCGCACCTTGTGGTGGTCAGCTGTCAGGTCGTCGTTGGCCCCGATCACTGTGTGCAGGTCCGACTCCATCAGCTCGAACACCACGAAAATGTCCTTAAATGTGCGGGGATCCGGTGGCAGCAGGATGTGCTTGATGTCCACCACATCTGCATGCATGGGCATTTGAACATTGTGAGCAGTGCTGCAGCGACAGGTGGTAGAACTGGCCTCCCTCAAGCACGCTGACAGTCGCAGACGCGCACCTGGATGCTTCAGCAGCCGCAGCAGCTTGATCTCGCGCAGTATGCGCGTTGCATCGGCCACGTTCTGCATGCAAGCAGCGGAAATGGGGGTGCCAGGTCTTAGGACTTGAAACTTGCGCAGTCCCCAACACTGCAACGCAGGCAGCCGCTCCTGCCTATCCCCAGCCTCGCTGCAGGACACAGTACTCGCCTCGAACACGTTCTGAATTTTTTTGATGGCCACCTTCTCCCCCGTCGCAGTGTCCAACGCCGCGCACACCACGCCGTAGCTGCCCTTGCCGATCACCTCCAGCACCTGGTAGCGCTTGGCCTCGCACCAGCCATGAAGGCCCAAAAACCCATGTACCTCTGCTCCCTGCCCTGAAGACGACGGCAGATTGGTGTCGCGCACCGGCTGCACATCTGGAGAGGAGTTCTGAGACATGGTGCGGTCTGCGGGGCACAGATCGTGTTGGGGGTGGAGGATGTTGCATGATTTGCCCGGCTTGCACACTCTGTCGAGTTGCTATGAATGTTGCAGCCACCAGGGTTGAGGCTCGGACATGCACTACCCCCACCTGCTCTGCGCCAGGCGCCCTCCCCATCAACAGCACACGCCCGTGCAAGCCCGCGCCAAACAGTGCATCATGAATAAACTACAGGTCTAACGTGCCGCAATGGGCCTGCCTAGTTTCTACTGGACGCGGCTGATCGGTGGAGGGCAACCCATGCGACCAACCGACTAAAGTGGTTAGGTTGTGCAGGAGGCGGGCATGTAACTCCCCGGCTGCGGGAGCGTGCTCAGGAGACACCATAGGTCGCCCTGCCGGCAATGCTTCCCCTTCCTGCTTTCCCGCCCTCAAGCCACGTGCAGTGGAGATGCCATGCGCCCTGTGCCTCAGCAGCAGCCTGCGGCTCCCTCAGGAGCACCATCCCATTTACCTGCTTTGATCTTCCGCTCTCCTGGCCGGTAGCTGTCGATTCAGTGCAGAAGGTAGAGGGGCTCTTTGATTCCACCGTCCAAGACGGCCAGGCAACGCCCTACCGTCACTGGGATCTGAATCTCACGCTGCCAGAGGCGCCTAGCTGCTGCAGGCTTGCTCAATCTCGTCCTGGGCGCTTGCACATGTGCAACAGGTGCAGCTGGCCATTGTAAGCGGAAGTTGCTCTGCCAAGTCGTCCCCTCCTTGTTACTGCCCTTAACAACGTCCTGTGACGCGAGACTCCCACATAAAAATCGTCAGGAGTGACAAGAGTGCAGTGAAAACTCTTGCCTTGCTATTTTGAAGACTCCCCTGATCACTATGAAAGCGTAGCTATTATGTGCATGGCCGCGCTGTGTGCCCTTGCAATACCGCCAACCGGTACGGAGTTTCGATTGCTCGCAAGGTACGCAGCTGCGGGTGCATGGATGTATACCAGGTCCAGGGATATGTCGCTTGCCACCTGCCCGTGTGCCAACAATCTGGAGTACAAAATGCACTCTGGTAACCACAATTACCCCAGCGACATCGTGTTTGCAGTGTTGTGCGGGATACGTGCGGCAGCTGGCCGTAAGCTGGCGCGCAGGCTGAAGGAGCGCGTGCAATCTTAATGCGCCCAAGGGAACTTCAGCAGTGTGCGGTCCAAAGGTCAGTTGCAGCTGGTGCCCACAGTGTGCTGCTGAACCTTACACGCCACTGCAAGCCCATTCGCAGGGAGATGCTCGCTTGCATGACATGACCGTGACACTACCACAGCGACAGCAAACGCGCACAGATACGTACCAGCCACGCGCAGTTGAGCTCGAGCTGCTGCAGCCTCAGCTGTGCACAAGCGTACACAGCTGCTTCACACGCACAGCAGGGTGAATGGCCCATGGCTTGCGCAGCAGCAATGCAGTCAGCGCTCCTTGTGCTCACCCCAGAGGTGTCAAACCATCAGTGCATGGTGGCTGTTTACAACAATTGCGCCAGGTCCGGGCAAAGTTGGGACACACAACAATGATTGATCGCACCAGATTGCTGGCGCACACGCTGCCTGCACGTGCACCAACTGCCTGCCAACTGCCATTTGGCCAGCTCACCCTCACGTCAGTAGCAAGGACCTGTTGACGCCTATGTGCACGGCTTGCATCTTGGCTGGTTCTGATGATGAAGTCCATTCCTGATGCTGTATTGGTGAGCCAAGTCTACCATCAGACTTGCCACATGCCTACCCACCTTGGCATCTCAGCCCCTCCCCATACAAATCGGGGGCCCCACGGCACCCCACCGCTGCACGCCAAGCACTGCACTTGATGCCAAGCCCACCTCGTCCTCAAGACCTCGAGCCAGACGCAGGCCAGCATGGCTGAGCTGGCTCACTCTTGCGCTGCCTGCTCCGGTTGCAAGGAGTCCACCGCGCATGACGCAGCCCCTGATGGAGGCACGGCGGCTGAGGCCCCGCCAGCCGATGCGCCCGGGGCCTGCCCTGCTGCGGCCAGCTGAGCCTGGTATGCAGCGGCCATAGCCGCTGCGCTGTCTACAGATGTCATGGACGCTGCACGCGCTGCGGCAAACATCTGCTGCTGCAGCGCGATCTGCATGCGCTCCCAGCAAATGGTCAGCAGTCAGTGCACGCGCAGGCCAGGCGCATGGTGCATGACGCGGTTGCTCTCAACCATACAGGGCCTCAGCAGGGCACATCCCATCACCTCCTGGCAGCAGATCATATATGCAAGGAACCCAGGAAGCATGTCTTGTCAACAGTGTGCCCGGTACACTTGCCACACCGGCTTGCAGCTGTAAGTGCTTCCTGCCGCCGTACCTGCTCTTCGTATGTGAGGCCGGCATGCTCCGCACCGGTTTTCCGCAAGTTTGCCTTTTGCGTGTGGCTCGCTGCGTGCACGTGTGACGTGCGATGTGCGATGTAGCAAGTCAGCATGTCAGCTCGCATGTCCCGCCCGAGCCATGCTGCAGCCAGGCCCTGCCGTCGGCGCATGATGGCTGCTCTCTGCACACACACCACAGCATACCGGCAAGGCTTTACGCGCCCTGCAAACTGCACGCACCCTTGGCCTCCTCCTTGAACTGGTCCCATGCCTCATTCACACCAGGCAGCAGTTCTGACAGTCCCAGCTCTGACAAGGCCTTGACCACGTGCTCAGGTGCTATTGTCGCCTGCAGCACTCGAAAGGAGACATGTGAGCCGAAAGGACATGTCAACGAGGTGCACACACTAGCATGCTGAGCCTCAAGGTGTATGTGATGCATGCAGGCCGATCCCGGCAGGTTTGCCAGCACAGCATGCACATGCACTGGCACGCAGTCTGGGGGCTGTGGTCAGCACTCAGACGCTGCACACCTTGTTCTCTCTCCCTGACACCTCGTTTGCTTCACTCGCGACCAGCTGGATGAACTCTGCACAGTGCACCAATCAGGTGGACGATGAGGCTGTGTCCATTATTGCATGCGCAAGCGTGCCAATCTGCCAAAGGAAGCGCACATGGCCTCGTGACCCTCCTCCCCTGCACAGGCCACACTGACCAAGCACATGTGTGTATTTACCTGTGCAACAGTTGATGAACATCTCCATTGTGTCGCTGGCAACACGCATGTCCGCAGGCATTGAGTCCTTGACTAGCTTGATGAGCGTGGCTGCATGCACGCGTGGGTGGTGGGTGCACAAGCCCATCATGCACGCGTTATGCTGGGTGCCCGCGCATGGGCAGGTATACAGCTGCAGCCGCTTCTCCGTACCCCTGGGCAGGCTGACCTCCTCCTCTGATGACATTCTGACCCTGGCAGTCAACGTACAAGCTGGAAATGGGGGACGATGTGCAAGGTCATGAGAATCAACCCATAGGTGCTAAAAGTGGCATTGATGAAGTCTGATACCAATTAACAGCACGCCTGATACAAATCTATTGATCATGGGTATCACTCCAGTGGAAATTGCATGCTTTTGAAGCGAAGTTTTGCCTGCCTTTATCCTTTTGTTGCAGACTGTAGCTGCCTCTCCAGCACGGCTGTGGTCGCCGCACACCTCTTGATCTGTAGCTTCTTCTCTCGTAGCCCGCAGAATGCCCCCTAAGAAGAAGGAGGAGGAGGTCAGTACGGATTGGTATGAAGCATTTATCTTCGGTGCCCGTATGCTGAATCTAGGCACTCTCTTTGCCCTGCAGCCTAAGGAGCGCCCCCTGCTGGGCCGCTTCTCCAAAAACCTCAAGGTAAGGATGGCCCCAATTTGGCCAGCTCTTGCAAAAATTGGCTGCAGATCTCTAATCCATCCACCATTCCGCGTCGCAGATGGGCATCGTGGGTCTGCCCAACGTGGGCAAGGTACGCTGAGCGATACAGCCATCGCCGCCGAAAGCGCCTGGATAACCACCTGAATGCCACATGGCCATGATGTACCCATGCAGACATGCAGGACCTGCTCGCCCGCATGCTCAACTCCACCATGCCTCCGTGCACGCAGTCCACCCTCTTCAACACGATCTCTCGCATGGGCATCCCTGCTGAGGTGCGTGGGTGCCACAAAGCAGTGCTGTACAGTGTGGGCGGTCCCTCATGCCGGGGCGAGGGCTGTCAGGCCTGCGCATGCTGTTTTGGGGCTGTTTTGGTTCCTCGGGGGATGGCTCCACCGCCACGTGGGTCTGTGGTGTCCCAATAAATCATGCATGAGCTGTGCACAGGCTTCAACTGCAATGACTGTTGCTGCTGCCTCTGCGTGCAGAACTTCCCCTTCTGTACCATCGGTGCGGCCGCGCGCGAATCCAGCACCAAGGACATGTGCTTGCACCCCAGCCTGCCCTAGGGGGGGGGGGTGTAGCGGCCGGCTACAGGCTGTAGGACAGATGGGGAGGGCTGCTGGTTGCCATGGCGCCCATGCTCAGTATGTCTCAGTGGGCCTACTGTTGCCATGAGCAATGGTCTGGTCTGGTCAGCTGGCCAAACAGGTGGCCACAGGCAGGGTTGGCATGATCCTGTGCATGGTTTGACCACTTGCCTGATATGCACGCCTGTGTGTGCAGAGCCTAACCAGGCACGTGTCAATGTGCCTGACGAGCGCTTCAAGTGGCTGGTGGACCTGTACAAGCCCAAGGTGTGACCCAGCCGCCAGCCAAGTGTGACCCAGCTGCCAGTAACATGCAGGGGTGGGGTGGGGTGGGGTGGGGTGGGGTGGGGTGGGGAGAGCTATGCAGGAAGCTGCGCTGGTGTGAGGCGTCACGACGATGGAGCTGCGGGTGGGCAGCAGTCTGCGAGCGTGCGGCAGTGGCTGTGGCAGCTGCAGGGGGGGCATATTGGGATGCATAGTGGTGTTGACTTGTTCCAGCGCACGTGGCTGGCCCGTACCTGCTCAGGGTGGTGGGGTGGGGGAGGGAGGGGATGGTCTTCGCTGGGGGTCCCGCTCGGTGGCCGCCTTGCATTTGTCTGAATTGGTGTCTGTGGCGCCCACTTTATGTTCATTGCTCTGATCATTACTCTTTGGGCCACACCCTGTGGCTTCAGAGCGCTGTGAGCGCGTACCTGGAGATCTGGGACATTGCCGGCCTGGTGAAGGGTGCATCCAAGGGTGAGGGCCTGGGCAACGCCTTCCTCTCACACATCTCCTCAGTGGACGGCATCTTTCATGTGTGCCGGTGCGTGCTGTTGCATGGCGCGAGGGGGGGGGGGGATGTTGCGTGTGTGG
>BDCZ01000051.1:18874-51152 GCA_001662365.1 Chlamydomonas applanata
TTGGTACTGAGGGACATGAACGCCTCAGCATGCGTGGCGCATGGCCGGTTGGAGGCATGTCGGTGCTTGCATGCCTTGTGTGCGTGGACACGGTCCATATGCCATGCCGCGCGCACGCACGCAAGGCATGCAAGCACTGATGTGCCCATGCTGCATGCTCGCTTACCCCCCGTGCATGGGTGCACCACCTCACAGCCGGTCGCCTCTGAAAACACCCAACCCTGTGTGCCGCTATGCGCGTGGCTGCAGCGCGTTTGATGACCCAGATGTCATCCATGTGGAGGATCGTGTGGACCCAGTGGCAGACCTGGAGATCATCCACTCAGAGCTGCGCCTCAAGGTGCGCGGTCTATCCTGTCATGTTCCCAGGTCATGTTTGGTCATGACCTGGTCCCAGGTCATGTTCCGGGGCCTTCGGCGGCTGGATGTCCATGTCCAGACGAGCATGAGGGGCTCATATCCAGGTTTAGTGTCTTTTTCCTGTTAGGTGTGGACTGGGCTGGTGTGTACGTGGCCGCTCGCCAGCACCAGCCACCCAGCGTTGGCTGGTGCTGGTACAGCTGGTTGGCTGGTGCTGGCAGGGGAAAGAGACTGGGAGGGGTGGGGGAGGGGCCACTGCATCTAGTGTGTGCTGGACGCCAGTTGCTGGGGTTGGTTGCCATGTCCATTGTCCAGGTTGGATGTCTGGAGCAGCACTTCAGCACCAGCCGCCTGTGCATGCGGGGTGCCCGACGGCACCAGCCTTCAGAATGGCCAGTGCCAAAACTGCCAACCACAGGTCAAGATGCCTCCTGATCTGACCGCTGCTGCACCTGAACAGTTTCATGTGATTTGAACCTGAGCTCACAGGACATTGAGCGCGTCAAGGGTGTGATGGAAAGCATCGACAAGCTGCGCAGCCGTGGGCTGAAGAAGGAGCAGCTGGAGGAGTATGAGCTGTGTGACCGCCTGCTCAAGCTGCTCGAGGTAGGTTATGGGGCTGGGCGGGCAATCCAGCCATGTGTGGCTTGCTCCCAGAGGCCGGCGGGCTGTAACAGGGGCTGGCCGTAGGGGTGTGAGCATGGTGTGTTGCGGCATGGTACGCAACATGCCATGCACACACACTTGCGGCTAGCCCCTTTTACAGGCAAGCAGCAGGACCAGGACCGGGGCCGGCACGCTATCGTTGCCCCTATCGTGTCTGCATGCCGTGGTGTGTGCTTGCAGTCGGGCACTGATGTGCGGTTCGGGGAGTGGAGCGCCAAGGACATCGAGGGCCTGAACAACTACCTGCTGCTCACTGCAAAGCCGGTGGTGTACCTGGTCAACATGTCCAAGGTGATAATTTCATGCCGGCCTGGCAGTTACTGCTGCTGCCCTTTTGCTGTGCACGCGTGCTGCCGCGTCAGCTGCAGCAGCTGCAGCTGTGTGAGGCCCATATTGCTACAGTTGCCTGCCTGCTGCATTTGGCTCGCTGCTGCATGTGGCTCTGTGTGTGTCTGTGGGGTGTCTGGTGCTGCGTGCATTGTGAGGGACATAGGTGTGAGGGACATGGGTGCGGCAGCCAAGCTGGCTACAGCCGCCCTTATTAATAAGCGCACCTAAACAGACGGCATGGTGTGCCTGGCTGCATGCAGCACCATCACCCCACTGATTCGAGGCAACCTTATGCATGTATCCTGGTCCCCCCATTTTGTGTGTAGACTGTGTACTCTACGTGCACCAGCACACTACGCCTCCAGACCTGAAACACAGCATGCCTCTTGCGTGCACTGCCGGGGCCTATCCAATCCAATACAGGCCGACTACGTCCGCAAGAAGAACAAGTTCCTGAAGCCCATTGCTGACTGGGTGGCGGCACATGGTGGCGAGCCCATCATCCCGTTCTCTGGCGCATATGAGAACGAGGTGGGAGTCGTGCACGGAGTGTGGCGTGCTGGTGCAGTGAGCGCCGCCGCTTCTGCTGCTGCTACTGCTGTTGCCTCTGCATACTGCCCCTGCATGCTGCCCCTGTGTACTGCCCCTGCGTACTGCTGCCGCACCTGCAACTGCTACTGCTGCTGCTGCTGTCTTCTGCTGCCACACCCTAAGCCATGACCAATACCAGCACCCTCAACTCTTGCCTCCTGCTGCTGCTGCCGCTGCTGCTGCCGCTGCTGCTGCCCCACCCCCCCACCCCACGTGCATACAGCTGGTGGACCTGGGTGAAGCCGACAAGGCGGCTGCAGAGGCGGAGAGCGGCGCACCGTCCGCGCTGCCCAAGATCATCACCACCGGCTTCAAGGTACGATAATACGCGATAATACACAGTTCTTGATATGGTTTGATACAGCTGACGTTCTGAATGAAGTGTGGACTAGTATCGGGCAGTATGGTGTCAAATCATCATGTTGTGTACAAGGGGTTGTGACCGTGCTGCACGTCCGGGCAGAAGCCAGGCACGCTGCGTGGCCCTGGTCGGACCTCAGCTACGAGCGCATCATGACTTAGGCATGCGTCTGCCTGGACGTGCATTGGGCGCCCTGGCATGCATGGTGGTCAACGCGCTGCCCTACACTCAAGTTACTCCGGACCATCTGCTGCATCCAGATTGCTGCCAGATCTGTTGGTGTCCCTGCATGCCTCCTGACCTCCTGCTGCTGCTGCCACGTCACCACAGTCCATCCACCTCATCTACTTCTTCACGGCGGGTGAAGATGAGGTCAAGTGCTGGCAGATCAAAAAGGGGTCAAAGGCGCCGCAGGCAGCAGGCACCATCCACACCGACTTTGAGCGAGGCTTCATCTGTGCGGAAGTCATGACGTGAGTGGGGTGGTTTGGGTTCGGGGGGCACTGCCCTTGGGTTTGCCCTGAAGCAAGCACCGGTATGCTTTGCATGCACGCATGCGATGGCCCTGTCGCTCACTCACACCGAACCTAATGCACGATGCCTCTTCACCTCCGACCCACATTGGGCCGGTGTACTCCATCCACTCATGTACCAGTCCTCCCAGCTTGTGCACCACCAAATAAGAATACTGTCAGAGTCTGGTTGCCTCAACAGCGCTCATTTAGTAGAGTCCACCATTGACAAACATGAGCTGGGCAGCTACTCACAAATGCTGACATGCACGGCCACTCCACGAACTAGGCATCACTAAGCGGGCTGCTCTCACTCTCTCATTGGGCTGTACATGTGTACCTCCACAGCTATGCTGACCTCAAGGAGCTAGGCTCTGAGCTGGAGGTCAAGGCCAAGGGCAAGTACAGGCAGCAGGGCAAGGAGTACGTGGTGGGCGATGGAGACATCATCTACTTCAAGTTCAACGTCACGAGCACTGGCAAGAAGTAGGAATCGGCAGGTGTATGTGCTAATGGCGGCCGCATGGCATCCGTTCATGGCATGCAGGAGGTGTGGCATAGCATGGCATGGTGTGGCCTAGCGCGGCATAAGGAGGGTCACGTGCCTGGTGGTCGCGGAGTATGTGTGGGGCGCAATGCCATCAAACGGTGGGCTAAGCAGGGGGGCTCTGGGCGGCATTGGGGCAGGTGCACGAAGGGTGCAGGGTGGAGCCAGGGGTCCCTGGCGCATTCCTCTTACACGTATCAGCATGCATGTGACGAGGGGGCGGGGCCTGGAAGGCATGCAGATTCTGCAGCGTGCATGTAGTGTGTGATGCTGGGCTGAGCTGGGAGCATGGGTCACGGTGTGATCTCACTTCCTGAGGCCTTCAGACTGGTGATTAGGTATGTTTAAAGGCCTATGACATGCTGGAACTGACAGCATGTAAGAAGGGGCTGCAGTGCTGGCTCGTTGCGTAAGGCCACATGCATCACATTTCTACCCAGCAAGGCTTCCGGCATGTTTTGTTTCATGCAAGGCCGCTGCTAGCTGGGTGATTAAGCTCGGTGCCAGGTGGCCTATGTCGATACCAAGCTACCAATGCCTTCGGCTGCATGCCACGTCATCCATCTGGGGCTCACGCAATCTCACACATCATGTGCTGTATTATACCTACTAATTGATCAGGTGGAGGCAGAGGATGGAGGAGGCTCTAAACACAGGGAATAACCCAACCATGGTTAATCATCTTCAGAGAGAGCACAGAGCATGCATGCACGCGTTCCCCTGACCCAACGCCTTACAGTGGCAGAGGGTGTGCGACGTCCAGTTGTCAAAGAACCATTCCCACGACCAGAGCTGATGCCAGAGTCCACGGCTCCTCCATCGGCTCCTCCATCGGCGGGGCAGGCAGCTGTCACCGACAGCTGGCGCATCTTCCCTGCAGTCCGTGTTGGTGGACGAGCAGGGGGTGTCATGAGGGCAAGAGAAGCATGCACAGCACCTGCCTGCAGCACTGAGTGGCTGGTGCAAATGCTCTGCGGTCATGGAGCCATGCAGCCATGTGTCTTAGGTTATTGCGGAACATAAAATTGGGCAGGGCGCAGTGCAAACACAGCCAACCGCTAAGCAGGCCGGCCGAGCTGACGCCCCTGCGATCCCCACCTCCTACGATCTTTGTTCGTGGATCTGCGCGGCAAGTTCTGATGGTCTCAAGAAGCGCACTCGGATCAAAGATCCAGGATGTGGCAGGTCGTTGAGATCGGCCGCAGCCCCGAAATCCTGCAAACTACAGCTGCTGCGCCGCATCTCCGTGTTTCTGATTGTCCTGTGTGTGCCTGCTAAAGGTGTTCCGCATTTTCGCACGGTTGTTGCAATGTTTGTCAGACAGCTAGCGGTTGCACCGCGCATGAAGCACGAAAGAACGGCTCTCACGCCGGCCCTCAACTGATGGCGCTAAATCATTGCTAATCATGCACTACTGTCGAGTTTGAGGAGACGACAGCACAGATGAGTCAGCTGCTACAGGGAATGGAGGCAACGTACGGCACGTCAACTATGCATGCAGATCTGCAGGCCCGCATGCGTGCTGCCACCCGTCAGTGCATGCTCATCATTAGCTGCGATGTGGTCTGCACAAGTGCAAGGCTCAGGGCTTACAACCACCTCCATGCTACATGAGCATATGGCACAGGCTCTCAAAGAGTGCAACCAAAAACAATGCAGCTTGGTTGGCATTCGTTGATGCATACGCTTCACTCGCACACGCCACGCACACACCACACCACACATCAAACTTGGAGCATAGATAGAAGGCAAGAGGCCAAACACCAGGCAAGCACGATGCATTTGGGATGGCAAACACGGAACAGTATGAATCCACCTGGACGAGAAAAGAGGGACAGTGCATGACACACCACCACCACCATGACGCAGCACAGCTGTGAATGCAGGTACTATACTACTGTACTGCACACCATCATCATCAGACCAACCGCTGCATCTGCTCATCAGTAGTGGGTGGGGAGCTGCCACACGAGTGCTGGGTTCACCAGACTTGCTCCATGGCCACTGACCCAGCCAAAGACTGAGAGTGTGATATGGCACCGACCTCGCACAGCAGCTTGGCCGAAAGGCCACTCAGCACACCAACACCACGCACACAGTGCGCGCGCACACACGCACACATCAAATCCCAACCCACCCGACAGCACACGGTGCTGTCAACAAAATGTTCCATGGCTTGCAGCTGCTGCATGCCACTGAGCCGAGCCTGAGATAGGCATGATGGGGGAAGGATGGCATGATCATGTGTCATTCCCCTCGGCAGCAGTACATTTCAGCAGTACAAGTCCAATCTAGACCACTCAGCAGTACGCCACCACACGACATAAAATGGGACAAACACATACCGCACCAGCCCACTTCCACGCACCCTGTTGAGGAGAAGAGAGAGAAACGTGAGCATTGTCACTGACATTGTCAGTGACCATGAGATGGGATTCTGTAGCACCGAATCCATCCATCCAGTCATTCATCAGCCAGTATGCTTCAGAGTCAGTAGAGTTGACAGCAAGGAGTGGCAGGGAGCACGCCCAGCCATCCAATGGCCGATCAACCGATGGATATCATCCTCAACTACTGCATGCGAAGGGGCCTCAAAATCTGTTCGTCGTCTTGAACGCAAAATCCGCCGGTGGGCAGCAGCACACAAAGACCATAGCACCCAGGTTCATACACCTTTAATTGGAATACTTTGTATACAAGGCGTGTCCACGCCAGCTAGCCGTGTGCCACACTGCGCGCACTGCTTGTGCACACCAGTGCCCAGCCCAGCACTTGTCCACCCACACCTTGCATTCCTCCCAGATAGGGTACCCAAACCAGGCGCTGCAGAGGGTGAGCAGGCCAGGCCTGAAGCCATCGATGCGAGCAGCCGCAGCGCACACAACCCCGGCCCCCGCCCCCACCCAAACGAGCCGAGGCCCCACCAAATCCACCGTCACTCAAGAG
The DNA here is from genome assembly GCA_001662365.1 of Chlamydomonas applanata. NCBI lineage: Eukaryota > Viridiplantae > Chlorophyta > Chlorophyceae > Chlamydomonadales > Chlamydomonadaceae > Chlamydomonas > Chlamydomonas applanata. The sequence goes on from BDCZ01000051.1 coordinate 25,188, forward strand.
CAACTAACAGCTCAAAACGCTCCAAACTCGCTATTAATACAGAAGGACGCCGCGCTTGGGTCACGCCCAGCTGGCAGCACGCCCCCCTGGGCCGTGCATCCTTGTGGAGGCGCCAGGCAGGGCTCTCTTCCCCCTTGCCTCTGGGCCTCTCTTTGCGTCCAGAACCGCTGTTCAGGTACTCTCTGGGGCGGCCTGTGGCGCGGCCGCCACTAGACAGCTGTCGCTGCCACCGGCACAGGCCCCCCACCAGCTCGGGGCACACCGCTCCAGCTCCCCTCGCCCCCTCTCCTAGCTACAGTACTCCTCATACCCCAGAGGATCTATCTTTCCTGCGGTGCATCATGCCTCATGCACCTCTCCATTCTGTGCGCACCTTGCGCCTGCCCTCTCGACAGCCACAGCCCCTGCAGCTACAGGAGCGCCAGCCAGCACGCCAGCACACCCGCCCAGAAGCTAGCACTAGAAGCACGCGGCAGCAGGCAGCAGCCGAGGTGGGGACATCACCACCACCTCGGCAATGCGTTGCTCTGCTTCACCCACGCACAACTGGCCTGACCGGCCGCCACTCCACATAGACACTGCACACGCGCTCTCACCCAATAAGAAAAGAGGCAGCACAACACCAGCGGCAAAGCCCACTCTCGCGGCCCACGCTTAAAAACCTCGCGCTACGCACAACCTGCACGGCCAGTAGAGATTCCGAGCAGAGAATGCATTCGTGCAGGTACGCCTCACCCAGGTTTCAGCAGGCCCATCAAAGGAGCGCACCATTTCATAGTCACCCAAGAGGGCCATTCAGGATAGGCCCCCACATATACCACCCCAGGATAACAACGGCTGATGCAACAGGGAACTGCTTGCAACTGCATGGCTCCGCTCTCAGCTAGGAAAACTACCGAAAAAGTGGGTACGTCGCGTGCGCGGCGCCTGCACAGCCTGCAGCAGTGGGCAGGTGCATGAGGGCGCGCCATATGCCCCTTGCGGCTCCCCGGCCACAACCGCTGCACTGTGCCGGCGCACACGTGCACCCACATTATTCTTTAGCATGTGGGTAGGACCACAAGGCAGCGCGCTGCATCCGCGACAGCTGCCCTGACCTTTGGATGCCACTTCTCCTACGGACGTGGCAGCGGCGTGCGCTGCATGCTGCGGCACACAGCTGACTGCGGCGGCTGCGTCACAGCAGCCGCCACATCACAGCCAATGCTTGAAGGGCTAGGGTCCAGATTCCAGGTCGAACCACCCTAAGAATTTTTGAACCTCAGCCTGCCAGCTCACAGATCTTCCAGGTCCTCCAGATCCACCATCTCATCCAGATCTGCCATGTCCAGGCCATCGTGCATGGGCATCCCCATGAGGGGGTCCTGCGCAGCGGGGCGTGCAGGTTTTGCCAGCGGCGCTCCGTCCCCACCCTCGCATGCCTCCTCTGAGCCGCACCCCTCCAGCCACACATCGCCGCTGTCACCACCACCGGTGGCTGCCTGCGCCGCAGCTTGGTCGGCATAGTACTGCGCCAGCTCTGATTTCTTCACGAAGCGGCCCTTGATGCGCGGCCGCCGGTCGGCGTTGATCTTGCGTAGCTGGTACCTGCCAGGTGAGCGGGGCGGCGCAGCAGCAAAGGGCGGGGCATGTCAGCAACGCGTTCGCGACTTGACCGAGCTGCACGCGCAGGCATGCCGGCCTACAGCACGCAAGCGGCACAAGCCGGCAAGGCGCAGGGGAGCACGCGCTGCGCGCTGTGAGAGGTGCCACAGTCACGTGCTTGCATGCTCAGCTGCACCCGGCCCCAATGGAGCGAAACAAGCTCAGTAATAATGAGTCAGCTCACAGCTTCTGCTCACCTGATCTTCTTCGTGTACATCCGGTTGGCCTTCTTCTGGCGGTACCGCTCCAATGCCTCTAGCCGTGTGCGTACTGGCTCATCACCGCATCCCCCACCACACGCAGCCTCAGACCGCTCGTGCCGCATGCGCGGCGTGTGTGGCTGGGGCTGCACGCCCTGCTGCTGGGGTGTGAGTGCTGTGGTGGACGGCAGGCGCTTGATGGGCTGCACGGTGCTGCCACTGCGCTGCAGCGCGGCAGCCGGCGGCATTGGCATTGGCATCGGCACCACTGTGCCTGAGCCGGAGGACTCTGAGGGCGAGGCTGGGCGTGTGATGGGTGGCGGTACCGCGTACTGCCTCTGCCGCTGCGGGCCGGCCATGGTCTCGGGGCAGCCCATGCCTGGCTGCGAGGGCTGGCTGAACACAGTCTGTGTGAAGGTGGGGACGACGCCGTCCTGTAGGCTCATGGAGCCCTGATGGGCCATGTGAGTGGTGTGGGGCTGCTGGGCCTGGGCCTGGGCCTCGACATGCATGTGGTGGGGACCCCCACGCAGGTGCTGTGAATTGTGGTTGTGCGGCATCTCACCGCACTGCTGCTCCATCATCACCAATGCCTGCTTCTCCTGCTTCATGTAGAAGTCGGTCATGCAGGGCATGTGGGAGTCGGCCTGGTCAGCCAGCTCCAGCGTCAGCAGCCCATTGCCCGCGTCAGGCACTGACAGCCCCCCGCGTGACGACCATGATGTGTTGCTTAGCTGCGGCAGGCTGCCACTGCTGTGCGCACTGCCAGCCATGTGCTGCTGCTGCTGCTGTGGGTGGGAGGGCACGAACGGCATGGCTGACATGCCATGCGCCTTTGGGTGCATGGCAGCATGGTGAGGCGCTCCGCCCCAAAAATCAGGAGCCACCATGACATCAATGGTCTCGTACTTCAGGGGCGCCATCACAGAGGCGTCGAAGCTGGAGAAATCCAGCTGGATGGACGCAGCATCCATAGGCACAAAGGCCTCATCGTGTGTGAAGATACCTGCATCCCACTCACTGCGAGCAGCACGAGGCGTGACAGGTTGGGCGTTTCGCCAGTTCTCCTTGGCATGGATCGGCAATGGCCGGCAGCTGCCTGGTCCAGAAGGGCATTCCCCAAAGTAGCTCCATGCTGTCATGTGCCAGCATGGGGACACAGCCTGTCACCTCACCTGCGACCCATGTCCCCCCACTGACCGCACCTGAGCACGCCGTCAAAGTCCAGGGACAAGCTCGGGAATGCCGAGGCCGCCATGATGGCCGCTGGATAAAGACGTAGGCTCTTTCTGCTCTTTATCCTTCGTTCAAAACTTCCTGAACACGCGTCAGGGCAGCAGCAACAGCGTGTTAATGTGCATCCTTGGCTCCCATGGGCTGCTCGAGGCGCCAATTGGGTTTGCCGGTACAGGTGGTCCCCACCCCACAGACCCAAAATCTGGTGGGTTAGCGGCAGTCCGGAAACTTGCTGGCCAGCACGCTGCTGTTAAACTGCACTGCCACCCTGACGCTGCGAGACAGCTCCCGCTCCCAGCTGCATCATGCCTTGTGTGTGTGCCACCTGGCAGTGTTGGCCCCAGACCCGCAGGTGCACGCCATATGACTGCAAGGAGTCCCAATTGACGTTCTAGGCTGCATGCCAGAGCATACTGCTAGTGCGCTTCTTGTGTGCCCTCTGCTGTGCCCCCACGCCTGCGGGTTTGCCTCTGCACGGACAAACACCATTGCCCCAGCACAATGCGCTGCATCCTCCTGGCCCGCGCTGCTGGGCTTGACCCGGGTTGACACGCTGGCAGTGTCATGTAGCAGCGCTGAAATGGCGGCCCCGCGCACCTCAGATCCACGAGTTTGCAATTTCTTGTGCTGCTGAGAAACCTTTGCTTTCTGAAAGGCGCTGGATTTTTGTGGCTTCCCAGAAATTAATCTCCATAAAGGTGAGTCCCTCCTTCGCGATGATCATCGGCTGGCGGCTGACTCCTGATGTGCTCCACTGCCGTCGCCACTGGTGCGGGATGCCTCGAATCCCGCGCCTATGCGTTTCCCATGCTGCCAGCCATACGTTGATGCAGCTGCATGCCAGGCTGGCTGATTTGGTGGAAACTTGCAATGGTGCACAACGCTGCTCCTCTGGACGCGCACACTAGTTTGGACGAGGAAATGACGGGCTTTTGCAGTGCGAAAGGTTGAGGGCTGGTGGACGCTATGGTCTTAGATGACAAATTCACCGCAGCTGCCATGCTGGCAAATGACACCTAGCGCTGTGTACCAGCGGCTAGCACTGTTGCCAGCGCAACATCCCTTACAATGGAGTTGTGGCACATCTGCGCAGGCACCACGTGATGAGCTGGCTCGAGCCTCAGCGCGTGCCACATCAGCATTAATGTGTGCACACCGTTCTGTCATGGCCATGCTACTCGCTTTTAACAGCTGCTGCGTCAAGACACAGCACGCCACACATCAGCAGCAGGCCACACATGCACAGTATGCGGTCATACTCCTGCGGCGGGCGCAGTGTGATGTTCCATGCTCTTTTAAACACAACCATTGCCCTGACCATTGCCCATGACTAGGCAGCCACTCTGGCAGCAACATAATGACACATACTGTGGAGGAGAAGGCTAGTTTAGACGCACAATACCTCACATCATCATGATTGCCAGGTTGTGCAGGGCTGGACCTATGCGATGCTGCAGGCACGTAGAGGGCGCACGCAAGCCTGTGCGGTGGCAGTAGACAAGCTGCGGTTGAATCTCACCGGATGGTGCTATGTGCTGGCTGCGTCAGCTACAGCTGAACTAGCCACCTGAATCCTGTGGCCGTGGACAGAGCTGCCAGTACTGTACCAAACTAAGCGCCCCCAGTGGGGAGCAATTTCTAAACCCAACACTGGATGTGTCATGTTTACACAGGATGCCCAGACTGGGGCCTGTGCTGCCAACCGGTGTACAGTCCAGTTGTGCACTGCACGAGCAGCAGGGCCTGGGTGCGACGCCCAGCTGAGCAGCCACTCACGACGCATTGACAGAGCAGGGCAAGGATGACGCACGTCGAACGGCAGCGCAGGCTCGCAATTCATGCCACCAAAACGACGAAAGCACGGCCTGGGCAGCATCACAGGTGCATGCTCAATGCAGGAATGCTGAGATGGCTGCTTCCACGTCTCCCCCATGCTGGCCCAGCAGCTCCACTGCCTGCATCCGTGGCACTGCCAGGATCTCCATCACCTGCTGCACGTCTGTCTCATCCACCTCCCCATCCTCCTCCTCCTCGTCCTCCTCCTCCTCCCCATGGCCCACAGCCCCCGGCACACCACCCCCCAGGTCCTGCAGTGCAAGCCCACCGCCGCCGCCCGCCCCGCCGGCCCCCATCATGCCCAGCATGCGCTCCAGTCGATCCAGCCGGGCCAGTGTACGCAGCCCCGCCTCATGCGCCTCCCCTCCCGCCCCAGCCGCCCCCTCCTCATCCTCCTCCTCATCCTCTTCTTCGTCCTCCTCACCCAGTTGGGCCTCCTCGTCGCCCCATGGCCCCGCGCCCGGCCCCCCGCTGGCGCCTGGATGCAGCTGCGGCAACAGCCACCGCGCGCTGGCAAGCTCTGGCACAGCGGGTGCAGCCTCTGCGCCCGGCAGGCCCTGCGGGCGTGCGGGGAGGCGTGCATGTTCATCTCCATGTGGGCCAGCAATGCCAAAGGGGAATGGCAACGCCTGGCCAGCGTGTGTGACGTCCCAAACGCCAAGCACAACCAGGTGCGCGTTCAAGTTGAACAGTGCGCTGCTGCGCACTGCCATGCACAGCAACGTAACAGCGGCGAAAAAACTTGTCTGGCCTTGATTGGACCGGCCCCCCTGGAAAAAAATTCTCACGCGGGTTCCCTTCCGCCCACCGCACCTGTCTGACTGCGTCCCGGACGAAGGGGATCTCCCTCACCAGCCGGCCAATGGCCAGCATGGCATCCTGTGACGCGTGACCACCAGCTCCCTGCCCCCGGCCAGCACCACGGTCACCACCCATCGGAGACGATAGCAGCAACCCTCTGGTTGACGCAGTGCCTCCGCTGGTAGACGGCCCCCCTGCGGGCCGCTCAGGTGGAACTGCCCCTGCCCCTGCTCCAGGACCTGTGGCTGCCCCCCGCTGCAGCGCCGTCACGCGCAGCTGCCCCAGGAATGGGTTGTTGACACGCGCGTGCCGCAGCCATGCCGCGTGTGCCCCCAGGAGTACCTGCAGCAGGCTCACCAGCTTGGGCCCCTGCAGCCCCAGCTGCGCCTGCAGCGCCGCCTGCACGCCCCCAACTGCTGCCATCAGGGCAGTGGCCTCCGCCCCCGCCCCGCTGCCCCCGCTGGGTAGCACAGGCCCTGAACCATGCGCACCACCAGCGGGGTCTGGTGCCCCAGGCAGAAGGGAGGCCATGGTGGCCTGCAACATGAGCAGGGAGGTGGGTGCACCGGTTGGCACTTGGCAGGTGTGTGTACCTAGCGCAGCAGGTATTAAGGGCCACAGACCGACACGTATGGCACTGAATTGTGGGAGTACTTGCAGGCAAAGGTAGTTGGCTGTCACGCATATCGTCATAATGCCGCACGCCATGCGTGCTCAGTTGCAGGCCTGCTGCCGTATGGCCAGCTAGATAACTCTGACGGGCTCAGCTGCGTACTTCAGCTATCACGGATCCGGCCGCTTCCGCATGTGCGGTCCGACCACATGCATCCCCCTTCCCCCTACCCCCAACACAGCGGCTTGAGCAGCTGGGTTTTGTTCACGCCCTCTGGCCTTGCAAGAGTGTTGCGCACCGCACCTTGAGCGCCGGCTGCAGCGGTGCGTGCGCTGACGCGAGCGGCCCCAATCGCTGCCGCGCCACCGCCAGCGCCCCCACCGCATCACCCGCCGACAGCCGCGCCCTGTACTCTGCCGCCCACAGGCTGAACAGCAGCTCTGGGTGTGAGGTGTCCAGCAGGCCAGGAGCCACCCCCTCTACTGCCTCCACCACTGCAGCCGCACCACGCTCTTGGGCGAGCTGGGGCAGGCGCGCGATGAGGTCGTGGGCTGTGCTGCCACCAGCCGGGCTGCCGGCACCGCCACCGCCACTGAGGCCGCTGGCCGCTGGGCACTCACCATCTGTGGGCGCAGGTATGGAAGCAGACAGCAGGGACGGACGCAGATAGAGGTATGGAAGGAGACGCTGCTGGGACGGATGCAGACAGCAGGGACGGATGCAGACAGCAGGGATGATAAATGTCAAAATGTGCGTGCAGCCCCCAGACGAGGGCATGCAGATGCTGGGCAGAGTGTGGCTGTGTGGGAACATGGCCCAGCGCAGAGTCTGCAGACCACCACACAGTCTGAAGGGACTGGCACAAGGAGCTGCACCGCTGCATCAGCCAGGCGCCCCTGATCCAAACCAAGCGCCCCGCCACCCACCTCGGCAGCGAGCCACCTTGGCCGGCGGGCTGCGTGAGTCAGAGCGGCCAGGGAAGAGCGCGTGTGCCGCAGAGCGCACCGTGGCACCCCCCTCCCCCGAGGAGCCGCCCCCACCCCCGGCTGGCCCTGGACCCCCCGACCTGCTGCTGCGCCGGCCCCGCGGGGCAGCGTCTGTGAAATGACTGCTTCCGCGCCCACGCCGGCCACTGGCCGCAGCCGTACGCGTCCTGCTGTTGCCTGCTGGGCTGCCACGGCCACTGGGTCCAGCCTCCTCGGCATCACTTCGATCACACACCTCCATCGGTGCGGCAAGTGCTTGCTCCTGCCCCCTGGCCCCTCTGCCCTCGCCATCCTCCCCTGCGCCGCCCTCGTCCCCGCTGCTCTCACGGCTGCCCTCACTGACGTCACACACGTCCACCTCCATCATCACACCATCTTCCGCCTCCCGTGCACGCGGTACTGTGCACTTCAGGCCGCGGTACACCACATACTCCTCCAGCAGTTCCAGCAGCAGCTCTCTGAAAGCAGCGGCATGGGTGACAGGATGCATGGAGCGGCACGGGATCACACACAGCAGATGGATGGCAGTTGAGTGTGCCACATGTCCGGCTCTACTGTACTCACAGGGTAGCACCTGCAGGGGATGGGCATACTGCAGAGACGGACGGTCCATCATGCATGGCAGGTAGCTGCAGGACCGTCTGCATGGGTGATTTGCAGCAGCTGTGCAGGTCGCACGCGCATGCATATGCACACGCCACACCTGTCCAACCGCAGCCGCGCTAGCTCCATGCGCAGCGCGTCGAGCGGGTCGTTGCCCGTGGCGCGCAGCGCCGCGATGGCATCGCGCCGAGATGCCCCTGCTGCATTAATAAGCACCTGGATGTGTGCCTCACTGAAGCTGCTGGGGCCCAGCCCTGCCGGAGGGGGCAGCGGCCCCGCATCACGGCCGTCCACATGCAGTGTGCGGATGAGCTCTGTTATCCCTGAGAGAGAGCCCCCACCCTCCCCTGCCACATCACCACCAGCAGCCCCAGGTCCCAATCCACCAGCGACAGCTGCAGCCGCAGCCCCAGTACCTGCGCCTGTGCCGCTGCTGCCCACACCACTGGTGGGAATGGTCCCGCCTGCTGCAGCAGCTCCTGATGCAGTGGCCACGGGTACTGCCCCACCCCCGCCTGGGCCTCGTGGGCTGAGCAGGGGCCCACGTGTGAGCGTGTGGCGGCTGAGCCGGGGAGGCGGGGGCAGCACAGGGCCTGCTCTCCCAGCACGTGCAGGCACAGGGCTGCGGGTGATTGTAAAGACACCGCTGCCCGGTGCTCCACCCCCCCTGCCACCGGTGCCCCTGGACCCGCTGCCTCCTGCTGCTGCGCTACTGCTGCTACTGCTGCCAGGCAATTGGAAGAAAGCTCGCAGCAGGTACAGCAGTAGCAGCACCAGCTGCGGCTCCTCACACCCTGCAGGGGTCACACATTGATGTGCTAGTGTGAGCGGGAGTTCCGTAACAATGCATGCATGCATGCCTGGTACATGCCAGCAGCACTGGCCACCAGCAACAGCAGCCAGCACTGCCCATGCGCAGCCGGTCCCCCTGCACCTGGCATCTTGCATTGCCCCAGCCCCTGCCATGTGCAGCACCAGCGCACCTTGCTGCTGCCTCACGGTATGGAACACCACCTGAGACAGTTCCTCACGTGCAGGTGCCTCCATGAGGGCGCGCAGCTCAGCAGGCATGGTGGATGATGCAGGTGCAGCTTCTAAACCCTCCCCTTGCATGTCTGCCTCGATAGCCTCCCCTCGCTGGCCACCAGACAGGCCTGCTGCTGCACTGGCATCTACCCCTGTAGGGCCTGACCCATCCTTGCTGCTGCTACTGCTGCTGCTGCCCTTGTACAGGAGCAGCGTGAGCAGGCGCTTGAACTCAGGGTAGGCTTCCGGGTATGCGTCCAGTGCCAGGGGGGCAAGCTCGTTGCGTGCGCACACTGTGCATGCATGGCAAGGTTGCATGCCAAGGGAGCACTTGAGCATGCAGCCAAGGAGCAATTGTGTCAGTGCCTGCCTCTCGCGCTCAGCATTCCTGTGAAACATGCCAAGGGTGCTGGGCAGCGCAGCTGCGGGCACAGCAGCATGAATGTGCAGGATGGCAACGCCGCGCATGCCACTGTGGCATACTGACCCAAAGCCTCCTCGTCCGAGCCCTTGCGCACAAGCTCCACAAAGCGCGCCTTGTGAATCATGAACACAAGCCGCAAATCCTGCACGCATGCAAAGGGTTTGAGCAGGCAGATCGACCGTAAACCCCAGTACAAGCCCAATTCAGAGCAGGCCACGCACCTGAAGCGCATCTGGGCACTTGCTGGAAAGTGTCTTGAGGGCCTGCTCCAGTTTCCCTGACACGACGAATTTGCGAGCTGTGTAGGCAACATCCTGACTGTCAGGATTGGTAACCATGCTTTCATAACACTCCTTGGCTAAGCTGTCCAACTCCTGCAGGTCCACCTCACAAGGGTGGACCTGACTAGCCCTGTGCACCATTCCACCCTCTAGTTCAGGTTAAGCACGGTGTCTCAGGCCATAGTGCGAGGCTCTGAATCCCAAGAAAGAACCCCAATCCCAAGAAAGAACCCCAGTCTCTTACTTCTTCACACAATGAGATCGGCAATGCCGATGGCGCGAGTTGCCGTGGCCCCATGCTGCAAGCCATCAAGTTACAGTGCGTTTTCAGAAAACTGTACTACACCATTCCCAAGTCTTGATCTGACCCCGACCTGCGCACACCACAGCAAGAATGTCATTACAGTCACGAGCAGAGCTGGAAGCGACCCTTGCGGAGTACAAGGGGCAGTTGGCACAGGTGCTTCAGAACCCTCTATGGGGTTCTTCCACTGCTGCTGCATCCATGCTTGCAGAGGAGTTGCAAGGGCTCTGGATGGGAGGCCCAGGACTACGCAGGCATTGGTGCCATGTGCCCCATGCATTGTCTGGTGCCTCATGCGTGCCATGCACCCCATGCGAACCATGTCGCGTACGTGCATGAGCTTGTGCAGGTGGAGGAGCTGCTGCTGATGGATGGTGAAAACGTGAACGATGAACTGAATGAGATGTACAAGGGGCTGGTGGAGGTGATCCAGCTGACAGAGGAGCTGTTAAAAGAAGCAATTGAGCTGGAGGAGGCATCAGGAACAGCAGCAGCACCTGCTGAGCCGGAAGCTGCGCCATCAACCAGTGAAGCTGCAGCACCTGGGCCATCCACATCATCAGCACCACCCCTGCCGCCAAACGTCCCCACGATCCTGCCAGCCTCTGTCGCAGACCAGATCCGGAAGGCACAAGTGCGCGCAGCCCTGATGGGCCAGGCGCCGCTGGCGTGGGCCGTGGGCGCGCAGGTACAGGCAGTTTACAGTGCAGACGGTCAGTGGTACAACGCAACGGTTGAGGGCGTGGCGGAGAGCGGCAGTGCACTCATCGTTGCCTATGAGGGCTATGCGGAGCGTGAGGAGGTATGCCAGAAATGCTGCAGTAGCCAAAGATATTAAATAAATGTGTATGCCGCAGCTGTGCATGCCCTTGTTCGGGCTGGTGCAGCCTGCGCATGCGCCTGCCCCTGCCCCTGGTCACTGCATGACAGCCACAGCATTACTCAGCGCTGCCATGCAGTGCATGCACCCACTGAACACGCCCAGAGCTTCCTGCCGCAAGCGGCGGCATGCGTGGATCACCTTATGGGCCCATGCGACATGCGCTGCTGTGCTGCGTGCATCTCATGCTGCAGGTCGCGCTCACAGGCGTACGCGAGCGGCCAGAGGTGGCTGAGGTGTACACAGGCGTGGCGGCGCCCAAGCGCAAGCGCGTGGAGGAGGCGCCAGTGGTGACAGAGATCCCCAAGGTGAGTGGTGTCTCAGGCTTTCATGAGGTACTCATAAACCCTGAATTCTGAGGAGTCCTGAACTCTGAGGAGCCCTGAATTTTGAACTCTGGGGTCTGGACCCTAAGCCCACTTACGGGCGCATCTTGATCAGTGATGCTCAGTAACGCTGGTTGATGTGACAGTGCTCTGCTGTGCACAAGGGATGGGAGCTACTGTTGCGGCTGTGGCTGACGTGTTGCCTTGCATGCTGTGGCTGAACAGTGGCTAGAAATCAAGCCAGGGGACGACCCAAAGACAGTCGAGCGTAAGAAGAAATTGCTGAAGAGCTACAAGTCCAAGATCCGGTTCCAGGTGCGCCAAACAACGAAGGGAAGCGCTCAGGCAGTTGTATTGGATGTAGGCAGTGAGTTGGATCAGGTGCAGCGTGCCAGCAGGGCTGAGGATGGTGGGGGCAGGGTCAGGCTTGCCTGACACCAGGGGCAGTGCATAGCCTTCGCTCCATATCATGGGGTAGTCGCCACGCAGCACCATTGCTTGCATAAATGCTGGCAGTAGCTTGTGGCCTCATTTGGCTGGTGCTCCTTGCAGAATATGGACTTGAAGACGAAGGAGAAGCAGAACAACTGGCAGTCATTCATAACAGGGAAGGGCACCAAGAAGAAGACAGGCTTCTTCACAGGGGCCAAAAAGAGCTCCATCTTTTCGGTGCGCTGGGCTGCCGCAGGGGCGCCCCCGATGCTTGCACCTGCTGGCTGGTTGATGCATGGGCCGCACGCACTGGTTGTGGTGTGAGCTGCTTTCTGTAACTGCAGTGTCTGGTGGCATCCCGCATGTAGGTGGGCGATGGGCTCAACGCCAAGGTCGGCGTGACGGGCAGCGGCAAGGGCATGACCACATACCAGAAAGTCAAGAAGATCAATGGCATGGAGGGCGCAGAAGACGATGCATGAGCTCTGAAAGCTGGCGCTGGGGTTGCTGCTGGGAAGGCCTGAGCAGTATCTTTTGTACTGTGAAGGCTACACATGTCGGCTGCGCGCCATTCATGCGCAGGTGCTGAGATGCAGTTGTGGGCTCGGAGCATTCTTCGGCAGTGTTTGCAAGCACGGACACCAATCTTCGCAGAAGTGTTTCAATGCCATGTGGCCCCGTGCTAGAAACAGTGCCATGCCGTAAGTTGGCAACACTCATTGCTGGCTTTGCTGACGCTGCTCACGGCTTGCACAGCTTGCGCGGCTGCGACGCTTGCCCCTTTGGCCCTTTCAGGGCCATTGGCCTCTTTTCTCCCTCTTTTTGCAGCATCATGACATTGTAGGTTCCCGCAGCACCCTACAATTTCCGTGACGGCGCGAACGTATCTGTACCTGCTTCAGTGCACATAGAGCGTGCACAGCACACAACAAAAGTAAGGGCTTGGTCCAGGTCCACCCATAGGTATCGACCCAATCGCTGCTTGCAGCTGTTGAAAAGGTGCAGCAACAGAAGCGGCGCAGGCGAACACAGAGGCGAACAAAATGGCTGCCCTGAATATCAACGAGCTCAAGTCTGCACCTCGTCGTGCCAACAGCGCCCTGGGGGCTTCGCGGGTGGAAAAGCTGCTTGAGAACAACAAGTGCGTGCGGCTGTCTGTCCAATTGCCCGCATAAGTTGGCTTCCTGTGGCAGGAGGGAAGGGGAACCAAGGGGAGCGCTCAAACGCGCGGCCCGGCGAAAGGTGCCCGGTGCCCAAAAACATCAGATCTCCTGTCACATGCTGCCAGACCTGCACCCAACAAAGCCCTCATTCCGGACGTGACATGCACGCGCAGGCAATGGTCATTGGCTGTGCTACAGGAGACGCCAGGCTACTTTGATGGCCTTCAGGCAGTCCAGACGCCAGAGTGAGTGCGCATGGGCAGGCAGTAGCGCCTCCCGTACACGTCAGCGCCCCAGACCTGCGCCACGTCCCCACACGTGCTGCTCAGCCGTGCAAAAGCAGCTGCAGCAGCCAGTATATGGCTGCGGCTGTCCGCAGCGTTACAGTGCAAGGAGGCTTTGCAGCCGCGCACCAGTCGCCAGAAGATGCCTGTACGCATGCATGTTACACGCACCTAGCGCCCTCCCACGTTGCTACATGCTTGGTGGTTCTGTGCAGGTACCTGTGGATCGGGTGTGCTGACTCTCGCGTGCCGGCCAACACAATGTAAGTGCCTTCCAGGCCCCTGTCCATGGGCATATGCCTCGCACATGCACCACCATGACCGCAAAACACTGTTGTATCGTATTTGAGCACAACTCATGCATGGGCACCTTGTGCACCTGCATGACAATCCCAAGCAGCTGCTTCATTATGTGAGGCCCTCCTGCATGCGTGCGTGTTTACTCTCGCCCTTCTGAACTGCTTGTCCTGCTTGCCGCATGTACCCCTCGTGTCCTTCCAGTCTGGGCCTGCAACCCGGCGAGGTGTTTGTGCAGCGCAACGTGGGCAACCAGGCCAACCACCAGGTGCGCAGGCAGTGACCACAGGTCACACCGACAGGCAAGGTTTCATACTCTACAACAGAACAAGCGGTGAACAGGGTTGATGGAACTGAGCATGAACAGAGCAGAGAGAGGGGCCAGTGTCACACATGACGATGAGGTCGCTGCATTAGTTCACAATACAACCGACACAAGCACTGACCGGTACTGCCACCAATTGCCTTGTACTGCACGTACTGCCGCAGGACATGAACTGCATGTCGTGCCTGGAGTACGCGGTCAAGGAGCTGCGCGTCAAGACCGTGATGGTGTGCGGGCACTACAACTGCGGCGCCGTCAAGGCCGCCCTGCGGCTGCCATCCAAGACGCCAGGCCTCGTCAACTGCTGGATCTCCGACATCCGCGCGTGCCGCAACGAGCACCAGGAGGAACTCAAGGCACTGGGGGACAACGAGCAGGTCCAGCGGCTGTGCGAGCTCAACGTGCTGCGCCAGACGTTCCACGTGTGCACCAGCCCCGTGGTGCAGGCAGCATGGGATAGTGGGCAGGAGCTGGAGGTGTTTGGCCTCATCTACTCGCTCAAGGATGGCCGGCTGAAGAGCCTGGTGGGCCCGCTGCGCGGCAACAATGACTTCGCGCAGGACCTCACACACTTTGTGGACATGCTGGACGCAGAGGGAGATGCACAGACCAACCTGGTGCGCGTGCGCCTGACTGGATGGCTGTCTGGCTGTCTGACTGTCTGACTGGGGGGTTCGTCCTTGGGTTTGTCCCAGGGGTTGTCCCTGCATCATCCACTGCCCAGCAGCGTGGGTGCACAGGCTGTGAGCCCGCATGCAGCAAGGGTGCGGCACGCACCAGCAGGCATCCATGGAGCTCACCCCTTGTGCGTCCTCCTGCTGCTGCTGCCCGCCCGCAGCTGCGTGTGGCAAGCCAGTGCAGCTTGGGCCAGGAGAACGCAGATGACATGGTGGAGCAGCTCATCAACACGGCGGCTGTGGCCAACAAGCTTGCACAGCACGCCGCATGGACGGACCCCACGAGCCCACAGGTGTGTGAAGCGGCCTTCACGTTACAGCCGTGCAGCTGCACATGCTGGCGCGCGGCCTGGGTTGTTGTGCTGCCATGGGTGGGGTCAGTGCTGCCGTGCACGCTGTGGATGATGCTTGCAAGTGAGAACCGGGAACATGCAGCCGTGAGCATGCTCCTTGCTCTCTGCTCCCTGGCCCCTCCTGCTGTTGTCCTGACACCTCTGGCGCGGTCGCCTCGTTGTGTTGCCCTAGGCCGACAGCGCTACCAACGCGAAGACCGCTGGCGGGGTGCAGCTGTCCCCACGCTCCTCGGGCATCGGCAACTCAGCGCTCAGCAGTGCAGCGCTCGCGCTCGTGCGGGGCGCGAGCTTCACTCGCATGGGCGGCAAGGACACAAGCGCTGATGGGCTGGTGAAGCAAAGCTCGAATGGCGGCAGCAGCGGTGCTGCCTCTGGCAGCATCCCCATCATTGCAGCCAAGCCGGTTGGCGTGGCGGCGGCGGCGGCTGCATCGCTGACAGCGGACATGGCGGCCATGGCGCTGGGTGCATTGAACAGCAGCAGCGCAGGCAGTCAAGTACGCTAGGGTGGCGGCAATAGCGGCAGCAGCTTGGTGACGGCATCAGAGACGTCCTCTGGGGACCTCACGGGCAGTAGCACTTGCGATGCCTGAGCCCCACTGGTGTGGCCTGCTTGAGCACAGCCCTACTTGAGCACAGCATGGCACACAAGGATGCTGGAGCAGCATGCCACGTTGGGCCTGAATTGGAGAAAGATTGATGGCTTCGAAGGGATGTTGTGCGGTACAACGCCACCAGCACGTGTCGCATTCTTCACTGTGCGGTGAAAGGTGGCAGGATATAGTGGATGCCAATGCTCATTTCACTGGGCCAGTTGGACGAGCAAGGCTGTGAGGGCTCCTGCCTTGAAACCCAGCTTGAAACCTGGCTGTGGTGTGTGTGTGCACATTTTCTTTTGTCCCCAGCTTAACAAATGGCTTGATCTCTCCCTCACATAGCTTGGACCTCTCCTGGGGGGGCCAGGGTGGCATGATGGCGGTGCTTGTCAGCAGCCTCCCAGGCATGCACGTGTTCCGCCTGCACATTGTGCCACTGCTCGTGGCTTGTGATGACGCGAATGCCTCGCAGCATATTTCATTCTGAGTTGTTGCTCGCTCTTTAGCTGCCTTATCTTCGGCTGCCGCAACAAGTGCGTGCGGCTGCGTACCACAGGCAACCTGCTGCTAGTGCTGATGCACTGCTGTGATGTCTGACAGGGAAACTCAATTTGGCTTTCACTGGGTTGGCTCATATGCAGTGATTGAAATCCAATACTGATAGTGGGTTTGTGGCTTGAGGGCGTGTGGCTCAAGTGGGTGCAGGCTGAGCATTGCTTCAGTGCGGCTCTCGATGTGGCTTATGCTGTCCATGGGGCCGCCTGCTGCGTCATGGTCAGTCTGCATGGGACTGTGGTTGCTAGGTTTGCACAGTTGCAGGTGGGTTGATCAATCAGGCCCATGGTGGACTGGGCATCGTTGAGCATGCAAGCTCGTGAACTCATGAACGAGGGGCTTGGGGTAACCAATGGGGCATGCATCATTTCCATGGTGTCATAACACTGCACAAGCTGCAGCATCGCGTTGTACAGATGACAGCACTGTGTGACACAACTTACCTGTGCATTCGAATGAGCCAAGACAATCGTAGTGTAGCAGGGGTCCCCAAAAGGCCATGCTGTGAGCAGGCTGGAACCATACACAGGTTATGGTTTCCCATCCAGCACACACACGATGAAGTTGAATGGTCCTCGCACGGGTGGTCACTGGGGCCAATCACTCTGTCTTGAATGCATTGTCAACAACCTGCACACGCATACGGACGCACAATAGCTCCAATGCAGTCGCTACAGCAGCGTGGGGTAGTGTTCCGAGGGTCTGCCTTTTCATCAGCATCACTAAGATGTCAACCGTTCAAGGGTGCGTAAAATTGAACTCTATCTCCAAGGCAAAGATCGGTGCAGTTGTTATCATAAACGGTGGTGTTGATGTCATCAAACGATGCTTGCTGCACAGGCCGGCCCCAACGGCAACTGACATTGCAAGCAGTGGCCAGTGCCAAGGTAGGGATGCAGGTCGTATGGGAGCGATAAGTTGGCATGGTCATCATCTTGTGCCCATGCGCACAAGTGCCTGCATGCCCAAGCAACATGCATATGAGCACCTCCAGCTGCAGTCAGCAGACTGACCTGGCACAGTAGTGCTGCATCATCATGTCTACATGTGGCCATAGCATGTATGAACGGTGATGCCATCCTGACACGTCTCGCCTGCCCCGCACTGGACAGCTTTGACCAAACCTGACCAGGCTTGACCAGGCTGCCCCCGCATGCACTATTTGGATCATGTGGCTCACACCTTGCAGGCCGCGCAGCTGCTG
Source organism: Chlamydomonas applanata (assembly GCA_001662365.1). NCBI lineage: Eukaryota > Viridiplantae > Chlorophyta > Chlorophyceae > Chlamydomonadales > Chlamydomonadaceae > Chlamydomonas > Chlamydomonas applanata. Next base: position 42,233 of record BDCZ01000051.1, read on the forward strand.
GTTGATGGCAAACGCGTGTATGAGTCAGGCGACCGCCTGGCTGCCTTTAAAGTGTACGAAGACGCGCTGGCACAGGTGGGCGGCTTGAAGACCATGCACACACAGCCCACGCCTGCTGTGGCCACACAGCGCCAGTGAAGCCGCTCCCTCGGTGCTGCCTCATCGGCAAGAGGCAGCTTCATGTTACATGCTACATGCAAGAGGCAGCTACATGATCAGGCAGGGGACGTGGCGGCCTGTTGCACCCTGGTGCAGCCTGGTGCCCACATGCTGTCCAGTGCCCACCAGCCGTATGGCCAATGTCCAGGAGTTTACACCAAACGCGCATGTGCACTCAAGCACACACGCGCATGTGATGATCTGACATGTGTGGGCTGACCACCTGCTTGCCCTACCCTGGCAGTCAGCAGTGGTATGCACTGCGCAACGCATACATATTGTGTGTGTGGTGTGCCTAATACTGTGTAACCGCAGCCGGATCTAACAGCGGAGCAGCGCAAGGCTGCGCTGTATGGCATGACGGCGGTGCACGCGTCCTTCGGGGATGTGGAGCTGGCCCAGATGACACTGCGCGGTGGGTGCGGGACTGTGGGTGTGGGCGGCACGGCTGTTGTGGATGTGCTTGCATGGGGCCGTAGGGCCGGCTGTTGCGCGTACCTGTGTGGCAGCAGCATTGGGGTACAGAAGGGCTGCCCTGTGTAGGCCCCTCACATACAGCAGGGACCCAGCGTGACGCTCAGAGGGGCCAGGGCAGCTCAGCGAGGGTGACCAGGAAAGAGCTTGAAAGATGCAGGAGATGCAGCAGCGTATCAAGAGCGTGAAGTCGACGACCGTCGGCATGTGCTGTTTGGCACGCACGCAGATGCGGTGGCAGCGGGCGTGGACTGGGAGGCCAGTCTCACTGACCCATCCCTGCCTGAGATCCAGTCCTCGCCCCAGATCATCATCCAGCTGTCACGCTTCAACAAGCAGGTGTGTGGGCAGCTCAGGACATGGCACCTTCCGTTGGGCCATGGCCCTCGCATGCTACCAGGTACCCATTTACTTGGTGCTGCCATGGCTGCGTGTCCAATACCGGCTGGCTTCAGTACAGCCAGTGCAGTGGAGTGCAGGGATCACAGAGGCCATGGGTTGCCTGCGGTGGGGTTGCTTGGGGCTGCTCAGGAAGTCCCAGCACAGGCTATGGGCAGCAAGCGGGTGGGTGGCAAGCCGAAGGGCCCCATGCCATGCTGTGCACACGTGAAGCAGCGATCAGCAGTTCAATATCGAGCTGCCAGCTCACAGCCTGACTGCCTTCACCTGTGGATGTGCTGGACGTGCGTGCGTGCAGCTGTTGCGGCAGATGGAGGCGCGTGCGGACGAGCGCGCCATCGCGGTCAAGCAGGCAGCCAAGGTGCGCACGTGGCGACGATGGCAGCAGGGACACTGTGTGGGCGCCCCACACGTGCTGCTCAGCAAACTTGGCTGGCCTGCATGCTGCCAGGTGGTGGTGACGACTGCAGCTGGGGTGATGGTGGACATAGGCGAGCACAACTGGGGGTGGAGTGCCAGCCAGCCCCAGCGCCTCCTTCGGCTAGGCCACACCTGCCTTGACCGGTCAACTAGCAGTTTGGACCTTGCTCGTGGGTGTGCGTGTGGTCGCCCCTGTATGTGCGAATGCACGCGCGAACGCCCGCTGCACAAAATGCGCTTGATTCACGGGCTGTGCTGTGCGGTGCACGTGCGCGCATGCAGGTGCAGCGGGCCGCCCCCGGCGGCTCCACCTCACGGCTGTCATCCTCTGTCTCTGATGCCGACCTCGTGCGCATGCTGGGTGGCAGCGCGGACGACAAGAGCGGGGCGGACACCGGCATCGACGCGTCCCCGGCAGGTGATTGCCTTGGGCGGTGCAATCCCCATGTACAACCACACGTTTTGGCATGTTGTGCGGGACATGCAGAAGACCCATGTATAGTTATTTATCATCATGCAGAAGACCCAGGATGCTGCTGCACTCATGATTACACGCCTAGCTTCGTAGCTTGCCTACAGCTGATGTGCTGCAGGTCTGGTGATGAGCATGGCGTGCTGCAGGTCTGCCGTGTGCATAACATGCTGTGTATTAAACAGCGTGTATCTTTCCGCTGTGGTCTGCCGTGTGCAGCCATTGCAAAGCGCGTAGCTCTACTGCTGCTGGCACTGTCAGGCCTGGGCGTTGCCCTGTTCTTCCTGGGCATTGAGTGAGTGAGGGCCGCTCGCCTGCTGACACACATGCTACCAGCTGGCGTGGCATCTGGCATGGGACTGTTGGTACACACTTTCATGTCCCCCCTCCCTGCACTTGATGGTGACGCAGGCTGCAGCACCTTGCGCTCCGGGCCAAGTTATGGTGACTGTGTGCTGCGCCATGCTTGCAGGTACATGTTCCCCAAGTTGTGACGCGCCTGCTTGGACACTTTTCATCGGCATGCTACTTTTGCTGGGAGGCTGGAGGCTGATGTGCTGGGCTGCTTTCTCATCAGCATGACAGAACCCTGTACCATCTGTGGAGTCAAAGTGTAACCTGCCATTGTGCTCTTGGTGCTATGCCAGGGAGATGTCAGACGCTTTCTTTCGATTGTGTCAGTAGTTGCACACAGTGTCTTGCACCCCAGCACACACTCTCCAGATCCTGGAGTTGCGCAACAGCTACTCAATGGTCATGGCAACCCTGGGCACACATGTTCCAGCATGAATCAGCGTCAGCAATCATCGCCACAACGGCAACAGCAGGGCACTTCACAGCGCCACTGCACCCCTCTGCCCAGACACGTCTCGTGCATCAGAGCGTATACATCATAGTAACATCCAACTTGACGAAATTGGCATTCAGCCAGTGCGCTCTCGCCGCTTGCCATGAACAGCGCTACAGCAGGACAGCGATGCCCCTGTTCACGGCCGTAGCAGCAGCTTGCCTGTGGTGCCCCGGCTCTGCAGCGCGATGTGCGCCTTGGCTGCATCAGCCAGCGGCCACTCCCCAAACACCTGAACCTGCAGCTTGCCTGACGCCACGCCGTCGAGCACGGCGCTGGACAGCTCTTTGAACACATGTGGGCCCTCCTTGATGTATTCCCCAAGCGAGGGGCGCAGCAGGTGGATGGAGTTGGGTGTCAGCTTGAAGATGTCGACGGGGGGCACCTTGCCGCTAGCGTTGCCAAAGCTGAGCAGCACACCGCGTGGTGCCAGGGACGCACGGCTGATATCAAACGTGTCAGCGCCCACACCATCGTACACGGCCGCCACGCCGCGGCCGCCTGTCAGTGCCTTGACCTCCGCCACCACATCCTGCTGCCCGTACAGCAGTACATGCTCTGCACCCAGCGACTTGGCCAGCGCTGCCTTTTCCGGTGTGCTCACGGTACCAATCACATGGGCGCCGGCCTGCGCCGCCAGCTGCGTCAGCAACTGCCCGGTGCCGCCCGCCGCGGCATGGATGAGCACCCAGTCGCCGCGCTTGACCTCGTAGCTGAAGCGCACCAGCGCCAGCGCTGTCATGCCCTGCCAGCCAGCACGCACGGGCACACAGTGCAGGCAGGAGGGACAGTAAGCATCAGTTACAGCATCAGTTGGCAGAGTTGGTTATTATAACTAGTGAATGCAGCTCATCAGGAGCTGCTCCCTGCTGCGTGCCTGGCATATGCTGCACCACAAGACCCAGGGGGAGGCATCCCAAAGCACAACACCCAAGCTTGGCTGCAGTCAGGCATGGCCAGCCCGTCTAGTTCACGACACATGGCGCTGCATATCATGCGATGCCGTGCAGATGCTCTGGATCTTACGAAGGGAACGAAGGTCCCAGCAAGTTTAACAAGAGGGCGAGCAGTAGTCCAGAACACGGACACACCTGCACCATGGCCGCCGTGGCCTTCTCGTAGCTGAGGCCCTCAGGGACGTGTGCGACAGACGCGGCATTCACACGCGTGTACAGTGCGTAGCTGCCTGACCCGTTGTACACCACTCGGTCCCCAACCTTGAAGCCGTTCACTCCCTGCCCCACCTCCACCACCTGCGCAGTGGTCCCACACACAAGGCACAGGCACAGGCACTCACGGCGGTTCACAGGGAAGCAATCGAAGGGAACGTCCTACGCAGCATTGAAGGTACCTGCAGGATGGCATATGTGCACCAAACACGCTTGACAGGCTACAGGCGACATAGCCTGGTAAAGGGATATAGATGTGCTGCAGAGCTTTTGCGCATGCCGCCTGCACATACTGCACGCGTGTGTTCTCAAAGCATGTTCAGTGCTGCACAGCGGTGTGCCCAACCGTGCATGCACATTTATGCCATGCCCCACCTCGCCAGCGCCATCAACCCCTGGCGTGAAGGGCAGGGTCACTGGGTACAGCCCTCCACGTTGATACCTGGCATAATGTGCAGAATGCATGGTCGCAGGATCTGAGTGAGCAGCTGCATGCGCTGTGCCTGCTGTGCGCAACCACATGGATTTGCGAGCATGCACAGGAACCCATGATAATCCTTACGTGTCAATGAAGTTCACGCCAGACACAGCGTTCTTCACGACGATCGTGTTGGGGATGGCATTTGGGATCGGCAACCCCGTAACCAGCTTGAGCACTTCAGGCCCGCCTTGCTCAGTAATCTGGATGGCGTGATTGGCAGCCATTGTTTTAGTTGTGATCAGATTTGATGCAAGGTTTTGGGATATGTAGGAGAGACGAGCGATTCCACTGGGAGCGCGGGTGTGCAATGCAGCACGTAATATGCCTCTCATTGAGTCAGGTAATGCAGCAGTCGTGGTGCAGAAGCTGGCGGAATTTGAGGTCACATGAACCGTTCACCTTCCCTGCTGGCTAGCCACCTTCTTTCACCGGGGAGGGATCACATGCAAGGTCCCCTGCCGGGGCACTAGGTATGGTATGCTTGCAGCTGTAGCCACACATCATGTAGTGCGCAAAGCTGCGGTCTGACTACTGTACTGGCCAACTTGTTGACTGGAGCATGCCACTCGACTGGGCATGCATGTTGAGCAGCTTCGTGACTGGCTGAAGGCTTGTGTAGCATAACAGATTATCATAATGGAAACGAACCTTCGGCTTGACACTGCGTGTTACACGCAAGCCAGAACTGAACACGGCAGCATTTGGGTCTTCACATGACCAACCACGTACATACAGCATGGCATGCCCACTGCAGCTTCTAAAAGCCGCTTGTTCGCAGCGCCAGCATTGACAGGTACAACAAATGCAGGGCAGTCATATTATCATGTTCAAAAACTGCCACAACAGTGCGGTTGCACAGCACAGTTGGGAGGCGTATCCAACAAATCACCTGCCCTACAAATCAGAGCATGCTCAGTCCCAACAGCAGCAGCACTGTCATGAGCACTGCCTTGACGCTTGAGCGGCAAATCTGCAGTAACACAAGCACAACAACTCTAGCCACATCAAACACAACTGCCTTTGTCCATGCCCTTGCAGGGGTAGGCAGGGGTAGGCAGGGGTAGGCAGGCCCAAGGCAGGTCCCTGCTGCTCTTGTTCCCCCCATCAACCTCCACCAACTCGTCGCCATACACTGCAAAGCAACTGGTGTGTGCCACCAGAGTATCCACAAGACACGTGCACACAGAGCAGCAGTAGCCACGAGCCAGCCTGCAGCGTGCTCCATCATGAAAACCAAACGCTTTTTCTACTTCTTCTAGCACAAGCAACCTGGCTGCTGCACAGCCTAACACTGGTCCGGCTCCGCAGTAGCGAACGGCCGCAGCAAAACAACACAGGGTGCGCAGCGAAAATCCTGCAAATGCATAAAAGCCACATGGCACACGCACACCTGATGGTACATACAGCTGAAGGCAGGTGCACAGCACGGTGAGGCTGCAGCCAGTGCAAGCCACCCCCCACCCAGCCACATCGCCCAATCCACCTACCCTGCACATCACAAACTAAACATGCAAAACAACAAAATAGGAGAAGGGGTTGGCCAGCCCGCCTTTTATGGGTTCTGTGCTTGCTGGCCGGCATGCGTTATGGCCATGTTGAGGAACTAATCAAATCAGGGAATGGTGTATCAAGCGCACCAAACATGTAGCAGGCTTCCGCAGCCTCTGCATGCCAGCTCACCCCTGTCCCTCCTGCTATAACTGACTGAGGTGCCAACCTCAGCCGCAGCAGGCAGCACATACAGGGCAGCCACAGGGCAGCCAGCAGGTAGTTGACCACCTCGACTTTGAAAACTGGCCGGCCACCGCCTGCGGCCCACCACGGCCTGTGGCCATCTGATCCAGCTGCTGCCTGAAGGCACTGTTGAAGGAAGCTTGGCAGGGGTATGGACGTTGCAGCCTTAGATGCCGTCTAAGATGCAGCCTTAGATGCCGCGGTTCTTGATCAGCTGCTCCACCACCATGGGCTCTGCCAGGGTTGAGATGTCCCCCAACTCCTTCTCCTGGTGCATCGCGATCTTGCGCAGCACACGGCGCATGATCTTGCCTGACCGCGTCTTGGGCAGTGCCGGCGCCCAGTGGATGACATCCGGCACCGCGAACGGCCCGATCACCGAGCGCACGTGGTTGCGCAGGATCTCGCGCATCGCGTCGTCGTGCCGCGCCGAGCCTTTTAGGGTCACGTACGCGTAGATGGACTGGCCCTTGACCGCGTGATCCACCCCAATGACAGCTGCCTCTGCACAGCCCTCGTGCTCGGTGAGCGCAGACTCAACTTCGGCCGTGCCGATGCGGTGCCCGCTCACATTGATGACGTCATCCACGCGGCCGGCAATCCAGATGTGGCCGTCCGCGTCACGGCGGCAGCCATCACCTGGGCCAGAGCAGGTTGGCATGGGAGCAGATAGATGAGGTACTGGTGGATGGGAACGGGCAGGCAGTGATACTACAAGCCCGTGCAGCAGTGATAACTGATAAGCGAAGAAAAGTTACTGAATGCCAAGGATGGGAGAGTGTGCAGGGGTGGGGTCTGGCCGCAGATTTGTATAGCTTTGGTGGTTGCTGGTGGACACAACACCAGTAGCCACTGCAGCTATACATTTCTGTGCGTGGCGCCAGAGACAGCCTTGCAGCACATCACCGTGGCGCCTGGCCGAACTCCCCCTGACTCCCCTGATGTTCCCACTCTCCCTCACAATGAAAGGAAGCAAGGAGCAGCAAGGGGCAAGAGGAGCAGCAAGAGGCCGAGCCACACCCCTCACCTGTGAAGTAGTAGCCCTTGAAGGGCGCAAAGTAGGTGGCCTCAAAGCGGTCGTGGTCACCGTGCAGCGTGCGCGCCATGGAGGGCCAGGGGGCACGCACAGCAAGGATGCCCTCCCCAGGCCCCGTCAGCTCATTGCCGTGGGGGTCCAGCATCACCGGTTGCACGCCGAAGAAGGGGAGCTGGGCGCACGATGGCTTGGGGACGCACCAGCGGCCAGGGAAGGGTGAGATCATGTGGGCACCCGTCTCGGTCTGCCACCACGTGTCGATCACGGTGTGCACGCGGCCCTGACCCACGTTGTCACGGAACCAGTGCCACGCGTGCTCGTTGATGGGCTCGCCCACAGAGCCGAGCACCTTGAGGGATGAGGTGTCGTGGCGGCTCAGATACTGGTCGCCCTGCTGCAGTAGCGAGCGCAGCAGCGTGGGTGCCGTGTACAGCACGCGTGCCTTGTAGCGCTCGACCACCTGCCAGATGCGGGCGGGGTCGGGGTGCATGGGCACACCGCCGAACAGCACGCACGTCACACCATTGAGCAGGGGGCCATAGGTGAGGTATGTGTGACCAGTGATCCAGCCGCAGTCAGCCGTTGAGAAGTACACGTCCCCAGGTTGTAGGTCAAAGAGGTAGCGGCAGGTGACGGCTGCGCCCACCATGTAGCCACCCGTGGTGTGCACCACCCCCTTGGGCTTGCCTGCGACACACATGTATTCCAGTGTGGCACAACGCGGGGAAGGGCGCATGTCAGTGGTGTGCCACATCAAGACAACTTGAGCCGCAGCATGCCAGTGTTGGGCAAACAGCGGCAAACAGCCTGGGCTCCGTCCATACACAACCCAGGTTCGTGAGGTCACTCAGTGGCAGGACAGCACCTGCACATCCAGCCGGCCAGCCCGCTGCGACCTCCTCCTCGTCCCCCCTCTCCCCCTCCTCCATGAGCCAGAAGCTGTGTTTTCAGTACCATTCTTGACCCGCAGCCATGCAGCCGTGTCATTTTCATTTTTTTTAGCCACGCAGCCATGCACCTCCCTCTCACCTGTGGAGCCCGAGGTGTAGAGCAGGAAGGAGCGGTCCTCAGCATCCAGCCACTCGGGCGCGCACACGTGCGGCTGGGTGGGGATGACGTCCGCCCACCACACATCGCGGCCAGCGACGACGTTGGTGGCGGCCTTGGGCACCGCGACGTCCTCGTACACGAGCACCTTGCTGACAGTGTGGCCCTGCTTGGCGGCAGCGGCACAGGCCGTGTCTACAATGGCCTTCAGGTTGAGCTTCTTCTTGCCACGCATGACACCGGAGCAGGTGATGACGATGTCGCCCTTGCAGTCCACAATGCGCTGGGCCAGCGAGTCAGCGGAGAAACCGCCAAAAACGACCGAATGCACGGCGCCAATGCGCGTACATGCGAGCATCGCGATGGGCAGCTCGCACACCATGGACGTGTAGATCGTCACTGCGTCACCCTTCTTCACGCCCTGGCTCTTCAGCCAGTTGGCGACGCGGCATGTCTCATGTAGCACGTCCTCGTAGGTCATTGTGCGCGTCTGGTTTGGCTCGTTTCCCTCAAATCTGAGGGGAGGGACGACCGCGTGCAGCGCAGAGGATAGATCATGTCAGTATCAACAGTATGTATGTGTGGAAGGAAAGAGCTGGGCTGGGGACGGCGGGGTTGCGAGTGGCGGGCATATGCAGGTGCTTGCGTGCGTTGCGGCGGGGGGGGGGGGGGGGGGGGGGTT
>BDCZ01000051.1:51974-140816 GCA_001662365.1 Chlamydomonas applanata
TGCACACAGCAAGCCGGCAAGTGTTTAAGCTGAACGTTCAGCTGAACTCACAGGAAGCAGGGCACGTTGCCGCGGCCAGCAGCGACCCAGCGGTCCAGGCAGTTGTAGGACAGGTTGGTGGTGCCGCCTGCCCACAGCAAGCAGAGCATGCAGCACATGGAGGTCAGCCACGTCGCTTGAATCACCATCGTAGCGTGCAGGTGCATGGTGGACAATGGTGCAGACCGGAAGCACATGCATCATGGCTCATCCAACGGGTTGCGACATGCATGTGGCGCAGCAGCGATGCTGGCAGGTTCGAACTTAGTCAAAGCGTCAGGTGGGGAAGGGAAGGGGGTGTAAATGGAGCTTGACGAACTTACCCTTGAACCATTCAACGTGAACAGGACCCTTGCGCACATCCAGGTTGAAGGACATGTGGTTGTTCTGCCACTGCAGGCAAACAGAGGTTCCGAACAAAAAGGTCAGAAACATACTGGGTACTGATGGGTGCTGGAATTTGGACCGCACAGCGTGGGCTGCGCAAGCGAATCAGCGCATGAATTTAAGAGGGCTGCCACACTTACGCGCTGCTGCCAGTAAAAGTCCTGGGCATGGGCAGCCCAAAAGCTCTGGGGGTCCTCCACGCTCCATTTGTAGAAACGCTGGTATTCAGCCTCGCTGTTGATCCAGGACTTGCGCTCAGGCACGGTGTTGGCCTCCACAGCCAAGCCTGCGCAGAAGCAAAGCAGTAGGGAAGGAATTCAGGCCCTGCCTGCTGACGCCCGTAATGCGGTAAGCAGTGTGCACATCCAAGCTGTGACAGGGCGCCCAGCAATACTTTACTGCTCAATACAACACCCACCAGCGGTCAGCTGCCGCGTGATGTTCTCCAGACGGTTCATGATACTGGTAGAGCACTGACGACCTCAGATGACAAGCGCGGGTAAGGCAGCAGACACCTGTCTATTCATGGTTAGAGGAGGGTGTGCCTAAGGATGCTGCCTTTGTGTTCAGTCTGGTCAGTGAGCTAGGAGCGCGGCAATTTGAGGGCCCACGGAGGATCACACAGTGAGGGCAGTATCCTTGTCAGCGTTTCTTAAGCTGAGCAGGACAGCGGCTCCGCGCGCTGCTGGGGCCCACAACAGCCGCAGAACTTATAGGCTTTCCAACCGCGCAGGTGCACGCTACCGCGTTTAGTCAACCGTGACAGTGATCAGCCTGTGCGGCTACCCCAATACAAGATCCGATGCCAAGCAGGAAAGGAGAATGAGGAAATTACCAGCGCACCATCTGAGGAGGGAGGCACAACACATGATGCACATGCATGCAAGCCTGAGATGCAAGCCTCATGAAAGCCACGGTCATCCCCACCGCACAGCAAGCAGTTGCAAACCAAGCTGATCAATCCTGCTATCGCATAAAGGGTCGGAAATAGGGACCATCGCATGCACGGGACCATGCAAGGTACACGGCAACATCCCTTCCATTCACCATGCACAGCGTGCACACAGGATGTGTGGGCAGGCCCCTGTCCCACAACCCAGCCACGAAAAAGCTGCAGCTGCTCTCAACAGCATTTTAAACCAAGCTGCACTGTAGAATTGCGTGCAGTGCGCGCGTCGCAATCACATCACAACTGCACAACCCTGATGGTCCCAGTGCAGCCAGCATTTACCGAATTGATCTGGCTTCAGTTTTTGCACAGACCAGGCAGGCCAGCACACGATCACTGCCCCGCGCCCAGCAGCTCAGACCGCAATGCGCGGACATGTTCAGGCGTGGTGCGGCAGCATCCACCCACGCAGCGCGCCCCAGCCGCGACCCATGCCTTTGCTGCGCGTGCAAAACTGTGCGGCTCAGACACGCCTGGAGCACCCACCCAGCAGCGCCGCTCCCCGTCCCATGCCTCCCCACTGCGCGCACGTATGCGTGAAGTGTGCAGGCACGGTGATTGTCGCATACATGTGATTTACGGTAAGTTTTGGTGTTGGGTACAAATCCAAGCATGTAGAAACTGCAGCAGGTTGTTTGCCAGGGTGGACCTAGCGCTGTACCGCAACTGACCTGTTGGGGTAGCACAGCAGCACAGGTTTGTGCGTACGGCCACCCGGGCGCTCAGTTGTAGCCAGCTCAGACATTGCTGTTTTCCCGGCCGCCAGCAGTGATGCAACATTGGCAGGCGCAGAGCAATTCACGCCCACAGCCACCACAGCAGGGCAGCGCCACAGGAGTGGGATGACCTCCTGGGCAAAGGACTCGCCAGCACATGTGTGCTCGCCATCACGGCAGCTCACGCTGACCTGCACGTGCTCAGTATGGAAAGCACGTGATGAAGAAGTAGGCGTCACACCTCGCACGCCAGCCCGCAGCTGAGAGGCAGTTGCCTGATAAAATGAACCGTCCAGCTGTACTGCTGGATAGTGCCATGCTGCCACTCGCACAATAACGTACAGCCAGTCAAATGTGTCATGCAGGGACGCTCACCCAGGCGTTCATGCCAGCAAGACGCGGCTCTGTCATCAAAAGGGATGTGATGGCCGCGACCTCGCGGGCGCATGGCACAGTCTCAAAGCACAGCAGGTCGACCTGCACACATGCAGCCAGGCCGAGCAAACCCCTTACGAGCATATTCCACCATCCGCATGCCATCGATACCTGAACAGCACGCATCATGCTGCATCTTACCCTTGGGTCACCAGCCACAGGTTCCAGCCGCTGCCAGTGGTACTCCCGCAACGCCTCCTCACTCATCACAGCCCCATAGACCCCTGTGAACTCCGAACCATCGCACATACATGCGCCGTAGCTACCGCATGAAAATCCAACCAGTGGCCGCTGCCGCCCAGCAATCACTGGCTGGTTGGAACCTGCAGGCGCATGAGAAACACAGGCAAGAGCCCAGGTTACAATACAGGCGCCTGCATACAAGGGTCATCACACAGTACCATGCACGCATACAAATTGCGCTTGCACGCTTACTGATGTCTGTATTGTTGCATGCCAGATGGTCCATCCAGAACTTGTCCCGCGCATCGTTCACAAGTTTGACCTACAGGGCAACCATGTGGCAATGCAGTCGTACTGCATGCACGCACAGCACAGTGTTTGACGGCATCACCATGAGAAACCAGAGAGCGAATGCAGATGAGGACAGGAAAGCTGCGTCCACACACAGTATGCGTCCCCATGCGTCGGCATCCAAACGTACTGCGAGGTTGATGTACTGAGCCGCATCGGTTGGGCCCACGCCTGCTGCCTGGAATCCTGCCATGCTGGCCTGATACGTTGCAGTGGTAACCACATCAGCTCCTGCTCTGTAGTAGTCATAGTGCACCTGCAGAAAGACGCACCCTGCATGCTGTTAGGGCGCTGTGCCATGCGCATAGACTGCCATGGACACTGCCCCCATGCGCAGCATGCGTACCGGTGCAGCTGCAGCCCACCGTCACGCACAGAGCACGCAAGCTATGCACGCTATTCTGCATGCACTTTGAACATGGGTGGGTGCAGCTGCGCGCGTGCGCAAACCTGGCTTAGCAGGTCGGGGTTACTGATCAGAAGCGAACTGCTCCAGAGCGTTGTGCCCGTGTTGATGTCAGCACCCCGGCGTTCCAGCTCTGTACCCAGTGCGCCATCTAGAATCACAATTTGCTGGTGCGCCAGCAGCGCGGATAGCGGGTCAACAGACACGTGCGGCTGCATCATGGATGCCGCTGCATGCCAGGCCGCATGCGGGCATATCAATACAGGTGAAGCCCACCACGCAGCAGTAGCCAGCCGTGCTGACGAAGCATGTGTGCAGAGTGCACAGTGGCAACCACAACCGCAACTTGCACTTTCACAACAAAGGGTGATCCCTTTTTTCTTTTGATGTTCCGCATTCGACGAGCCAGTTGCATGTTTGGTCCTACAGCTCAGGCAACCCGCAATCAGCAGTGTGGTGCTAGAGTAGCGGTGCCGGCAGAAGGGGCTAGGAGCCATGGCCCTTCTGGCGGTGTCTGCTGCCGCAGGCGCTTCAAGGCGGGGACTAAGACAGCACCACTTGCTGTCCTCGGGGTAAGCTGCGTGCAAAGGGCCACTGGCCGCTGGGATATTGTTGAAACGAGTCTTGCGGGGAGGGGCAGATGCGCATTTGCATCGTCATAAGAGTAAATTTCAACGCGTGCGCACAATCACGCGCTTCGTCCTCAGATCATTTGTACCCTCGCTCGTCAGCTGACGTGGGTGCACCTGTCGTTGGCCCTGCAGCCTCCTTTGGTGCAGGGGCCTGGCAAGTATCGGCGTAAACAATCCAGTACCCTACAAGGACGTTCAGATTGGTGAGCATCAGGGAGATCGGCGTTGGTCCAAGTTGACCGCCATGCATATCGTCTTTCGTGCAAACAAAATCTGCATGCTGCATAGTATCTGCAACTCTGTGCAGCCGCGCTGCTGAGGCGGAGGAAACGACGGTGGCTCCTTGCGGCATGCCATGCCCTTGCCATGGGGAAACGTGCTGATTCTGCCATGTGTACGGCATTGTGCCTCCGCGCCTGATCTGTTCCCTGCCCGCAGGTGTGCCCAAGGAGAGCCATGAAGGCGAACGCCGTGTGTCGCTGACACCGTCCGCTGTCTCTGCACTCCTGAAAGCCGGCTTCAAAGGGATTGTAGTGGAGTCTGGTGCCGGCGTTGGTGCGCGCTTTTCAGACGCCGACTACACAGCGGCTGGCGCCAAAGTTGCAGATCGAGTGGGCGCTCTGGGGGCTGAGGTGGTGGTCAAGGTGCGCCCGCCCACCATGGCAGAGGTGCCCACGCTGCGTGAGGGCGGCATGCTGGTCTCATACATCCAGCCGGCGATCAACAAGCCCCTGCTGGAGGCCCTGGCCAAGCGCAACACTACTGTGCTGGCCATGGACTGCATCCCGCGCACCATCAGCCGCGCCCAGATGTTTGACACGCTGTCGTCCATGGCCAACATCGCGGGCTACCGCGCTGTGGTGGAGGCCAGCAACCAGTTTGGCCGTTTCTTCACTGGGCAGATCACGGCCGCTGGCCGCATCCCACCTGCAAAGGTCCTGGTCATCGGCGGCGGCGTGGCCGGCCTGGCCGCAGTCGGCACTGCCAAGAGCATGGGCGCCGTGGTGCGCGTGTTTGACACGCGTGGCGCAGTGCGTGAGCAAGCAAAATCACTTGGTGCTGAGTTCCTGACTGTGGATATCAAGGAGGAGGGCGACTCAGGCACGGGCTACAGCAAGGAGATGAGTCAGGCATTCATCGATGCTGAGATGAAGCTGTTTGCAGCCCAGGCCAAGGACGTGGACATCATCATTACCACAGCACTTATCCCTGGCAAGCGTGCGCCCCTGCTCATCACCAAGGAGATGGTGGACTCCATGCGCTCAGGTATGCTGCCTGCTGTGCCCTACGGTCTGGCCATGTCATGACGGCCCGTGTGGGAAGCAGGGCTGGGCGGGACGGGCTCTGCACTTCATCACTATGGCACCAGCCAGCCAGGGGAGAGGGGCAGATGGTTGATGCTGCAGCAGCTGGCGAAAAGAGCCCAACGGACTGTACTGGTTGATCTGGTGTTGGGCTGCAGGATCTGTCATTGTAGACCTGTCGGCTGAGGCTGGTGGCAACTGCGAGTACACCCAGCCTGGCCAGGTGATCCACACGCCTCGTGGCGTGGCAGTTGTGGGCTACACCGATCTGCCATCACGCATGGCCACACAGGTGAGTATTGGTGGTCAGTTGCTGTTGGAACGCATGCTGCAGGGTGATCTGAACAGTCTGGGCACAGTCGAAGCTTCAAACAGCTGGGGTCAGCAGGTGGGGCATGGATGCACCTCGATGACTGCAGCAACCTTGGCCTCCCCCCTTGGATCCTCGCTTGCCCTGCACATGCAGTCATCCACGCTGTACGCCAACAATGTCACGAAGTTCATCACCAGCCTGGGCCCCTTCACAACCCAAAAGAAGGGCGAGCTGTTCATTGATCACACGCGTGACCCTGTGGTTCGTGGGGCCCTGGTGCTGGAGAGCGGCACGGTGAGCTGAGCTTGGTGTAGGTACACAGTATGCTTTGGTGAAATGGATGTACTGCCATGAACCGCTAAAGAGTGAACAAGCCGCCAGCCCCAGGAAGCTGGAGCCAGACAGGGCTGCACAGAAAGTCCATGGCATTAACCATCCTTCGCGGCTTCGGCTTGAATGCCTGCAGCTGATGTGGCCCCCACCGCCCCCACCCGTGGTGCCTGGCTCTGCCGCCAAGCCCAAGGTCAGTTGAGGCCAGTGCCTGCGCTGTGCTGTGCGCTGTGCTGTGCTGCGCTGTGCTGTGTGCAGCGCCCTGAGCCTGCTTGTGGACTGTATGTGTCAGCTGCAGCACGATGGCATTGCTGATGATCTGTCTCGTGCCTGCCTCCCTGCGCAGGAGCCCACAGGCCCCAAGGTGGATGCGGTTGTGGACCTGCGCCCTGCCACGATGCGCAACGCCCTGACGACCTCTGCAGCGCTAGGCGGTGTGCTGGCTATCGGTGTGGCCAGCCCTTCAGTTGCGTTCTCCTCGATGCTCACCAAGTTTGGCCTCAGCTCCATCTGCGGCTACCAGACCGTGTGGGGCGTTTCACACGCGCTGCACTCACCCCTGATGTCTGTGACGAATGCCGTGAGCGGCCTGACAGCTGTGGGCGGCATGGTCCTGGCTGGCGGTGGCATCTTGCCCCACACGTCTGCCCAGGCGCTGGCATCGACCGCAGTGCTGGCGTCCGCCATCAACATTGGCGGTGGCTTCACGATCACCCAGCGCATGCTGGACATGTTCAAGCGCCCCACTGACCCTGTGGAGCACAACCACCTGTACGCAATCCCGGCTGGTGTGCTGATCGGCGGCTACATGCTGTCATCCGTGTTTGGCATCGGCGGGGAGGGCCTGGTCTCAGCCACGTACCTGGCATCGGCTGGCTTGTGCATTGCCGCCATTGCTTGCCTGGCGCATCAGTCCACGGCACGTACGGGCAACGCGCTCGGCCTGATCGGTGTGTCCAGCGGCATCGTGGCTGCGCTGGGCACGATGGGCGCGTCGCCCGCCGTCTACGTGCAGACGCTGGGCCTGCTGGGCATGGGCGCGGGGCTGGGTGCCTATGTGGCCAAGAACATGAAGATCACGGACCTGCCCCAGATGGTTGCTGGATTCCACTCCCTGGTCGGCCTGGCTGCCACTGCAGCGTCAATTGCCAACATCATGATGGTGAGCTTCAGGGTGGGACATGACCTGATGCACATGACCTGGTAGTGCAAACAGCACTTGCACCTTATGGGCAGCCGCCTGTACAGTGCAGTCTGCAACCCATCTAGCTTGTTTGTTACTAGTGCTGTTGTTTGTGTGCTTGTGCAGCTGGGCCCTGGCGAGTTTGCTGATTTGGACGGCGTGCACCGCACCACTGCCTTCCTGGGCGATGCCATTGGCGCCATCACACTGACTGGCTCCGCTGTGGCATTCGGAAAGCTGGTGCGCGATGAAGGCTGCATAGTGTTTGCAGTGCTTTGTGCACGGCTCACGCGCAGAGATCCATGCATGCAGTGCGCAACACATGGCTTCTGTAACCCTGGCATGCTCTAACCCACCTGCCCTCCGCCTTCCACCATTGCACATGCAGCACGGCCTGCTGCCCTCCAAGCCGCTGAACCTACCCTACAAGAACGCCATCAACATGAGTCTGTTGGCGGGCAACGTCCTTGCTGCCGCCACGTTCCTGGTGACCAAGGGTGAGCAAGTGTCAAGGCCAGCTTGTATCCTCACGGCTCATGTATGTATCAGGAACGTGCCTGTGTTGAGTGATGCAGCAAACTAGGGCGCCCCAAGACGGGGAGAAGCCATATGCTTGGCTAAGCATCAGTAAATACATCAGCAGCTGAGTGCCAATGGGCTGGCTGCATCCCTCATGGCGCACAATGATGACTTGATGCCCTCGCAGACCCCACCACCGGGCTTGCGGCACTGACAGCAGCTGCAATCCTGTCTGGTGCCAAGGGCTGGCACCTTACCAGTTCTATTGGAGGGGCGGACATGCCCGTCGTCATCACCCTGCTCAACTCGTATTCGGGCTACGCGCTGTGCGCCGAGGGCTTCATGCTGAACAATGACCTGCTGACCACTGTGGGCGCTCTCATCGGCTCCTCTGGTGCCATCCTGTCATACATCATGTGCAATGCGATGAACCGCTCGCTGCCCAACGTCATCTTTGGCGGCTATGAGACGGCTGCAAAGCCCAAGGAGGATGGACCCAAGGTGCAGCTGCAGCATCAGGAGATTGATGTGATGGGCTCTGCAGAGGCTCTCATGGCTGCCCGCAAGGTCGTGATCGTGCCCGGCTACGGCCTTGCAGTGGCCAATGCGCAGTACGCTGTGGCTGAGCTGGTCAAGAACCTGGCAGCCAAGGGTGTGGAGGTCAAGTTTGGCATCCACCCTGTCGCAGGCCGCATGCCTGGCCAGTTGAACGTGCTGCTGGCTGAGGCCGGCGTGCCGTATGATGTTGTGTTTGAGATGGACGAGATCAACGAGGAGATTGAGGAGGCGGATGTGTGCCTGGTGATTGGCGCCAACGACACGGTCAACTCATCCGCTGTGGAGGACCCCAACAGCGTGATTGCTGGCATGCCTGTGATTGAGGTGTGGCGCTCCAAGCAGGTCATCTTCTGCAAGCGCTCGATGGCTGCAGGGTACGCGGGCGCCGAGAACCCCGTGTTCTACAAGCCCAATACGTGGATGCTGCTGGGCGACGCACGTGCCACGTGCGATGCGCTACTGAGCAAGGTCACCAGCGCGTAATGCTCTACGGGGCAAGGGGCTAGCATGATGACGCATGCCTAGCTAGGTCGGTGTGCACGGTCGGCGAGCGTCGAGTGCGGCAAGCATGCTGATGGTATCGCCAGAGGACCCCAGCTTATACTTTCAGCGTGTTTGTTGTTAAATGTGTGCATAGTGCATGGACAGCAGGGGTATGACCCGGCTGTCGTTGGCGGCAGCCTGCCCAAGTGGGACAGCGCACTCCAGAGTTCGTTGTACAGCCAACACCTGGTGTGTACAAGCAGTACATCACCAAGACGACGACGATGTGGATGTGACAAAACGGTTTCTGAATTTCTAAAGCAGCGTATGCGCGATTCACCCAAACGTGTGGCCCGTCCGGCTCCTTAGTTCATGTGAACTTTTCTGTTCCTTTTCCAACGGTCACGAGAAGAGGGCCAGACGAGGTGAAGCTGCAGCAGTGTGCACCCTCATGCATGTGGCTGCCTGCACGCTTGCTGCGGGGGCATCACGTGAGATCTTGTAATGGTGCAGCAGCATTTGTAAGCTCTGGAACGAGCTCGTGCAGCTCAAGCTCACTGCGAGCGCTGCATAAAACAGATCTGTAGAAGGCTTTGACCACGCCATGGTCAGAGAAGCGTTATTCACCCATGGTAACACTAAGGGATACACCGCCAGAGCTTTGCTTGTGCCGCCAACTCCCAATTGAGCAACTTGCAAGGGGCATCGCTGCGCAAACAGGCACCCTGTCCAGTGGGGCCGCCAGCTGACATCGAAACCCTCGATTGTGATCAATCCCGCACCCAAATCCAAGCTGCAGCTAAGCCCATCGCACCATGATAATTAAGTCCAAGAGCGCAAGCTTAATGCTGGGCACTACTGGAAAGCAAACGATCCAGAAGGCAAGGGGGTAGGGCTGCTTTGCGACGTGGCTGCCTAGCGGCGATTTGGGTTTTGCGCGAGCTCATCGACCCATCTGACCCACTTCTCTTTAAAAACCCAAAGGACTTGGACTTTACAAAGTCACTTGCTTTTATTGCTGCAGGCCAGCCTCCTGCACCGATGCGCCCCCAAGCCCCGCAATTCCGCCTTGCTGCTGCGCGTGCCGCACCACGAGCAGGCTCGCAGGTGCGCATCCACATTTTGCATCAGAACAAGCAAAGTACCTGATGCTGATATGCTTAACAGCGCATTGCATTGCGGCAGCGCTGCCGAGCTCGGCTTATCTGTTCGGCAAGCATACCCTTGGGCATGGCCACCATGCTGAAGACAGCTGCATGCAAAGCCTGCCGCCGACACGTGCACCAGCCTGCCAGTGATGCTGCACCATCCAAAGCCTCCCTGCCACTTGTGTTTGGCTCCACGTCCACAGTGTGCACGTTGCATCCACGCCTCCTGGCGGCGCCACTGCTGAGCGCTCCACCACCGCCAACAGAAGCCCAGCACTTGGAACCACCCCTGTGCCCTACTCCCTGGTCACTGTTGGTGAGAAGCCTCTAAGCAGCACCGTGGTGATTGCCGTGGCCTTGTGCCGCTGCCACTCCTGCACATTGCTGATCTGCAAATCTGCTCGAGCATACTGTGCACGTTCTGAGTGGTCCGTTTTGTGGAATGGATTTGTGTGTGCCAGCCCTGCAGAGCAGCCATCACAGTCCATACGCTTGCATGTTCAGCAGACCCTCTAGCCCCATCGCTCTTGTGCCGCCATGGTGCTATGTCGACTCCTTGCCCTCCGGCTGCTCCTGCTAGGTGTGCCCAAGGAGAGCTTTGATGGTGAGGCGCGTGTGTCCATGACGCCCTCCGCTGTTGGCTCCCTAATCAAGGCAGGCTTTAAGGCCGTGGTCGTGGAGTCTGGTGCAGGCATGAGCGCCAAGTTCTCTGTGAGTATTCATACCGCTGAACTCCGCACTGATAGCCACAGGGTACTCCTGCTGGTGATAGCCACAGGGTTTGCGCCACTCACTGCCAGCACCTATGTATGGTACATTGGTACTGCGCATGTGGTGCGCGCTTGGTTGAGTCCGCTCCGGAACTGCATGTGCACACACTAGACAGGGCAGCACGCGCCAAGATTGTGACGGTTCCCGCTTGGCCCGCACACTGCTGCTTTGTTTCCCAGGATGCTGACTACGTGAATGCCGGCGCCATGGTTGTTGACCGTGCCGGTGCCCTGGGTGCGGACGTGGTCATCAAGGTCCGTCCACCTTCCCTGTCTGAGGTGCCTTTGCTCAAAGATGGTGGCCTGCTGATCTCCTACATCCAGCCCGCCGTCAACAAGGAGCTGCTGGCCGCGCTTCAAACCAAAGGCAACACTGTGCTGGCCATGGACTGCATCCCGCGCACCATCAGCCGCGCCCAGATGTTTGACACGCTGTCGTCCATGGCCAACATCGCGGGCTACCGCGCTGTGGTGGAGGCCAGCAACCAATTTGGCCGTTTCTTCACTGGGCAGATCACGGCCGCTGGCCGCATCCCACCTGCGAAGGTCCTGGTCATCGGCGGCGGCGTGGCCGGACTGGCTGCAGTCGGCGCTGCCAAGAGCATGGGCGCCGTGGTGCGCGTGTTTGACACGCGTGGCGCAGTGCGCGAGCAGGCTAAGTCCATGGGCGCTGAGTTCCTGACTGTGGATATCAAGGAGGAGGGCGACTCTGGCTCTGGATACAGCAAGGAGATGAGTCAGGCGTTCATTGATGCTGAGATGAAGCTGTTTGCAGCCCAGGCCAAGGACGTGGACATCATCATCACCACAGCACTTATCCCTGGCAAGCGTGCGCCCCTGCTCATCACCAAGGAGATGGTGGACTCCATGCGCGCTGGCTCAGTCATCATTGACCTGTCAGCAGAGGCTGGTGGCAACTGCGAGTACACTCAGCCTGGCCAGGTGGCGAAGACCCCTGGTGGTGTGACTGTGGTTGGATACACTGACTTCCCCTCGCGCATGGCTGGCCAGGTGCGGATGGTCATGTGGTGGTGAATGCGATGTGCATGATGAGATCTCTGCACAGCCATAATGCTTGAAGGTGTGCCTGTGAGGTGCTGCAGCCATCACATGCTTGAGTGCATGACAGCAACAGGATCGAGCATGTGCACCTATGAGCAGTTGGCCAACACACCACCCCTCTGCATGCGCAGTCCTCCACGCTGTACGCCAACAACGTAACCAAGTTCATCACCAGCCTGGGCCCCTTCACAACCCAAAAGAAGGGCGAGCTGCTCATTGACCCCAGCCGCGACCCTGTGGTCCGTGGGGCCCTGGTGTACGAGAGCGGGCAGCTGATGTGGCCACCCCCGCCCCCTCCTGCGGTGCCCACTGCGGCCCCTGCAGCTGCAAAGCCCATGGTGAGATGCTGCACCTGTTCTGGACTCGGTTATCAAAGGTTAACTGGGGGCTTTGGATGTAGCCCCACCATGTATGCTGTAAAGTATGCATACCTGCAGCTGGCTCACATGTGGTTGCTTAAATGCGGTTGCTCCACGGTTGCAGGACCACAAGCACGAGGGCCCAAAGGACTTGCAGCCCGAGACGATGCGCAACGCCATCAGCACTTCGGCTGCCCTGTCTGCAGTGCTGGCCATCGCCGCCGCTTCTCCCAACCCTGTTTTTGCATCCATGCTCACCAAGTTCGGCCTGGCCTCCGTCTGCGGCTACCAGACCGTGTGGGGCGTTTCACACGCGCTGCACTCGCCCCTGATGTCTGTTACCAATGCCATCTCTGGCCTCACAGCTGTGGGTGGCATGATGCTGATGGGCGGTGGCCTGCTGCCCGAGACTCCTGCCCAGGCGCTGGCATCGACCGCGGTGCTGGCGTCCGCCATCAACATTGGCGGTGGCTTCACGATCACCCAGCGCATGCTGGACATGTTCAAACGCCCCACTGACCCTGTGGAGCACAACCACCTGTACGCCATCCCTGGTGCTGTGCTGATCGGTGGCTTCCTGGGTGCCACCGTGCTGGGTGTGGGTGGGGATGGCCTGGCATCTGGCGCCTACCTGGCTTCTTCAGCCATGTGCATCGCTGCGATTGCATGCCTGGCGCAGCAGAGCTCTGCGCGCGCCGGCAATGCGTTTGGTCTCCTTGGTGTGACCGGTGGCATCACGGTGGCACTGGCTGAGATGCATGCCACGCCAGCGCTGTATGCCCAGACTGCAGCCCTTCTGGGCACGGGCGCCACGCTGGGCAACTACATCGCCCGCACCATGAAGATCACAGAGCTGCCACAGATGGTAGCTGCCTACCACTCTTTAGTCGGTCTGGCTGCTGCAACTGCATCCATCGCCAATGTGATGATGGTAAGAGCAGGATGCAAGGTATCTCTCTGGTTCAACCTGCTGCGCATGGAAGGCTGAAGTGGATGTTAGATACACCTGTATCCGCGATCCTGCAGGCATCTCACCCTTGCTGTGGCTTGAATCCTGCAGATCGATTCCGTAATCCTGCAGGCATCTCATCTTTTACCGTGGCTTGGATCCTGCAGATCAACGACCTGAGCGAGCTGGACAACGTGCACCGCACAACAGCCATGCTGGGGGACATTATTGGTGCCATCACACTGACTGGCTCCGCTGTGGCATTTGGCAAGCTGGTGAGTGACTTGATGTCTCAGGCTTTGACGATGCTCTGGAGGGTCTGCTGTGGGTGTGTGTTGTGTGGTGCAGCTATGTTGATCTGAAAACATTCCTGGCAGGGACTCCTGCAGGATCCAAGGCACCAAATAGGCGTGGGTGCTACTGCCAGAATATGTGCAAGTGTTTACTGGTTGCACCCTCTGATGCCCCGCAGCATGGTATCCTGAAGTCTGATCCCCTGCACCTGCCTGGCAAGAACATGATCAACCTGGGCCTGCTGAGTGCCAACATCCTGGCGTCTGTTGCCTTCCTGACCACCCAGGGTGAGGAACATGGTCCTTGCTGAGCACTGAGTGGGTGCTTTGAGTGCAGATTGCGATGGCTGGCGCTCAAGCCAACTCTGAATGCACAGCCCCTTGCGAGATAGTTGGTCGATTTTGTGCACCGACCTCGACCAATTCCAAGCACTGACGTTGAAGCCTGCCATCACCATGTTTAATCGCAGACCCCAACATTGCGATGACGTCCCTGTGGTCTGCTGCTGCCCTGTCGGGGGTGCTGGGCTGGCATTTGACCGCCTCGATTGGAGGGGCGGACATGCCCGTCGTCATCACCCTGCTCAACTCGTACTCGGGCTACGCGCTGTGCGCTGAGGGCTTCATGCTGAACAACGACCTGCTGACCACTGTGGGTGCTCTCATCGGCTCCTCTGGTGCCATCCTGTCGTACATCATGTGCAATGCGATGAACCGCTCGCTGCCCAACGTCATCTTCGGCGGCTATGAGATGACTGCAAAGCCCAAGGACGACGGACCCAAGGTGCAGCTGCAGCACCAGGAGATTGACATCAACGGGACGGTGGAGGCAGTGCTGATTGCCCGCAAGGTGCGAGGACGTAGACTTAACCAAGGATCGGCCAGTGTTGACCAGGGATCGGTCAGCATTGACCAGGGATTGGTCAGCATTGACCAGCCAGCAGGGTTGGTTGCCGATTCTCTCGGCATCGCTGGAGGCTGGTGATCTGGCATTTGCAAGCTGGGCCACACTGACTGTTTGACATGCTGCTGTGTCGTGGTCACAGGTGCTGATCGTGCCCGGCTACGGCCTAGCAGTGGCCAACGCGCAGTACGCTGTGGCTGAGCTGGTCAAGAACCTGGCAGGCAAGGGTGTGGAGGTCAAGTTTGGCATCCACCCTGTGGCCGGCCGCATGCCCGGCCAGTTGAACGTGCTGCTGGCTGAGGCCGGCGTGCCGTATGATGTTGTGTTTGAGATGGACGAGATCAACGAGGAGATTGAGGAGGCGGATGTGTGCCTGGTGATTGGCGCCAACGACACGGTCAACTCATCGGCTGTGGAGGACCCCAACAGCGTGATTGCTGGCATGCCTGTGATCGAGGTGTGGCGCTCCAAGCAGGTCATCTTCTGCAAGCGCTCGATGGCTGCAGGCTACGCGGGCGCCGAGAACCCCGTGTTCTACAAGCCCAATACGTGGATGCTGCTGGGTGATGCTAAGGTTACGTGCGATGGCCTTAAGGACAAGGTCAATGCTGCAGTCCACCACACCGCCTAAGGGCCACTGCATTGCCATGCCTTGGGACCAATTTACCATTGTTTTGCTTGGCCAGGGTCGCAGCCCTTGCACTTCTCATGCATGCAAGCATAGGCATGGTGGCGTTTATGGGGCCACTGTTGTGCCCAAAGTTGTGGGTGTTTATCTAGGGTCGGTGGTTTGTTGCATCCTTTAATCGTTTAATGTTGAGTGTCAGGTTTTGATTGCACCTGCATCTTCTTGAGCCCTTACTTATGCTTGGGGTGAGTTTGGTCGAGTCCAGGGGTAAGTTCTGGGGTAAGTTGACACAATAATATATCATGTCACGCCAGCTCTGGTGCCTTTGTACAGGGCCAGGCTGCGTGCCGGATCAGGGCTAGCAATGCAAGCACACAATGCAAGCTTGGTCCGTATTGAGGTTGATGTGATTGACATGCGCATATGGTGAATGGACCAGAAGGAGAGGGCCTGGCATTCATACCTCGGACTGCGCAGAAGCAACAAGAGCTGGGCAGAGGAATTTGCGCATGAAGCAGCACCAAGGTGGACGATGCAATGTGTAGTATGTGTTTTATGCAGGCCGGTGGTCCAGCTGCATATGTAAGTTGCTGTTGACCACGGGGGGGCTGCCAGTGCAGCAAGGGTGTGACAGGAACATGAGCTGGTAAGCTTGCTTGCCAGGGGCTTATGGTTGTGCACAGCATGCCACGGCACGATGCACTGTGTGTACTATGTTGTCAGCTGTCAGCTTGTCAGCTTTGGCAACGACAGCGTCCAGGTGCCTTCCTTAGATACGGTACTTCAAGCTCAGTTGTTACACCAATGACTCCATCATCGAGTTTGCGCATGTGCTTCACAGCGCAATGATTCCTAAATGGTCGCGAACAGCTGCACCAGCCGTGGTTGTTTGTGGAACGGGATCTACGGCACTAATAACACCGGAGGAGCCAACAGAGGTCTCCTGCTCGACTTGTGCTGACACCGTACACCGAACACTTGCAAGCTCCTACATTAGTGGGTCCAAATCTAGCAGTACAGCAGTGGCGAGGGCAGCTAGGCGCTTGGCAGCAACACAGGGGCGTTCTCATCAGCCAGCAGTACGTCAGTCATCACATAGGCATTCTTGCCCGTGCGCTTTGCAAAGCTTGCATGCTTGCCCTTGCGGTGCAGCTGCTTGCCCCAGGTCTTGGGATTACGGGTCACAGGAGTGGGGTCAACGTCAAGATCCAGAGCATCTACCTCATCCTCAGACTCGCCACCCTTTTTGCCGTCTGCATTTTCCTTCTGAGTGCCCGTCGCCTCCTTTCCTTTGTCATCCTTGCGTCCGTTGGCCTGTGTTGCAGCCTCAGAGTCGTTGAGCAGTCGGCGGCCGGTGTTGGAGTCCAGGTGCGAGCCGTAGATACTAGCCAGCTGGTCAAAGTCATGCCTGTTGGGCTGCAGGTTGCCAGCCATGCTTGATGTCCCCCCGGGCCAGTTGGAGTAATCCTGCACAGCAGCGGTGCATCTGGTGCACTCGGGGCTATGCGGATGTTGGGTTGAGTGTTGAGGCCCTAGCAGGTCATGCACAAGTGGGCATCGCGGAACGGGGTCACGTTGTGTGATTGAGTGCAACCACAGGCAGCTGTCGCAACATTGTGAGCCATGCCGTGGCATGCAGCGGCAGCAGTAGCAGTAGCAGTAGCAGTAGCAGTAGCAGTAGCAGTAGCAGTAGCAGTAGCAGTAGCAGTAGCAGTAGCAGTAGCAGGCAGCAGCAGCTTCGCCACCACCTGGCACCTGCACCATCCACCAGCCGCAGCTCACCATGCAGGTGCCCAGGTTGGTGTTGCCAAAATTGGTGTCCTGGTGGGCCAGCCCAAATGTGTGGCCCACCTCCTGGCACATCGTTGTGGTCCACCAGGCAGCACTGTTGTACGCGCCCTTGAGGCTGCAAGCAGGTGCATGCACGGACTGATAAGGTTCAGTAGGCCACGGGACACGTACAAGACGAGCATGCACCCATCCTGTGGCTGAGTTTCTGAGTTGCTCTCGGGACGGTTGGTTCAAGGTTTGAAGGTTTAAAGGATTTAAACCTTTAAATCCTTTAAAGGGATCCTTTAAATCCTTTGAAGGGTTTACAAGGTTCAGGCCAGTGCAAAACAGGTTCAGATAGGATGCATGTTCCAGAGGCATGCGTGGAGCAGGTTCAGACAGGATGCAGCAAAGAGCACGGCTTGAGTGCATATTCACAGAAAATTCTTGCAGGGGCCACGTACTAGTTCTCATTCATGCGCACATTGGCCCCCATGATGTGGCCA
The DNA here is from genome assembly GCA_001662365.1 of Chlamydomonas applanata. NCBI lineage: Eukaryota > Viridiplantae > Chlorophyta > Chlorophyceae > Chlamydomonadales > Chlamydomonadaceae > Chlamydomonas > Chlamydomonas applanata. The sequence goes on from BDCZ01000051.1 coordinate 69,152, forward strand.
TTGTTGGTGGACACTTGGGCCAAGCCTGTGTGGCACCAGAAGCATTTGACGGTTGAGGGTTAGAGAGTTGACTGCTCCCTTTTGCTGACCATCAGTAGGGGAGGTGGGAGGAAGGAGGTTGGCCAATGCAGCTTGATTGGTGTGCATCAGTTGAAGGACAAAGGGTCAACAGTTGTAGACACATACAATACCAGATCACAACAAGCAGGCCCAGCCCAAAACACAGCAGCATGCCAATGGTACATTGCAGACGGTGGCACTTTCACCGACAGCTCATGCTTGCCTATCCAGTTGGTGGCTCCATAATAGTAGTTGCACACGGTCACATAGCCGCTGTACATCGGGCAGCTGGACCGGTCAATGGTGAAAGGTGGTGTCACGATCTGAGGTTTGACCACGGTAGACTGGGACCACTGCAGCACTGCCTTGGCCAGGTAGGGGTTCCATTCAGATGTCACCGCGTTGAGCAGCTTCACAGTCACGGGGTTCTTTGTGCGGGCCCAGTGGTAGCCCGCCCACGAGTGGCTTGCAATGCAGGGCGTGGTATAATACGTGAGGGCCAGCAGCGCCAGCAGCAACGGGACAAACCCAGCTCGTGGGGGACGGGGGGCCTGCATGACGGCAGCCTGCTGCACTCTAGTGCCTCGTACTGCTTTTCTCACGGCTGGCGGGGGTGATCTGGTCTGGTGGCCCTACACCCTGCGGCCAGGCGTACGGTGCATGGAGGGGACGGGCCTGTGAGCAACAACCGAGGCAGTCTGCACCAGGTGCATGCTGGACATCCACCGCAGACCCGGCCAAAAGGAGCCTTGATCTTGTGATGGGCAGATATTGCATGATCCCAAGCGCAGACCGAGGGAGCAAGGTGACTGATGGTGCAGGGGTCATGCGTGTCTTGGGATATGGCCAGGGTTTGTCAAGTGCTGCTCGTGCCAATCGACAAAACCATGCGCACACCATCTCGACATGCTACGCCCTAGTCCTAGAGTGCGCTGGCTATGAGCTGCTGCACATTGGGGGTGCCTATTAATTGGGGCCAAGTCTCCGGGTTGTAAACACACGAAGAGCCAAAAGGGTGATAGCGTCAATCAGGAAGCTGACACTCGTTTCATGGGCTTTCAATGCATCGCCTGCGCGGCCATCAAAACGCATTCACTCACGGTTTAGCGCCCAGGCAGTAGGATCACCACGCGACACCAAAATGGTGCCGCGAAGCACGCATACAATGGGGCCAATGCACATGCGCTTCCTCACTCCCTTCATCACCGAGAAATGACGAAAGCAATCGGCTCGTCGGCGCTCTTCTACGTGAGCCCCGCTTCACACACAGCATGTGCTGCCCGTTCATGATGAGCGTCTGCACCACCAGGCTGGAGTCCCTGGAGGTGCTTCTTCAACAGCCCCATCCACAGAGCATCCTACAAAATTCTGCCCTCGCAAGGCGGCCACTCGCATGACCAGGGCCAGGAATGGATGCTGGGCGTGAACCTTGGACGAGCCGTTTTCTCCACCAAAAACCGGTGTGTGGCAAACTGCACCCACCAAACATCAGTGACTGCAGGAATGGTGCTGGGAAGAATGAGTCACTGTGTAAAACATCAACCACTGGTCAACCACTGGGGCGTGGGTGCCAAGCGTAAGCCGGGCCCAAGGGCCAGTACGAGAAGCTGCTGGAGGCTCTGCGCGCTGTGCTCTCCAGTCGCAGTGACCCACCAGCTGTCTGCCACCACCTGATCATCTGCACCATTACAGCCTGCATACGAATTTGATCATGCGTGCGCAAATGTGCCAATTCAAGTATTTGGTGGGCACATTCAGACCGCTGCCATGAAACCTACAGAGCATCACACTGGCTTCTGCACTGCCATCGTTCCCTGCAAAACTGCAACTACAATTGTAAACATCATTGAAAGGGATTGTTGGTACAACTGCGAGTTGGTCAGCTTTGTCTTATGCCAAGCACAGTAAGTCATGCAGGCCCTATTTCCCACAAGGCTGACAAGTGGGCCTTCAACCTTCAAGGCCACCAGCGTGCCGCCTCTGTACACGCCGCACCGCCTCTTGACACGCAGAACACGTGCAACCTCACAGAAGCACTGTGGGAAAAAATGTGGTGTGAAAACCAAAACCACTGCACAACTACCACCATTGAAATGCTTCCTGTTGCACCCCAGAAACCCCAAGTGACTGAGGCCGGCTGACTGAACCGAGACGCACCAGACACAGGGAAAAGCGCAGGTCCGCACTCACACAAAGCTATTCCTACAAAGCTGCGTGTACCCCGTTCCCGTGCAGCTAGCCAAGCCTCGTATGCTAAGTGCACCTGCCTACGCTGCCGCTGCAGCTGTGGCTTGCTCCTGAGCCTCAGCTTGCTGCAACTGGGGGGTCTGGTGGCTGGTGTTCAGCCCCTGGAACAGCCCGCAGTGCGCTGCATACCTCCTCCCCATGGTCACGGCACAGTGCCACTGCCGAGCAGCCAGCTGCGAGATGGTGGCAGAGGCATGCGCACACAGTCAGCCTCTTCTCAACATATCAACATGGCACGTTATGGCATGGCACGGCACGGCACGGGTGTCCCATGTCTCATGTCTGTGGCAAGACATGCTAGAGCCGGTATGCGACGACATGCGCAGCATCCATGCAGCAGCAGTACCAAGATGCAAGGATGCCAAGCAAGCACTTACCATGAGACAGTGTGGAGTGCACCCGTTGTGCAACGCGGTGCGCCAGATGGTTCACTGCCTGCCCTGACCATGTGGGCAGGTCTGGCAGGGGCGGCGGCATGGGCGCGCGCACCCTCCGCCGCCGCAGACCCACCCCCACGCCCAACGCCCCCTGTGCTGACGTATGCGCGTCTACCCACCCTGCCCCGTGCTGGTTGGACGTGCCAGCAACGCCGGGCCCCCGGTCTTCCGGCACATCTGGGATATCGGCGACCCGCGCGAATGCCTGCCCCCGCACACGCTGCACCGTGTGCGATGGCATGCAGCCTGCGCAGCGGCAGCCACGGTGCCCCACGTGCCCCACAGCTGCTTCCCCAACCTCCTCCTCCTCTGCCTTGGCTTCCGAAGGCATCACCCCAGCAAACCAGCTGCGAGCGGCACGCGCCCGCGTCACCGGCCCTGCACGCTGTACAGCCGTGGCTACCTCCTCCTGTACTGCCTGGCCTGCTGTGGCCCCTACCGCAGCTGCGGGTGCATCCGCCACCACGGCATGCAGTGGTTCCCCATGCTCGCTACGCCGTGCCTGCCGCAGCACATGTGCACCTGCCTCATCCTCAACCCCCACCGTCTCCTCAGCACCCTGCACCTGGTATCCCAGCGTGACCTGCAGCTGCCACCAGCCAAACAGGCTGAGGCTGAGCGTGCGGTTGTCACGCGGGGGCAGCGGGCCGCGCAGCGCAGCGCGGCCCGGCGTCGGGTGCGCGTTCTCCCCCTCCCCCTCCGCGTCATTGCCTGCACCGCCCGCGTCTGGTGCACGGCGCCCTGTGGACCGTGAGCGGGGACGGCCCGCACGGCCACCACCCGCCCCGGCCTCAGCGGCCACTACGGCACGGCCCCGCCCCGCCTGCGACGCCATGACCGCCAGGGCCGCGCCCCGCGTGGGTGCGTAGTGCGCAGCCGCACGGCGGATGGCAGCACGCAGGTGCCGCACGTACACGACGATCACGGGGTCACTGCTCCGCCGCAGCACGCTCAGGCCCAGCACAGCGAGCGCCAGCCGCAGCAGCACGTACAGGATGGTGTTGCGGCAGAAGGTGTGCACGCGGCGAGGCAGCCAGATGATCGTAGACACCGCGTACAGCACAGCACGCGCAGCACGCTGGCCGCGGCTCAGTGCCACAGGACTCGCTGCAGCTGGCATGTCGCCCGGCCCTGCAGCCATGTCTGCATGCAGCCCCATGCCGCCGCCTGGGGGCTCAGCCACCACCAGCGGCTGGCGGCAGTTGGGGCACGTGAAGGTGTCAGTGCCCCCTTGCTGCATCCATGCACGCAGGCACGCGAGGTGGAACAGGTGGCCGCATGGCAGCTGCTTGGCGCATGCCATGGTCTCCATGCAAATGGAGCATGGCTCAGGCTCTGCGGGCCGCGCGTCTGGGAACGCGTGCTGCAGCCGGTACGTGGCCTCGCGGTACGCCACGTATCCTTTCAACCGCTTGGTCAGTGAGGACGCTACTGCCCGTACGTCCAGCAGCAGTACACCGTCCACAACCGTGAAGGACAGGCCATGAAGGTACCACACATGGATGTAGTGGGAGATGGTGAGTGCATGGATGAGCACGTCTGACACCAGCTCCACCTGCGCATGTATGGCAGACATGGGGGCACGGCATGGGGAAAGTGAACATAACAGCACCATAGCATCATGGTGGTCACAAAGCGTGCAGGGCGCAGTTGTGGGCTGCTATGCATCCGCACTTGCGCGTACCCGTCTGTCGATCCCCTCTCATATGTCCATGCCCGGCTGGGCGCTGGCTCCGCTACTGGTGCTGCGTGTGCTGCTCACCACCCCCTGAAAGCACTGCACCCACCCCGAGCCCACTGTGCCACCGCTAATCCCCATGCCCCACATCCGCTGTGCCTGCATAGCCACACATCACTCAGCCACACATCACTCACGTGGTACAGCACGCCGCCCTTGCCCTCCCACACGCTTCCCGGCAGCAGCATGTTCACCTCAGCAGCCGCTGCTGCACGAGCTGCTATGGACAGATCCACCAGGTGGACACCTGCAGTGGGTAGACGCAGGAGGACAGGGGAGACAAGTTAGCTCGGGTGTATGTGAACATCTGTGGTTGTTGTGTCTTAAGGCACACATTGCACGGTTGGGCAGCCTCCAGCACCACTGCTACTGCCTGCACCAGGCGCAGTTGTCCGCCCCGCCCACACATGCTATGGTCCATGCCGGAATTCCAGCAAGCTGACAGGAGCAAACAATGCTCGAGTGATGCGCACGCACCGGCGTGGGAGAGCGTTCTGGCACGGGCGCTGCACCGCGCAGGAACACAGCCAAACAGCATCCAGAATACATGTGGCCAGCAGCAGGCTGCTGTGCGGCACGTTTGATTGCACACAAGCATCGTAAAGGTTCTGTGACACCATCAAACCTGCGCACCATAGCGGATGAGTGTCTTGGCTCCCTCCACGGCAATGACTGCCATGTCAAACAGGCACAGCAGTGCACGCGACGTGTCCATGGAGAGGAACGGCAGCCCTGCCGCAGCGGCACCTGCTTGTGCGGGCAGATGGAGGGGGGGCAGGCAGATGGGTGTTGCTCTGGGGGCGACGACGGGCCCAACTCGTGTGACCAGCAGCCGTGGTTGGCTGCCGTGCATCAGGTCCCACCATCAGTCCCACGTATAACCCCACCATCAGTCCCACATGTAGACTCTTCCTAGTGCATCCCATGCCGCCAACAAACTACCCCGGCCCTAACCCAAATATGAGGTATCCCAGCCCTCGCCTGGCCCTGTCATCATGTGAGCCCCAGCTGTCCTCCCTCTCACCTGCAGGCACCCTGGCCGCAGCTATCAACGACCCCACCGCCGCCGCGTCATGTGCGAGAATGAGCAGCACCAGTGACACGGCGCGCACGTGCGCGAACAGCGACGCGCCCGGCGCTGCCATCAGGCCTTCCAGCCGGTCACGTGCCACGCCCATGAAGATACGCATGAAGCCGGCGATCGCAAACCTGCGGCCGTTGCAATGTGCACTGTATCACGCAGAAAGAGAGAGAAGAGAGAGGGTGGCCACTGCATGACATGCGATCGGATAGGCCATGCACAGGCAGGGTGCCGGAAGGGCCATCACACACCTCAGGGACACCCCCCCCACCTTTCCCCACCACCTGAACTGGATCAGAACCAAGCACTCACCACCCAATCCACGCCGCAACCTCGCCCATGCCAGGCGGCAGCAGCGCGCTCACGAACACAAACTTGAACACACAGAACTTGACCAGGCGGTCGGTGAGGGCTCTAGACTCTCGGGGTGTGAGCCGCCCTAGGAACACCGCCTGTGGGCAGCGGTCGCAGCACAAGTCCATCAGCATGCGCATCAGCATCACAGACGGAACCACTCTCTGCAACACACGCTGACCATTAAACCATCATGGCTCCCAATGCAAGCTGCCTCCTGCGCGCGCGCGCAATGCTCTGCGCCGCGCTGGGAGACCGTCTGACTGACTGGGAGATCGAGGCACACGTCGCCCATGCCGATCCCTGGTACTTGCTCCTACATGGCTGCAGTATGCTGCAACTACTGCATGCTGCGGCCGGCACGCAGCGCACCGTGGTGGCCAGCGCAACAACGCTGTAGGCTGCAAACATCCAGTTGATGAGGATGAACATGGCCAGCTCTGACTGCAGAAACACGCGTGCGACCTGCGTGGCATCGTACCACCATGACGCGGCCCAGTTGCACGTCTATGCACATGGCAATGCGGCGGTGGACCCGCATGGGCTCCGTCACAGCCTGGTGCGCGGTGCTGGATGGCTGCGCAGGTCCATACGGGCTCAGGCATGGGGCATGCTCAGTACATGACGCCCCATGTCATCATGGTTGGAGCCATGCCCTCCCTCTCATGACGCCCCCGACCTGCGTCATGTCCTGCGCGATGTGCTCGGAGAACCTCTGCATGTCGCCGCTCTGGAGGAATGCCCTGGACGATGTGGGTCAGGCACAGGGTTTTGTTTCCTGGCAGGTAGGAAGAAGCCACCATCTCAACTGCATGAGCCTCCACTCGCACTGCCCATCAATGCTCTGCTGCTCGGCTGGTTGAATCCGGGGAGGCGTCCTGCTAGTCTGTACCCCTACCTGGCTTTACTGGTCTCAAGCTGCAGTGCTCCATTGTGCGTGAAGGCGTTCAAATGGTACACGACCCCGCTAGAACATGCCACAAAATAGACTGCAAGAGGACCAGAGAGCGACCAAGAGCCACTTCCTATTGCCATATTCGAGGCGTTCAGTGCCACTGGATCAGCTCCATAGCCATGCTGACTTCCGCAAATCGACTCTGCCCAGGCTAGAGACCCAATGCTTCTTAAGGCAGACGAAAACACCAAAGCCTTGGCAAACTTGGAGTTGGCGTACCGGTTTCGGGGCCACATCAGCCGGGTCATTTCTAATGAGATGCAAAACGATGGAGCCCTGTTGCTCAGCAAATCAAATTGTTCTTGTTAGATCGACATAAGAAGCTCCTGATTGGGTGCTGATGGGTTGCTGGTGCTAGTGACCAGGCCGAGAGGCGAACAATGCTGGGGCTAGGGGCGCACCTACCGGTGCCCTCTGCACGCCCTTGTCACTGTCAAGTTTCTCCTTTAGCTTCCAACCCCAGCACATCAGGGTGCAGGCCGAACGCGGATCATCTGCTGCATCCGTGTCAGCCCAGCACCTCTGGTCAGGCATGGAATGCAGCTCCTTCACATCGCACTGGGCGCAGCCACACTGGGCGGGTCCAAGCTGCCAAAGTGGAGGCCATCGCAGAGCAGGACACGATTGTGCCAGTGCCAGTCGTGGACAGCAGTAGAAAGAACGAAGATGGCACGCCTCATGTGCGATGGGTGTACATGAAAAGCTCAGAGCTGGAAGCACAGGAACAGGCAATCAAAGCACAGCAGGCAGCTCGTCGAGAGGAGCTGCAGCAGCAGCCCATCGCACAATGGGATCTGCACAGACTTGATGTCACATCCCCTGCCAGACCCAGCCCAAGCGTGGAGGTCCCCGGCATGCAGCGCATTACTGACCCAGCTGAGCTCAACCTGATTGGCGAAGGCCTGCCTGTCATCCATGGAGTGAGTGTTGTCAGCATGGTACAGCATGATGCATGGCGCATGCATGCACGATGCCCTGCCTGCTGCATAGCATGTCTCGTGCTGACACAGCAGCGCACACACATATCCAACGTGCCGCCAGCTGCATGCATGCGCTGTCGCGCTTTGCTCCTCGGCCATCACCTCACTCAGGCATGCAGGCATGTTCTGTGGTCGCGCTGTGCTTGAGCCTGGCAGCTGACAATGCCCCGCTGCACACGCATGCATGGCCTCTGCGCGGCTGCAGCCTAAATGGCCGCAGGCGTACTGGGAGGCGCTGGCTGCACTGTCACAGGGCAAGGAGGTGGAGGTGCCAAGGCCCCATCCCAAACTCAGCATGGACGATATGGCGCGGATTGCGCGCTCGGGACCGCGGTTCTCCGATGTCGTGCTAGAGCATGCCGAGCGCTCGGGCGAGGTGCGGCGGGCATGCACTGGCGGGCGGCTAGATGGGCTGGTATGCGGGCTGCTGGACAGGCAGGAAGGCAGGCGAACCAGACAACACGCAGGAGAGTGGGCTAGCAGACAGGGTCAATTATTGTAGCGGGGCCCTATATGGCAGGCAGGATCACATCTTGTGGTGGGGGGCTACCTGTATATGCGTGCAGCTGAATATGTGCAGGGCATTGCTTGTGGCAGTGCCTGTCTAGCACACCAGAGGCCAGGAGGGGGTGCAATGGAACGGGCCATGGGATGGACAACCAGCTGCTGCGTGCTGTGACGTGGTGCCAGGCAGATAATTAGCTGGCACAGACATCAGTGTGTGTATTGCCTGCCTGCGCTTGGGCCCACCCCCTCCCATGGCATGCAGCATACACTCAATGCTGGCCTCATCTGTAGACGACGGCATGAGGTTGATGGCTTCATGCACGCGATGTTCTCACGTTTTTTACATGGCGTCCTGTATTCGTGGCTTCTGTGTGCAGGATGAGGCAGTGCTGTACAAGTATGTCCCCCGCACTGTGCTAGGGGACTGGATGTATGAGGTAGAGCCGCGCTGGACAGACCTGCCGCAGGTGTCAGTGCAGGAGTTCTGGGCGGGCCTGCGCGCGCGCAACTGGACTGCCGGCAAGCATTTCGACGCGGCCGCACCGCCGTGGCGCGTGCAGCTGTTCAGCTGCTCGTACGACCATGCTACTGGGTGGGGCGGCTTGCGCGCAGTTGTGACTGAGACCCTTATGGTGGGCAAGGCCGGCAGCAGTCAGCCGCAGACAGCCCAGTTTTGGGTGGACATGCCCGTCCCTGGGGACCCGGTAGCCTCCAACAACCAGGTGCTCACCAACCCAGCAAGTGCAGGCTACAACGCAGTGCTCGCGCAGCTGTACCAGGCGTATGAGCAGCGGCTGAGCAAGGGCGCGCGCAAGGAGCTGGCGGCCAAAGGCTACATCACGCCGGGGGCGCATGAGTGCGTGGGGCTGGGGCAGGTGCTGCGGGCGGGGCAGGGGCTGGGGCTGTGGTTGGGGTATGGGCTGAGGTGTGGACTGGGGCTGTGGCTGGAGTTGGGCCCAAGGCAGTGGCAGCCGGTCCTCATTCCCTGTAGCCATGCGGCTCAGCAGTCGTGCTCACAGTGAGCTCTGGGTGGTGCTGCTGCTGATGGTTTGGCCTGTGCCGTGCTGCGTGGCTGGCTGCAGGTATGTGTGCCCTGCTGACACGCTGCTCGACGTGTCGTGGCACACAGCAGCCGACCCAGTCACCCACCCTCTCGCACGCTTCCTGGTAAGAGGTTACTCAAGCCTAGCGTACCTTGCAGCTGCCCTGGCTTTGGCCATCCCACGCCTCCACGCCCGTGCTGCCCCTGCTGCTTCAGTGTCCATTGAGCAAATGCATGCACGCTTGCGCCAGTACTTGGGCTAGCTCTCTGCTCCGCCAGCTCACCTCCATTGATCCTTCTTCCTGGTGCACAGCCCGCTTGACCTCATCCCAACTGGACCCACCCCCAATCGCTGCCACGGCCACAGATTTCCCCGTCGCTGACCGAAGCCGCTGCATGGGTGCGGCGTGGCGTGGAGGAGTCGGGTGTGTTTGAGCTCAAGGCGCTGCGTGATCGCCTCATGTTCATCGCGGGCCCTGAGCCTGTGCAGTTTGACTTTTACTTCGACCCCAACAACGCGGGCCCCCTCTACTTCCTGGTTTGCCTGACGCTGGGCATCGTCATCCCTGGTGCGCCACGTGGCCAGGCCCTGCGCCGAGCTGGTGATCCTGTGGCTTTGCGCTGCCCTTCAAGCGTGTGGTGGGCTGGGCACTCGCGTATATGTGGTTGGGCGCACCTCTGAACTCACCATGCTGGCATGGGCACCTAATTCCACAACCTGGGTCCCTCGTGGCTGCTACCGCTCGTGCCATGGTCGTACCGCTCGTGGCACACCTGTACTGCCTGCACCGCTCCCTGTACTGCAGCCCTGCGCCGTAACAAGATCCTGGACATCAAGACCCTGGAGGAGGACCCGGGAGCGGCGATGGAGTTTGCGCGCTCCAAGTCAACTGCGCGCAAGGAGGGGCTGACGGGCGTGGAATTTAAGGATGTGGCGGGCCTGGGGCCGCTGCTGTCCGAGGTGCGCGCCACTTCAGGGCCTGCGGGCCGAGAATTGAGGGTTTGCAGACTGTGTAAGGTGGTAGCATTGAGGTGTACCCAACGCCATGCTGATGTGGAAGGTGGCGGGTGGTGGGGGCAACTGGGTCGGGTCAAGGGTTGGGTGACTGGTGGATGTGCAGCTCGCACAGGCCAAGCGTTTGATGTGGTGCGCAGTTGCTCGTACCGGCCATTGCGCACTGCTGTGGGCCCTGCCACTTATGAACTGTGCTTCTCACCTGGGGGGACCACGTGGTGCAGGTGACCGAGGTGGTGGAGTTCCTGAAAGACCCGAAGTCTTTCTCACGCCTCGGTGCTCGCCCACCCAAGGGCATCCTCTTGGAAGGGGACCCTGGTACTGGCAAGACCCTGCTGGCCAAGGCGCTGGCAGGTGGGCGTGCGAGGCCGCTGTACGATGCCTCTCACTTGTCACGTGTCTGCCTGTGCTGTGCGACGTGTGCCTGTGCTGTTTGTGCCTGCTGCCGAGCAGCATAAGGCACACATGACGCATTGTTTGAGGCCTTTCATACGTGCCGGAGGCAGTGCACACATTGCCTACACATTCTTCCAGGGCAACCAGTTTTGCGTCCCTCCACGCCGTTGGGGTGGTTATCCACCAGCACGTGCACGTGTTCAATTGCTGATGCAGGCGAGGCGATGGTGCCATTCTACCAGATGGCGGGCACAGAGTTCACAGAGGGCATTGTGGGCCTGGGCGCGGCGCGTGTGCGCGATCTGTTCAAGCGCGCGCGCGCCGTCGCGCCGTGCGTGATCTTTGTGGATGAGCTGGACGCACTGGGCCTCAAGCGCGCGGAAGGCGGTGCGTGTTTCTATAAGCTTTGCGTGTTCTCCGGTGTTCTCCAGCATGTTCTGTAAACCCCCTGGCTCCAAGCTCTTGGATTGCCTCTTCATCCGTACCCTGCACCTTATTCTACACAAATTTCAGCAAGAGCTTGAAATTTAGACTCGCACTCATGGTTGGCAGGACCTTGCTCTTCCATCCTGTGAGCGGTCCCTGCACAGGCACCCTGCATGCAGCAGTCTGCATGGCACCCTGAACCTGCATTGCGCGTTGGCGACCCTGCGTTTGCGTACACAGATCATGGCAGCGGCAAGCAACCCTGGCCTCTACCACGATGCCGCATGCCCCAGTTGCTGTGATCTGACCCTGGTGCGCCCTGCCCCCTGATCGCCTGCAGATGGCAGCGGCAAGGTGAACGAGGAGCGTGAGCAGACGTTGAACCAGCTGCTGACTGAGATGGACGGCTTCACGCCCGACACAGGCGTCGTGTTCATCGGCGCCACCAACCGCGCGGATCTGCTGGACCCCGCGCTCCTGCGCCCGGGCCGCTTCGACCGCAAGGTGGGGGTCAAACAGCTCAGCTCCTGCCTACACACCACACATAGTCAACAGCCCCAGCCCCAGCATTCTGTAGGGTGCGCCTCAACCCTGGCCCTCAACTGAAATTGTGAGTTAAGAGCCCCAGCAGCTACAATGCCGCTTCAAGGCCCAGGCCGCCTGTACGTTCTGTTTGCCAGCAGCCATTCCATGGTCCAGGGTTAGCAGCAAGTCTAGGCGTGAACCTGCATGCTCTGCCGCGGTGCACAAGTGACCAGCCAGTGCCCTGCCGCCTGGGGAGGTGACCCAGCCTGCGGCAGGGCGCGGTTTGAGGTGTATAACGGGGGTTCTGGCGTGGGGTCACCTGGGGCTTGGGTGGAGGGCTGAAGTGGGGCCAACTCTGCTGCCAGTTATAGTGTCCGGCATGGCCCATGTGCACAGCACGGGTGCACATGCGCTGCACACATCAAGCACACACCGTCACACCATCAGATGTGCCATGCACCACACACCACGTGGCTGTGCAGGTGCGCATGCCCAAGCCTGACACTGAGGGGCGGTACGAGATCTTGACGCTGCACCTGCGCAATAAGAGTGTGGCACCTGACGTGGACCTGCTGCAGGTAGGTTGCTGCTGGCACATGGTACCACTCGTTCGCTGCTTTTGATGTACTACTGTTTTGTGGGCACCACCTGTCACAGCAGCGCCCACACAGTTTGCTGTCGCACATTGTTTTTTCCTGCCGAGCTTCGTGCAAGGCACTTCATGTGTTCTTCTCGCCAAGTGGTCATGACCGCCAACACCGGGGTCTTGCATGTCACCACAACCACTGCTGTGTGGGCCTTTGCCTGTGCCAACCCACATTTCATGCTGACGAGCGCACTCCACTCCACCTGCCCCGGCCCGCCCCCCCCGCCTGTCCCCACCGCAGCTCGCTCGTGACCTGCCCGGCCTCGTGGGCGCCGACCTCGCCAACATTGTAAACGAGGCGCAGATGTGCGCGGTGCGCGCGGGCCGCAAGACCATCACGCCCCGTGACATGTACGCCGGGGTGGACCGATTCACACAGGGTGAGCGCCGCCAGCCACTGCCAGCCAGCCACAAGATGCCGGTGCTGGTGTTCGCGGCGAAGGAGGCGGGTATTGCGCTGGTGGCGGGCGTGCTGCGCATGCGCCATGGCCGCATTGAGCCGGTGGAGCGCGTGTCCATCCAGCCAAAGGGTCGCTCCTACTCGCGCACGCTGTTCGCACGCGGCACGGATGAGGAGTACCAGGTGTGGGGTCGGTGCATCATGTCTTGTGATGGCGTTTATTGGCGCAGGGTAGAGGGTGGTGGTAGAGCTGTAATAAAGTTGGCCACAAGGTAGGGGAGAAGGGGGTGTTGGGGGATCCGCACAGGGCAAGGCAGCGAACAGCTCTCAAAGATGGTGAACCACCACAGACTTCACCCTGCACCCACAGTCATAACACATAAACAACCCCTGGCCCCTCATGTCAAGTGCTTAGGCCCCCCCACACACTTGGGTCAGCTCCCAGTCTGGAGGTTCCCACTGGACACTGCACCTGTACTCTGAAACACGGCGGAGAATCCAGATCACGGAGCGCAGCAAGCCGATTGGGGTAGATAGAGTACACAGTGCACGCTGCAATGGATGCTAGCCCCGCATGCGACATGACGGTGCTCACATCGCATGCATGACATATTAACATGACACTGTTTACTGCAGATCATGACGCGCGGCAAGCTGATGGACCGCATCAAGGTCGCCCTCGCGGGCCACATCGCTGTGCGGGTAGTGCTCGGTCAGGAGACTAACTTCTCAGCGCCCGACATCAAGCGCGCATGCCACATGGCACAGAAGCTCGTGTTTTACTACGGCATGTCCGGGGCTGGCATCACCACATGGGCCAGCCAGCCGTACCACTCCGACTTCTATGTCAACCAGAACCGGCCACGCAAGGTGTGTATAATTCATGCGCTGCGTACGCGGCATGCGGCGTGCAGCACTCTGCTGTGTGTGCCACTGCATCGTGGCTGGGTGGTGACAAAGCCACAGCTACTGGGCGCAGCACGCAGCACACAGGAGTGTTATGCACAGCACGCTGTTGGCAAGCGAGGTATCTCTGATCCCTGCCCTGCGGCTGTCCTTACGCGAACAAACCAACTCTGCAGGTCGTGTCAACCGATGCGATGGACGAGTATGCTGACTGGCCCACCCGGAATGAGGACTTCCGCTTTGAGCCGCTCTCGCCCTCAGACCCTATCTGGCACAAGTGCGTATGGCACTGGCCATTGTGTGGCCCATCCAACTTGGGCACCTTGGTTGGGGACTGCATGCATGTGTGATCATGCAAACAGTGGCATGGCACTTGCTGCCCTATGTCCAGAACCCTGCGGGCCTGCGCTGGCTTGCCAACCATCGACTTTCATCTACTGAGGCCCCACCCTTTTTACATCAGTTCCTGATCTCCGTCGTTCTGTTCTTCATTTCCGTGCCTGTTGCCGTTTCTCCATATTTTGAGCTGTAGAGGTAGCAGCGCTTCAGGGATCCCTCTTTTTTCTTGGTTTCCCTGAGGCTGCCTTGCAATGGCCGCCTCACCCGTGCCCGCTCCATGCTTGGTTTCTGTGGCATCAGGTACACGGACGAGGTACGCAAGGTGATCAAGGAGGCATACGAGGAGGTGTGGGGCATCCTGGAGTCTCACCGCGACGCGCTGTGGGCGGGACTAGGTGGGTGCTGGCCCTGTTGGTGGCTTGCAACGCGCGGTTGTGCTGCACACTTGCTGCACACAGCAGACGGGGCTGTGTCCATGATGGCTGGCTGTGTCACAGACTGGTGCGTGTAGTCGCCACCATGTACGCCCCAGCAGCTCGCATCGTCATATGAATGAATGCGCCATGCTGCTGGCTGCCGCTGCATTCCAAATGCATGCGGTCCTGTCACACGTGGAAGTGGTGCTGGGGTGACACGCGCCCCCGCTGCCTGCATGGTGGACCGACCGACTGGCTGACAGCCTGTGTTCACGTGCGGCCACTGCAGGCGCCCTGTCTGAGGCGCGCGAGATGCTGGGTGGTGAGCTGCGTGACGTGTTTGATGCGCACCCGCCCAGCACGGCGGCACGGCCCGAGGGTGCGCTGCCTGTGGAGCTGGAGACGATGGAGATCTTCACGAGCGCGGAGAAGGTGGGCCAGGCTTGGCTGTGTTTGATTTGCTGTTGGGGGCTGGGTGCCTGCCACATCAAGGGCCTGTTTGGAGTTGGAGGTGTCAGAGGACGCACATTGGGTCAAGCAGCTCTGGCTTGAGTTACCATCAACTCATTAGGGATCATGGATTATGACCGATTATGACTGCGACTATGATTCATGACTTATGCCATTATGGGCAGTTATGGCTGGTGGTGCAAACCCCCCGTGTTGCGCGTGGGCCAGGCAGGACGAATGGACCACCCTCGCGGCGCGTGCTCCTCGTCATGTGTACCGCAACATTATGTTGCTTGGTCTTGCATCATGTATCGCAGGGCACCGACATCTGGCCGTACGGCATTGAGTGGCTCAACGATGCGTACCCTGTGCCGTACTGGGCACGCAAGCAAATTGAGGAGCGGGAGCGCGCCACTGCAGGCGCTGGGGGCAAGGGCGGGGATGGAAAGACACCTGTCGGGGCTGCATGAATGCCCTGCGGCTGGGCGGCTGAGGCAGGAACTCAGGTTCAGAGGTTGTGATTACTTTTGCCGGACCCCTGTCTGCCATGTCAAGCGCGCGCATGCAGGTGGGGGCAGGGTGTGTAAGAATTGGATCCAATTGTGTTCCTGCATCAAGGGCGATACCGGTATGAAAGTCTCCAGGTCACTCAGCCCCCCTTTTTGAACCAGCAGGCTGAAATCCGCCAAAGTTGTCTTACAATACATCTGCGTCGCTCAGCCAGCTGTTGGTGGCGATCCAGTCTCTAGCTGTCTCTGAACTGTTGACCTTCTGACCGGGCGAATGCACGAATCCTAGCAGTTCAGAAGAAGATTGTAATGGACGCTGCAGCTTGGTCAAGTGGCCAGCTGCTTGCCGCATGCTCCGGCAACACCATTAGCGTATGGAATGCGCATCCAGGAGGCGAGCAGGTGCCTGGAACGCTAAGCCAAACTATCACAGCATCTGCCAATCTGAACTCTGTCCAGTGGACCACTTCAAACAAAGTCTTAGCAGCTGCTGGGGAGGCAGGGATCATTTCGTTATACAACGCTGGGACCTACTTGGTAAGAGCGGGAACGGTGTTGGGACATAGCCATGTGCACTGTTGTTGATGACTGTTAGCTGCCATGCAGCATGCGCTCACCCATGATATCCGAACTTGCCTAAGGTCAGGTGCCTGAGCTGGGACCTGTATGTACATGCACGCTTGATATGCAGGGCTGCCTACCCAACGAGGAGAATGTTTCTACCAGCACAATGGGGCCAATTGCTTGCGCCCGGTTCAGTCGGGATGCCAAGATGGTGTACGCTGGTGGCACCGACTCCAAAATTTATGTCTGGGACCTGAAGTCGCAGGTGGGTAGACTGCACCAGATGCTGTGGTTCATCAGCACTGTGTGCGGCATCCTAGCCATGCAGAAGCCATAGCAAAACCATGGTCACACATTTTGAAATGCATATGGTTGCCGAGTTGTCCAGTGCCCTGCTGCACTCATTGCTCCTGTACCCCCTACAGGTTCTGGCCCACGTGTTCCGTGAGCACAAGACCGCGATATCCAGCATTGCAGTGGCCCCAGATGACAAGTATGTGGCCAGCTCAGCAACAGATGGCTCTCTCCTAATCCACACGCCTGGTGCAAGCAAAGCCTTCGTGACATTGGCAGCAGCCGCCAAGCTGGGTGAGCGGACGAATGAGCGCCGCTGCCTCACTTTCTCCCCTTTAGAGGAGGGTGTCCTGGCTGCAGCCGGGGATGACAACACTGTGACTGTGTGGACCACAATGGGCGGCAAGACGACGCAGATCAGCCTGCCTCGCAAGCATACCGCGCGCGTGACAGGCGTGGCGCTGTCCCCAGCCAACCCGGCCTATATCTACAGCTGCGCCATGGATGGTGTGGTGGCTCTGTGGGACAAGCGCTCAGGGGACCGCGCTTCAGTGGTAGCCTCACAGCAGATGAACACGCAGCTCTCATCCTTAGCCCTACGCGACGATGGCAGCTACCTGGCGGCAGGCAGCAGAGGTGCGCAGCATGCACTGCACTTGTCATGCTGATGCAGCATCTGCGGCGGTGCTGCTTGCCCCAGTGCTGCTCATGTTTAAGGCACACAGCCCATGCTGCAGCAGGCTGCAAAACAGCACATGGTGCTCCAGCATGACCGATGCTGCGATACTGAACTGTGGTGATCCTGCCTTTCGCCAGGTATCCCTGCACCATGTCCAGCATGCAATGTGACACGCGCGCGCGCCCACACATACACGCAGATGGCAAGGTGCTCGTGGTGGACGCGCGCAAGCTGGCGGTTATGGCAGAGGTCCAGGCAGATGACAGGCAGTCGATCACTGAGCTGCACTGGCAGTCTGCATATCGAGGCAAGGCCAAGCCTGCCGGGTCAAGTGCAACAGCCTCCATGGCACGCGCAGCAGCTGTGCCTGCAGCGCAGCCAACACCCATGTCCTCAGCCTACACAGCCACTGCAACCAAGTTTGACGCCAGTGCAGCTGCTGTGGCAGCTGTGCCAAAGCCCAGCAGCACGCAGGTACCACCACCTCCGCGTGGGTCATCCGGGAGCTCTGCTGGGAACACATTGCAGGGCTCCCTGTCCAACTGGCTACCAGCGCAGCCAGCCAGTATTGGTTCAGACCCTGCAGGTCAGAGCACCGGCAGCACATCGCTTGCACCTGAATCCCGGCAGCAGCAGAGCGCCACACCCCCACTCCACGAGACAACCAACAAGATGTCAGGTGAGATTATCCAGTAGTTGCACACGGGTGATGCTGTTGTAGATGTACGTGAGGTACAGGTTGATGGCAACTTGTGGCATCTTGTTTGCTCCTCACCACCACTCACGGGACATCACGTGCAGGTGCAGGTGCTGCGCTTACGGCACCGATCACCACAGCTGAGCGGCAGCCTGCCCCCGTGCTCCACAGCAGTGTTATGGGCCCAGGAGGGGTGGAGGGCGTAGGGGCGCCAGCAGGACTCACAGAGGCTGGGTTAGCTGATGCTACACACCCGGGCAGTGCTGGGGTGGCTGCAACATCCCCATCTAAGTGAGTCTGCAGCGCAGCTCAGTGCATCTGCCGACCCGTGCCTGGCACCGTCCATTTGCACGATGTATCCCCACTTGTTGTGCATGCTGTCTGTGTGTCTGGGCAATGCTGCAACACACGTTGTGCTGCCCATTTGCTTGGCATGCAGGTCGTTAAATGGGTCTGGCCGGGTGCTGACGGGCGCATTGTCAGGGATCGTGCGGGGGGGGCTGAGTGAGGCGGTCTTCAAAGGCGTGATTGAGGAGGTGACGGCTAGTGTGCGTGACGACATCAGGAATCTGCACATTGAACTGCTGCGGCAGTTCCATGTGCAACAGGTGGGTTGTTGCACGGTTGCAAGAGGATACAACCCACCGGCATGAGGAGCGGGCAGGGCCCCTTGAGTGCATGCCTGCCTGACGGCCACATAAGTTTAGACATGCAGTGGATGGCGCTATTGTTCTAGCTGCGCCGCAGTGCAAACTTGATTGGAAGCGTGCAGTTTGCTGCAACTATGGGGGGCCCTGACGTGCTTGTGCTGCCGCTGTCACGCAGATGGAGATGGCGCGCATGGTGCAGGAGGTGGTGGCACGGCAGGACATGCAGGCGGCGGAGATCCGTGAGCTGCGCCACACACTGGACCTCCTGGTGCACAAGGAGTCGTTGGGGTCGTTCCTTTGACCTGCAAGACAAGATGCAGTTCAGAGCTGTCTAGGGTGCAGGTAGTAGCTGAGCGCCAGTGTTGTGCGCCATGCGCATGCGCCCAGTGATGCGAGCTGTTGCCCAGTGGCGCGCGCCCATTTACAGCGAGCCGATGGTCACAACAGGCTGTGTTAATAACATGACTAAGCATGTGTTAATAACATGACTACGCATGACACACAGTATAGTCCAAATGCATGAGGTACCTGGGCATTGCCTCACATGAGATGAACTAGCCTGGCACCACCAGACCCCAGCACATTCATGCAGTGCATATGTGTTCCTGGGGGTGTGCATGTATGCTGGGTGTGTGTGCGCGCATGCGCGCCATGTGTCATGCTGTCAGGATGTGCCCGTTTTGGGCCCGTCACCAGCATGTGGTTGGCTGGCTGCCCAGTGCTGTGTGCAACGCAGCTGTGCCCATGGTGGCATCGTTGTTGTGTGTCATCTTGCTGCCTTCTCTTGCATGGGGTATGGCTCTGAGAGCCCTGGCCTTGGTGCTTGTAACACAGAAACTGTGGATCTGGACCCCGCACGCACTCATCGCCGGGCGCGCACCCTACGCTACAGGCGGCAGCGTGCAGCCAGCAACCCAGGCAGACAGCCCTCAACCATTCCTGTTGGGTACATCCGAGACCCAGTCTTGTACTGCTGGTATGTCATGTGCAGGACAGTACTGCCTGGTGTGCAGCACAGTACAACATGTCAGCAGGGGGGGTGGGCCTTTCAGCTCCCACTGTGTCTGCTGGTGGGGTACCACCTTCCAGCCAGCCTGGACCGTTACACTTTTGGTTTCTGGCCACACCCCCGAGTGACAGTTGTCACACATCTCATGTACTTTTCAAAACATCCGGGCTCCTTTAAAACGGACACCATCCAGCCCTGATCTGGTGTGCTGAAGTCAACATTATACTATTTCACTCAAATGGCTGTATCTTGGCCCCAAGACATCTGATTGAGATTCTGTCAGGTGGAAGGTGTAGCCCCTGTAATCCCGCCATGACTTAGACTGTCTCTTTTTCGCAAATTTCAGGTCAAAATTCCCAGCCCTTGACCCAGATCCAGGCCCCCAAACGTTTAAATCATGTTTTCTCACAAGTCTTTTTCCACGGACCCTTCAGTTCACCTGTGCCCCAGGCTCCTATGCCTTTGACCCATGTGCCTGCAAGCTCTGGGGGGCTGCAGGGATCTGTGCTGCATGCTTGCATGGGGGGCTGGTGGTTGGGCTCAACTGCCATGCGTGCCACGGCCGGCTGCCGTGCCGCACCCCGCAAAAGGGGCCTCATGCATTTGGACAATACTGCATGCTGACACGCAAAACCACGAAACCCAGCTGTCACCGTCTGCAGCAGCGAGCACCAGCAGTGGAGCAGACTCAGCAGTGGAAAACCCCCCAAGCCATCAGATAGGTGTCTGGTGGAAGGTTTCAGGTTTCATGTTACGTGGCCTTCGACCCGTGATGGGCAGCTCTGGTGAAAAGGCAGCAGCGGTTGGCTGACAGCCAATGGCAAGAGATGATCTGTTGATAGTTGACGTTGGCATTACAGTCGACGTAGGTGGACGCAGACGTGCGTGGATCCACTGCGCTGTAGCCTTGCCAGTCCCGTCCACTTTCAGCTCCGGCCACTACCCCTTCCTTTCCTACCTCAAAGAATCCAACGATTGAAAGATACAGCGTCTCAGCAGTCTGCGCACCTGGCGCTATGAGGCGCACAGGCCCACGGCAGCTGCTCTCCACTGTCCAGTTTTAGCGGGCCGAATGGCAGTGACCAAGTGCAGTGACCAGTAATGTGGCCAGGCAGAAGGTTTACTGGCGTACAAATTGAGCTGCGGAGCAGTGTGCAAGTGCAGCGCTGTGGGGTAGACAAAGCCGCAGCCTGATCTGCAGAGGCTGGGCTGGACTACTGCTGACCCAGGCGTAGAAAAGCTGTGTAGGCAGGATAGCACCGCTGATCAGAGAAAGGCTGTTACCAATTGCAGCCAAACGCTGCGCCAAGTGCCCCTGTTTTCAAACTGTAGTAGGAGCTCATGTCAGCCAAGCGTGCCTCGGACGGGCTGCAGCTGGGCAGCAACGTGCTCCAGCCGGCGAAAGCTGCTCGAATTGAAGGTAGGTCAGGTGGTCATGCAAGCCTGGTGCCAGTTAACCAAGGTTCATGGAGCGCACAGCGCGCAGCGCCAGCAACGGCGAATGCGCGTACATGTAATTATGCGCTTCGAGGTAGTCGAGTAAGGCTGCAGGGCACCCCCAGCCGCAGAACTCCTGGTCCCTAGTGCCACCTGGTGGCGCTTTTGTCACCTGAGCTAGATCACCGCGCACCGCCCCAAGGAGCTTCGCAACCATATTTGTATATCGTTACAAGCGCGCTCCTGCCTGTCCGCGGTGCAAGATCTATGGGTCTTGATACGCACTGGACCTCGATGCCGCCGCAGAGCATCAAGCGGGCTGCCATGATGAAGATCAAGTGCAAACGTGCTGCTGGACCTCAAAAGAGGCGGAGCTCGTTGCGCATGGAGGTGGGTGGCTGGTAGGCCGGCTGTGCCGTGGCATTAGCAGCACGAGGAACAGCTGCTGCGCGCTGGCAAGTCTGGCTGCCATGCACGTCGACCTATCCTGAGCTTGCCGCGCAGGCCAGCCCAGATTTTCATGTCGTGGGAACTTCGGGCCAGCTCTGATCAAACGCGCTGTGCTCTGCGTGCGTTTGCAGTGGACGGAGCAAGGACCGGGCTTCCCTCATCGACGAGCTGTAGCAGCTTGGCTCAGGCGTCAAAAGCCGACCCACAGCAGTCGCAACAGCTGGCAGTTTGCATCATGCAACAGCTGGCTGCCTCCAGCACCATGTCAAGCGACACCATCATCGTGGAGCCAGCCACGCCACGCCATCCACAGGCGCAGCTGCGCACTGCGACCCAGCAGCAGTTCGGCTGGAGCCCTCCAGACTCACGATTGATCTGTGCAGCCGCAGCCGAGCAAGAGCTGCATGCCGCGTCAGGCGGAGTTGGGCTGCCATTTGTGCAGCGCCGCCGCCACTCTAACAGCCCCCAAAGCATCCGTATGCTCGCACGCACCCGCGCAGGCGACGTCGCCCTGGCGCAGTGCAGGCCGGCAGCACACGGCGCTGGCAGCTGCGTTGAGCACCCACAGGAGCCCCCGTCGTCTCAGCTGCAGGCTGCACGTGAGCTCGCAGCACGCGCAGCATACACAGCGCGCCAGGAGGCGGCCACTCGCACACCCGGAGCGCGCCGGCGGCTCAAGTATGACGAGGCCAACACATTCCTGGGCTCCCTCTTCATTTACACTCCCAAGCCTGTGCTCCCAGCTGGCTGCAGCACCGCCGAGTTCGACACGATGCACCAGCACGCCGTCCCCCCCCCAGAGCTCCTCTCCCCATGCGCCACACCCCGCAAGGGACCCCGGCCCACAGCAGCCAGCCTCATGTTTGCCCCCGGCACCCACGTAGTGCTGGGCAGCAGCTGCACCCTTGGGGTGAATGGTGAGGGCAGCGGGGCAAACACGCCGCCTTCTCCCCGCGCCCTGCACGCTGAGCTGGAGGCGGCTCTGTTTGAGCAGCTCAGGTGCAGTGCTGCTGGCAGTGGCTGCGACAGCAGCGGCGCAGAGGCGGGCCTGGGCGTGGGAGCAGCTCAGGTGGATGGTGGTGACGAGGCGCTGCGCAGCTCCATGCGTGGGCGGATCATGTCCATGCTACTCGCCATGGGCGGCATGGGGGCCTGCTGAACCAACCCTTGCAGAGCTGAGTCTGCTGCAGTGGATGCGGCCGCATGCTGGGCCATGACGTGGACTCATGGCCTATAAGACTTGGACGTCTCCGAGTGCGCTGGCAGGGCCGGGTGGCACGATTTTGGGGGCAATACGTGCATGGATCAACAGTCTTTGCAGACTGACCCTGCAGTACTATCTTCACTTTTGGTGCACATGTGCACGGCCAGACGTGCGGATGGGCAGCTGCTGCTCATGCAGCTGTGGGGCAGCTGGGTGGTGCCTTACCTACACAGAGCTGAATACCTCTTGACACCCTGAGGCACGCTCTGGTTTGTGATCCTCACTGGCTGGCTGGCTGGCTGGCTGGCTGGCGGCTGGTTGCTAGGAACTGTGCATGGTGTGGAAGGACTGAGTGATGCGCAGGAGACGGAGGTTTTGAGTCGGTGCTTTCACCGTGTGAATAGCGGGTGCGTGCGAGGCCCCGAACAGCGGCTGGCCAGCTGTCTGGGAAGGGGTGGCCGGGGCAGGCTGGCTAGTCAGCAGCACCAGGAGCAGCAGCCCCTTTGGTCCTTTGAGGAGGTTGCTGTTGTGATGGCGTGTGGGCGGTGGGCTGTACCTGGGCATCTGCTGTTTGCATGGCACTGCAGTTGAGCAGAGGCATCGATGCATTGTAGTAAGCCTAGGCAAGTACCTGGAGCGGCCTGGTGCCTGGTACCTGGTGCGCCGTGTGCATGTGTACACGTGTCTGGTGTGGCCGGTGTTCGGCTGGTTCTGCCGGCCCGGCGTGGCATGTAGCTAGACCACCTGAGCAGCGCGGTCTGTGCTGCTCTTTCATGGTGGGGTTTGACAGGTTGTGACAGGTCTGGTGTGCGGCGATGGTGGCAGGAGGCTTTGCTCAATTTCGTGCATTTACTTCGCGGTGGCAGAAACAACAAACCAAAGAAGATCAAGAGGGTGTGCATATGTGAAAGATCGCCCTTGCATGTTTGCAGCTTGACTGCAGACATGGCATGAGGCGTATGCTTGTTGACACGTGGGTTTGGCAGGCATGGTTGCGCCAGCGCGGTCGGGTTTGTACAGTGCGAGCTGTGCACACCTGCAGCCGCTTGAGGCTGGGTTGGTTGAGGTTAGCTGCAGTGGCGGTGGTGGTGATTTGGTAGGTGCTTGGTGTTGCATCGTTCGGAAGGGCGCGGCTGAGACATGCACGCGCCGGCTTGGCTTGCTGCTCGTCAGTTTGGCATGCACGACGTTTGGGTTCATCTCTTTAGTTGGTGCTGCTCTTAGCAGGAGCAGTGTGAGGGCCTTGGCTGCCAGTTTTACGCATTTCGCAATTGGCTTTTGTTTGGTTACAACACAACCAAGCATGAGCTGTGAGCTACCGCAAGAAACAGCCGCACAGTATGGCGCGGTGCCGGCACCACCTGTGTCTGGAGCTGTGGCATGCTTGTGCTGGCAGTGGCTCAAGCTCCTGCTGGACTACGCGTATATACATGAACGATTAAGTGTGTCTGTGCGTGATGGCACGGGCAGTGGGAAACTGAACCAGGCATCTGGAGCAGGGCGAGAGGAATGAGCACGGACGCATGCGCGTGCAGAAAGTTGACCTGCAAACACGTGGCAGGCATGGTTGGATTGAATGCAGGTGGAGGTGGTGTGTGCTTGGGGCAGAGGGAGTGTCGCAGCGGTTGCACGCCCGTGCAGAGAGTGGCAGGCAGGAGCTGACCTGCTGGCTTGCGAGATGAATGGGGCTGCACGAGAGGTAGCGGGTGCTTAGCAGACACCACGCAGAATGGCACATGCAGCGCAGCGTGCACGAATGATTAACACAGGGAGCCCGTGGCTTGTCTTGGGTTATGCACAATGTTTGAGGCTGAAGATGCGCTGTCGGGGGGTCAGGGGTGGGGGGTTGTCAGGTTAACTGATGCAAACAATGTGGGGTAGCTGTGAGGGGTGGTGGTCAACAGCCAATTGAGATATCTGTGGCCAGGGGTTGTGCGTGAAGCCTGCTGCTGCATACAGTCAGCCAGGCAGGCATCCGTGCAGCTTTCAGTACGTCTTATGTCTGCCGCTTTAGTAAGCAGCAGCCGGAGTGTGCACGTTTCATTGCTGCTACACATGAGTGCACCTGCAGCTGTTGGATGTGCATCGTGCCTGCACCTTTGGAGCTGCTTTAGAGTTTGGAGACGGCCCGCCTGTGGCCTGGCGTGCATGGCACATGCAGCAGCAGGCTTGAAAGTTGGAAGGTCTCTCCCATTCAAGGGGAGGAGTGGTGTGAGTGTCGAGGGTCCGGAAGAAACATGGACATCCAGCGCGTCTGGCCGTGCGTTGTAGCCGGCAGCCATTTTTGTTTCGAGTTCTGCTGTCTAGGGAGCTTAGTAAGGCTACAAAACGTGACTTATTTTAGAAGTTGAGGAATGCTGCCAAGCACCCATTAGGGAAAACGGCGCCCAGGAGGCAGATTGAAGCGCCGCTCAGAGACGGGGTGCCAGGAGGTGGTTCCTGAGCAATGGGTGCTGTGCCCTGCCACGGCTAGGCTACGGCAGCTTTACCTGCTGGCAATCTAGGTTCCCCACACGGCAAGATAGTGCGCAGGTGCTAGTTCACATGAAATGGCCGGTGTGCTGCGCGTGGTGCTTTGGGGGCGGTTCATGGACTGGGAAGCCTCTGGCTGCTGGGCCTGAGTCCCCAGGTACAATTGCGCATGCAGCCGTGTCATCACAAATGTGATCCCTGCGCACACCGTTCATTTAGGCACCGTGCGCAGGGCCGGCACACCCATTGTTGACACCTATTCCTTATGCTGGAACTTCCCTCTTGCAACCCATTCAACTTTAGACCAGCAAGAGGTTAGGTGCTGTGCTCATTTGTGGGCCAGCTTATGCCGGTTGGCTGCTGCTGGCAAACTGAGTGCGTGTAGTGTGGCGCACCAAGACGGTTCAACTTTGTACCCTTCCCTACGGCTAGGGTGGCGGGCATAGGTTTTTTTCTTCCTACAATCCTTGCTTCGCTTCTTCCTCTAATGCAGCTACCAGGGTGGTTGGCCTCTCAGAATGCAAGGGAGCATGCCCCATGGGTGCTCAGGTGCCTGTGCATTCCAGTGCAGGCTGTGTTGTGTGGATCTTGACTCAGACCTCATCGTTTCCTAGGGCGTGCGTGCAAGCGCGCCCGTAGTTTTCCGTTCATTCACTTGTAAAACTTTACTTTATTTGATCGACAAAATAGCCGCTGCTCATGCAGACATATCGGTGGCACGCCAGGTTGTTATGATTGCTACAGCGTGTGCTCATGCCATCCCTGCAAGCATGATCAGCAATCCTGCGTACAAGCCTTCGCACTTGAGACTTGAAATACCAGTGTGCTTGCAACCATCCCCAGCTGCTTTCCGATCGTTATGCATCACATTCTCTCACACCCCACCCCACCCGATCCACTGCCCACCCACCCACCCAACACACACAAATGTTCAAACCGATGGCAGGACAACTGACAAGTCTGAGCCAGCCACAGCCTCAAGAGTGGCCGTGACAGGTGGTGGTGGGTTCAACACAAGCTTCACAGTGTTTGATACCATGTCCACCTCCATGGTCTGCAGTACAGTGTGCAGTACAGAGCATACAAGTAGGCAGGGAATTCTTTAGACGGCATGCGATCACACCAGATGACCATGAATCCATGATGCACCAGCATGCTTGCATGCACCCTGATTAACTCTCACACGCAGGTCTCACGGGTCTCACACGAGGGTCTCACACATGCCTATGCACCTGCCCCCCCAAAAAACACCAGATGCCATTCTCATGCACTGCCACGTCTGCCATGCACACACCTCAGTACCCAGCTCCCTTGACAGCGCAGCCAGCTTGCGCGCCGCCCACCCGCCCTCTGTTGGTCCCGCCCGGATCACCCGCGTGTTGTACGGCGGGGCGCCACCGCCAGGCGGCCGTGATGGCGGCGGACCCGCCCGCGGCTCCTGCTTTATGTGACACGGCAGGCCGTGCAAGCTGCAGGCATGGATGCAGGTGATGTGTGCTGACTGATGCCGTGATGGACAGGGGAGGGCAGTGCATGGTTTCAGGTTTCAGGTTTTAGGTTCATGGGCAGTGGGGAAGGGCAGCACATGGACTACATGCCTGACAGCCAGACGCAGGGATGAGCAGTGAGCAGCTGAGCACACACATCCCGACTGCTCACATCTTCAGACGTGCCTGCATGTGACCCCTCACCTCCCGTTCTCCCCATGCCCCTGGGGGTAACACGCACCTCACAGCCTGACCAGCCTCCACTCGGACAACCCATGCACACCCCACGTCATTGCGGTACTCGCCATCCACCTGCACAGTACACCACAGATCAGCAGCATCATACCCAAGCAATACACGCAGGACAGTCAGCTACGCCTGCCGTCCATGGGTGCCTTGCCATTGCCGGCTGCAGTGCCGGTACAAGGCTGGCAGAGAGGCATGCACACTCTAAGCGCAGCCTGTGGCGAGCTCATGGGGATTGGGATCTCAATGTGACTCGCACACACCAGGATGACCTGAGTGACATCACATGGACATGACATCCTCTTGATGTGTAAGCAATCTTATCAGCCAGTGTGAACAAGCCATTGTTGTATCATGATTCCATTGATATGACACCATCTCAGTTATGAGGCCCACCTTGTAATCGTCCATGAACTTGCCAGCACCATAGATGATGGGCACCTTCTGTGGCCCCACCACCTCCACCCCCTGCAGGTGATGTGCACCGTGGCCAAATACCACGTCTGCGCCGCCTGCCTCCACCAGCGCGCGGCCAAGCGCGCGCACGTCTGCGTCTGGCTGCCACCTGCAGAGCGCACAGCACAGCGACGGCAATGAGTTTGGCAGCAGGCAGGGGGAGCTGGGTTTGTTGCGCCTGGCAGTAGGTGGAGGGCTGCGAGCAGCACTGGTGGTGCTGAGTACAGTTCTCCCTGAGCCTGGTGTACTGCCTGGCCAATTCCCATATGCCCTGCAGTACTGCCACACGCCACATTGCCCACATTGCCCACCTGCAGTGCACCTGCACCTATACTTGCAGCAGGCAAAGGTCCCCCGCTATAGGTTGAGTGCCTATTTTTGCACTGCAGCACACTCACACCAACAACCAAGTGGCCCTCCACCGGCTCACCTCCAGTTGGGCCCCCAGTGCACCAGTGCCACCACGAGGTGTGCGCCCTTGGGCCCCTGCCGTGCAGCCTTCATGGCATCTGTGACGCGCACCCACGTGTCTGGTGCGGCCGGATCAACATAGTTGATGCCAGGCTTCTGCAAAATTCATGCAAGGACAGAGCAAGAACACTGGTGAGCACGGTTAGGAGACCTGCAGCGCATCACGCCAGCTGCCAGGCGCAGGCCGGGCGGGGCGAGTGGGACCATCCATTAACAGGGCAGCCACCGGCAGCCATGCAATCGTCAAGTTCATGCTCAGGGGCGGACCCACCGCCTCGCCAGCAGCCCACCAGCTGTACTGGTCAGACAGGGAGAACAGAGCGATGCGCTGCCCACCACGCACGAGGGTGGCTGGGGCCGCAGCTGTGGCTGCGGTCGGCCCCGCCCCCGTCCTGCATGGCAGTGCCAACACACTCGTATGGGCTCATTTCAGGGCAACTGGGGGAGGGTGGCGGCGAGGCTGGCCGCCCGCTCACCAGCACGCAGTCTCCGGCCTGCTGCAGGCACTCTGGCGTTGCGGTATGCAGTAGAGGGCAAATGCCTACACGCAGTGTACTCACAGTAGCAGCCCATCAGCACCCACCAGGCTATCCCCAGGGATTCTAGGCTGCGCAGGGTCCACGCCAGGCCTTGGGCCCCAAAGTCCATGATGTGGTTGTTTGCCAGGGACACTGCCCCCAACTGCAACCGCCTGCAAAGCAGTTGCACGCATGGCATTGCACATGCATGGTCAGGACGCTTGCTGGGGCACTGCCCGCTGTAAAAAACGTGATGCAGTCCTGGTACCAGGTGCACCTACTTGAGGCATGCTGCATTCTTGGGTTTGACTTTGAACGTGTACGCCTTAGCCTCCTCGCTGCTCTCATCACTGGTGACTGGCGGACATGCCAGGCACCGCATGCAAGCCCAGTGTCAGTCCACACCCTGGTTTCATGCTGTGTAGATGGTGGTGGCGGCGCCTGGGCTGATGTTCTGCTGCCCTTGATGCCGCGCATTGTTTGCATGGTGTGTCAAGCGTCATACATTATGCAAGCATGGCGCCTTCGACGACAGCTCACTCGCGCACTCCAGGTTTCCCACTACCAGCGTGTTGGCTTCGGGTTTTGTGCTGATCAGCTCTTCGAACTCGCCCCACAAGTCCAAGTTTGGGTCAAGCTCTAGGGCATCATCAACAAAACGGCCGATCATAATGTCACCGAGCAGCACCAGCTCAACAGGCGGTGGCATGGCTGCAGGCGACGTCGTGGGGTCAAGCCTTACATTGCTGAGCAGGTGAAAAGCGCTTTAGTTAACAGCAGGGCTAGCTGCATTCAACAAAACTTCTCAGAGTGCGTTGCTCGCAAACCCGATGCTAACCACCCAACCAACCAACCACCAAGTTGCCATTCGATCTAAGCTCTGCATCAGCTGCTGCGGCCCATGTCTAAGGGCTTGGTGTGTGCCTACATACACGATGCTGGGGTTGCACAGTGTGCAACTATAGTCTGCGCCCTAAGTGGCCCGTGCAGGTGTGCGCTGCGGTCCACTACCTGTGGGGGTGCCCCCGCCCTGCTGCTTCTGCTGCGCCTTGAGTGCTGCTGCTGTGGGCTTCATGCTCTCACGCGGCCGGTCTGCACGCGTCGCGCCCCCGCCCAGCGACCCGGGGGACACCCCATGCGCGCGCCCATTCGCATCCGGCAGCGTCCGCAGCCAGCTCCACAGGTCACCTGGTGATCGTGCACCATCCAGGAGGTCCCGGTAACCCTGTAGTAGTGGGGCCACAAACTCGGCCGGCTCGTCCACCAGCTCTACACGGAAGGTGCCCACACCGGCGCGCAGCAGCTCGGTGGCGAAGAACGCACCTGCAGCGGCAGCGGCAATGGCAGCAGCAAGTGTGTCAGCAGCAGCAGCTGTGACGGCACTGGCGGTGGCAAACAGCAGTAGCGGTGGCAGCGGCGGCGGTGGCAGCAGCAGCAGCAGCAGTGGCGACAGCAGTGGCAGCAGCTGTAGCGGCGGTGGCGACAGCAGCGGCGGTGGCTGCTGTTGCCGCGGGGTGCGTCAGGCCGTGACAAGTCGCAGTGCATCAGGGCGTGATGAAGCGCAGTGTTCAAGTACATTTGGTAGGGTGTCATGTGCCCAAAGCGTGGCGGGCGCCCAACAGCTCATGGTCACCCATGTGTAGGGCTGATGGGACCGACAGAGCAGCAGCAGCGGCAGCCGCAGCTGGCAGCGGCGGCGGTGGAAGAGGCATGCACAGCTGGGGCACCCACCGCTCTGTGCCTGAGCATTGAACACCGTGTTGCGGCAGCCCATGTCAGCGAGCACTAGGTGGTCTGCGCCCTGTGAGTCGCGAAGGTGCACCGTGTGTTTCTCACACGGATGCCCGCAGTCCTTGTAGCTGTTGCCCGAGGACAGGAAGCGGCAGAACACACTGCGCGCGCACCGGGCACAGTGGGTAGGGTGGGAGGCGCTGAACGGTTTGGGGCCCAGCGCTTGGCAGGATGGCAGATGCGAGGTGCCATTTAATGGTGACCAAGACAGTCGTGGCTTGTGTGCTGGCACCCGGCCGAGTGTGCGTGTGTGCATGTGCGTGTTTGAGGGTGGAGAGAGTGGGCAGGGGCGCTTGCTGGGTTTTCGTGCAGGGCTGTGCACATGAAGTGCACTCCGGCCTCACCCACAGGTGCAATTGTCTTGATGATGCACAAAGTGCGACTAACGCGTCAATGCGTGCACACTGGCACCGGCAGGAGTCGTCCCACCCACCAGTGCTCCGTGTGGAAGATGGGCAGGTGCTGGTGCAGCACAACCTCCAAGGCAGGCGCGCGCGAGCCTGCAGCACAGCACGTTCGTCATAAGGTGGGCGCAGTGTATCAGCATCAGGTCCCTCCCGCTCTTCAGTTGGTTGCGGCTCAGGATGTGTGCAATGAACAAGCACACGCCGGAATCTTTGAGTCCAAGAACAGGGACCTACCTGGCCCCAGACCTCCCAGGTTCTTGGCCAGTGCCGCGACCTGCGCAGCTGACAGGTCATGCGTGGGAGCCAGCCGCTCCAGCGGGCCGCGAGGCCCGAGCAGCAAGTCAGCGCTGAGCGCATTTGCGGCGTTCAACGAAAAGTCACCCTGCGCGGTGAGACAGGTGCGTGATGTCTGGATCCCTCAGTTCCGCAGTACCTTTTGAGGGCGTGGATGGCCATGCAGCAATGCAGCCATGCACTTGACATGGCCATGAAATGCCGGCATGTCAGGGCGCCCTTCAACAGTAACAACAGGCTCAGACACAGACTGGACCCCCTCAAAACGCTGCATCAGATAAAAACAATCACAACAAACAAGCCGCGCAACCATCACCCCAGCCATCACCCCAGCCAGTCCATCCCCATCAGCACAGCAATTGCCCTTCCCCTTTCCCCGCTTCACCTGCAGCCTTGGCACCGCCAGAGGTGAGCCATCAGGCGCCGTGAGGCCATGCAGCTCTGCACCAGCCCCGCCGAGCCGCGAAAGCTGGTGCATCAGGCCCGCACTGCGCAGCAGCAGCGCATCCGCGCGCAGCCGCATGTAGAAGTGGACCAGTCGCTCCTCATCTGGCTTCAGCACACGCGGGGTGGCGACGACGGCAGCACGCCCCGATGCCTGCACCTGCCGCACCGCCTCCTTCAGGCCCTGCAGGTTGGCGTTTGGATCAAGATTTTGGAAGTTGCAGGGTTTGGAGAGGGAGGGCGCAAGTACTGTCCTTGTAGATGACAGGCCGGAAAGGATGCATGCTGTACCTACTGATAGAACTGAAGCATGCAGGTCATGCATTTCAGAGACGTGCCGTGCCTCTGCAGTGCAGGTCGTGCCTCACCTGCACTTCTAGGAAGTCCAGGACCACCTCCTGTAACCATGGCACCTCCAGTGCAGCTGCGACCTGCGCCGGTGTGCGGCACAGCACGCGCAGCACAGCAGCAGCCCCCAGCTCCTTTTGCTTGGGCGCCTTGGCCGCTGCTACTGCCATTGCGCCCCCTGCTGGCGGCGCACTACTGCTCCCTGCTACTGCTGCGGTACTGTTGCGGGTTGCGATCTCGAACAGCAGTACAGGCAGTACCGGGTGGTCCGCGAGGCCAGCGTCCCGCGCGTGAGACACGCGTGCCGCGGCAAGCGCCTCAGCTGCCACGCGGCGTGCTGCCTTGATCTCACCCGCGGGCAGGAACAGGCCTGTGCGGTACACATATATGCAGTAGCAGGCCCCGGCCCCGGGCGCTTGTGAAGCAAGCAGCGCACATACGCTCAGACGGTATGTACACATGTTGGTTGTTGTAGTGTGGAATAGCATGCAGGCTTTCCCACCACCAAGCCGTAAGGGAGGCCTGCTACAGGGAAGGTACGTGTCGGTGATCAAAAGCATGTGCCCCCAGGACCTTTACACAGCGCGTGAAGAGCTTGCCACGGCCGAGGCCAACCAGGGGTGCCACCCAAAGTGTGGCTTGTTTTGGCATCATGCATCTGGCCGGGGTGGCGCAGCAGCTGTGGGCAAGGGCAGCGGTGCCACGCACCCCCCGGCCAGCCCAGCCCCCCTGACCGTGCTCCGCCCCACTGCACACCGGGACACCCCGGGAGGTGTGGGCACATGTGTAGCGCAGCACGGCGGCAGGGAGCATGGGACGCAAAAGGGGATGCCCATTTTGATGCTGTCGAAACTGTTCATGTTCCAAGTTCCAAGAGGGCCCTTCCCATGTGTAGTAGGACCCTTCCCACATCCACGAACACCCTTCCAAGTCGTGCGCGCCATGTGGAATTTGGAGATCAAGAATGGGTGATAACTAACAAGCAGCGGCTTGGGAACTGAAGGTCTATGGCATGTGAGTGAATGAAACGCACAAGAAAAGTTCAAAGGAAATCAGGGAAGAGGTAGAACAAATGTTAGGAGGAAGGTGGCCATGCACGCACCTTGGTCCAGTGCCAGACCACTGACATCCACTGACCCCGCCAGCGCCAGCGTGCCCGCACCGCCCCCACTCACACCGCCGCCCGTGCCCGCATCCAACACGACACCGATTGCCTTTTCAATGTCAGCTGCGCCCAGCGGGCGTGATGACGCAAGGGCGAGGGGAATGCTGGAGGAGGCGCACGCCTCACGGCCCTGCTCATCCCTGAGTGTGATGGTAAGGGGCTCGCCGAGCGCCCCGGTCACTCGCACACTCACGGGTGCGCGGCGCACCGCTGACGCTGCCAACCCGTCGTAGCTCGTACGAAGCCTAGACTCAAGGCTGTTGTCTTTGTTGCGCCACACCAGGTGGCCCGGCCTGACACGAGAGGCATCCACCTGCCCAGCCCCAAACATCACCACCACTTGCGGGAGGCGCGTGCTACCAACCTCCGCCCCGCTGCTGCCACCCCCACTACTGCTGCTGCGGCCAGCAGACATTTGGTTACCATCCCTACCACCCGCTGCTGCTCCTGTCTGACTCCTGCTGTTGGTATTGGGACGCTTGGAGCTAGGCGCAACGCCTTCTGAGTAAGCTGCTGTGTGGCCATCGCCTTGGGGTGATGGAGGGAGCACCTCGCCAGGTATTGAACGGCCTCGGTCGTCCAGCAGGTCGTACACGTTGCCACCTGCAGTGCACGCATGTCAGGCCGGCACGTTGATAGCATGGATCAGTACACAGCGCGTGAGCGTGATGCGGCGTTTCCAGAACGTAAACAACAAGCTGCGCATGGTGCACACGGTGCGGCATGGAAGGGCATCAGCACGCCCCAGACATCACAGCTTGCAACAGCGGTCCAGCAGTGCAGGAGCAGTGCTTGAGCGGCGGGCACAGTGTGTAAGCGCTGACCCAGCACCCGGTCACCCACCCTCTTCCTTCTCCTCTGGTGTGCCAGCATCAAACACAAGACCATCGCCACGCTTCAGGGGTGCAGCAAGCTCGATCAGTACGCGCACGCTCTGACCTGAGCTGCCACTGCCCCCCGCACCACCCCGGTACCCGCCACGCTGCGCCCCGGGCCCTGCCCCGCCCATTGACCTGCTGCCCCCTGGGCCGCAGCCCTCACGATTGGGCTCCGCCGCGGGCAGTACACGTACAACGCGGCCCAGGAAGACGCCGCGGTGCCGCGGCGCGCGGCCGCGTACCAGCCGCTGGTGAGCAACACCCGCCAGAAAGCCGGGAGTCAGGCCGCTGTGCTCCCCGTCCTGGCCGCGTGCAAACACCTGCTCCAGGTCCCATCGCTGCCGCTGGTCCAGGGCCACTGCAGCCTGTGCAGCAGCCATGGCCTCAGGGCTGATGCCTGCAGTCATGGTGCTGGTGGTGGCTAATGGCGGTACATTCGTGGTTTCGACGGCAGCAGCGAGTGCGGCAGGGGAGGCTGGCTTGGGGGCGCGTGCGGGGGGCACGGGGGTTGGCGCGCCCGTTAGTGCCGCCCAAGCCGCGTCTACTGCGCGCCGGTACACCTGCAAGCCGAAGGCGCGCCCCGACAGCCACGACAGTGACGAAGGGCCCCATCTTGCTTCTATTGGTTTACGCATGCCAATCCGCAATAATCGACTAACAAACACGGGACAAAAGCAAACATGCAGTGGTGCTTTAGACTTGCGCAGTCACCTGCGTCGTGAGCGCCACGTACTCCGGGCCCTTCAGCCGCCCCTCAATCTTGAAGCACGACACGCCGGCTGCGATCAGGCCTGGCACTGCCTCCACCGCCATCAGGTCCTGCGGCAGTGGCAGGAGTAATGGAGCATAAACATCACATGGGTAGGCAGTCGGCTCCTTCTCCAGCAGCCAACAAGCCAGCCAGCCAACCAGGACAAAGCAAGACAGAACAGGACAGCACAGGATCGGGCAACAAAGGAAAGGACTAGACACAACACAGCACAAAACAGAACAGGACAGCCAAGGGCAGGCAGATACACATGGAGTTAGGCTAGGGCGCTGATTAATCAGACCCACCGTGGGTGACAGCAGGTACTTGACATCCCCCATCTGGGCCAGGGCCCCGTCCACCAGCAGCCCGTATGGCAGCCGGCACGCCTGCGCGCACTGTCCCCGGTTCGCGCTGCGACCGCCCCACGCTTCAGATGAGAAGCACTGGCCGCTGCAGGGGCAGGGGAGGGAGAGGGCAGGGGCGGGGAGGGTGGGGGGAGATGGCTGGAAGGGTCCGGTGTATGCGAATGCAGGTGATGCATTGGAACCCATTCTCAGCAATGCCACCATTTCATTTATCAAACCCGCATGGGATTTGATAGTGCTGCACTGGAGGTCGGGGTGCATGGAGCAAGGTGCACGCAACGTGAAAGGCTCACACATATGTCAGATATGTGCACAACAAAGAATCAGTAGCAAGTGCCTGCCGATCACTTCAGCCGGACATCACCAAAACCAGCACAATCCAGCACAACCCAGCGCAGCGCAGCACAGCACAGCGCACCTGTATGACACGCACAGCGCGCCGTGCACAAACGCCTCCACCTCTGGCTCAGCGCCCGCGCGCACCTGCTCGCAGCAGGTGGATGATACTTAGATGATCTGGGTATGATCTGGCAGATGCCGCATCCATCTGATTGCGCACCTAACCAGACTGTACTCAGGCTGAAACTGGAGATGGCATTACAGCTTCCCCCCCGTAATCGACAAACAATGACCCCTCCCCACCAGGATTTGCCCCCACCAAGATTTGCGCCTAGACTGCCTTCCCCTCGACCGCACCGCAACGGCACAAGGCTTCTAACCCGCGGAAAGCATGAACCAACAACCACTCCATGATGGACAAGTAAGCAAACATGCACTGATGTGTGCCCCACCTTGGCGATCTCGCGCACACTCAGCTCGCGGCCCACCACCACTCGCTCCACACCCAGCCCGCCTGCAAACGCCGCGCCCTCGGCGCTGGTGATAGACATCTGGGGCGCGGGTGGAGACAGGACAGGATGCAGTTAGAGGGAGGGCCACAGGATGCAAAGGGGGCACCACAAACTGAAGGATGCAAGCAAAAGGAGCATGGGGAGCAGAAGGAGAGTGCGGCTACATAGAGTTGACTGAGGTGTTGAGGGCATTACTATTAAGTGTCCCACATGCGTGCTTGCAAAGGGTGCTGGAAGCAGAATGGGTGCCCTGCAGCACGCAAGTGGAGCCTGGACCCACAGCCACCGAACATACAAACGCACACAACCCCATCTCGCTCCCCCAGCCATGAAAACCAAGACAGAATCGAGAAAGGCGCACCTGCGTTGAGCCGTGCACTGGAAGCCCCGGCGCAACACGCCGCACCAGCTCCACCACACCCAAGTCCTGCACAATAAGGGCGTCCACACCCGCGGCGGCCATCTGCCTCACACGTGCTTCCACCGCCTCCAGCTCCGAGTCAAACACCAGGATGTTCATGGTGACGAAGCCCTTGACACCGCGCGCGTGCAGGTAGGCCATGAGGGCTGGCAGCTCCTCGGGGGTGAAGTTGGATGCGCTGTAGGGAAGGGAAGGCACGGAGAAGTGAGGGGTGGACGGGTGAGGAGTGGGGGGTAGGAGCAAGCGGAGAGGGGCACAAAAAGGGCGGCGAGAGGTACAAAGGGCAGCTCTAGGCTGTGTTAGAACAGCACGTCAGAGAAGCGTGCCACAGCCGGCTGCAGGCAGCACAACCCTGGCATTGCAGGTGCAAGGCACTGCCACCGCAGCACATTTGCACCACTGGAGCGCAAGCCTCACAGTGGCAGCCACGGAACAGAAAGTCGAATTCATGCACAATGCTGGCAAAGGGCCTGGCTCCAGCCCAATCCGCAGTATGAGCATACACACATTCTCGCACGTCGCAGTCACCTCTGACCTTGCATGTGTCTGTCCTAACTTTATAGGCTGCTGTAACCCAGGCTGTAACATCCGTGGTGCACGTACCGTGCACGCGCGTTGAAGTCAGTCAGACCAAAGTACACGGCGTCTGCCCCGTTCTCCACGGCGGCGTACAACTGAGGCCACCCGCCCACAGGTGCCAGCACCTCCGGCTTCACCAGGCCACGTGCATGGGGCCGGCCGGGCACGCTGCTCGTGCCTGCTGCTGTGGCCGTGCTGGCAGGCGGTGTGACCAAGTAAGAGACTGCAGGCTCTGATGGGGTGGCCGCCGCTGCAGGGGTGCTGTTCAGAGTTGCTGCACCTGCCGCTGTCGTGGATGCGGTGCCTTGGGATTGCTGTGGCAAGATGCGCATGAATAACTCAGTCAGCGCTTTCAGAGTATTGGTTGTTGCGTGCAAGTGTGCGCATGCACACAAAGATGGGCCGTGCAGCATGCATGTGCGTGCTCCTGTCTGTTGCCAAAGTACCATGTGCCAGTCAGCGCCGCCTGCATGCTGTGTTGCATGCTGTGGCTGACAGACGCACCAGCTCATTGTAGAGCAGCGGGTTCTTCCGCATCTCTGGCTCGTCCGCCGCTGTGTAGGTGCCCGTGGTCCCATATGTTGCATATGCGATGGCTGACCGCTCACTTCTCAGCAAGCCACACGGTAGGCTAGGCATTGCTGTATTTGTTTTCAAACATGATGGCTGCGGGACCGTGATTCGCCGCAGTAATGGGTGCTGGCTCAGTGAAGCGCGCATCCTGAGCCACACTCGCATCAGCACATTAGCAGCATCAGGGCTGCAATGCACTGATGGCATTGCAGGACAGTCACAGGTCAATGCACAGGTGGTCCGTTCAGTTGCCTCTGCACCACCTACTCTGCACCCAAGCACTTTTTCAGCTCGTCTAAAGGGCTGATATGTAAGCATACATGTGCTTAGGTTGATGATGGACGATTAGGGTACCTCTTGATGCTGAGATCGATATTTGTGGATTGTCTCTATCATGAATTGCCAGTGAAGCGCTGTGCTGGAAATGCTTCCACATCGGTGGGAATTCGGCTGAGCGCTTTGTGATGGTAAACCACACATTGGATGGAACACCAGGAGAACACGTTGAGCTTGCTATCTATGCTGCAGGTGACGGAGATGCATGCCGGGGAGGCGATCCCTGGCAACACGAACTTGGCACGTCCGAAGTGGTGTACAAAACATGTACAGCACAGCATTTCACGTCGTGCAGTGGTTATGCAGAGCTGCTCGGGATCGTCAGCTCGACCAGGGTGCAAAGCCAGCATGAGTGGCCATGCTTGCAGGGCCATGCATGTGGTGCGCTCCTCGCCCATGCCATCCACACAGCCTCAGCTCAGCAGGATGCAGCTGACCCAGTGTGCAGGCCATGCCCACCATGACATGGTACATACTGCTGCAAATGTCAGCACGCTGTACAGGAGGCAACCCTTGGCCCCGCAGGCACCTGACACAACACGCCCTTCGGACACAACAGCCACGCCCTCTGGCGATGAGGCAGTCAGCACGACTGAAGTCCCAAACCCCAACAAGCAGTTTGTCAAGCTGTTGAGGGGCGTGAGGAGTGTACGAGAGCTAGAGTTGCTGCTGGATGAGACAGCAGAGTGGTCAGGGGGAGGCCGTGGGCTGGACGCACAGTCTGTCACAGCCATCGCCAGCAAGCTGTCACAGCTTGCCGGCAGCAGCGGCAGCAGTAGCGGCAGCAGCAGCAGCAGCAGCAGCATGGGCGGCGTCGGCTGCGCCAGTGCGCTTGTGTTCCTGTCCCAGCGATGGCTGCCACTGCTGGCACGGGTGGGACCAACGCTGGATGTGGCTGGTGTCTGCATCTGCGCAGCAGCTGTCGCGAGCATAGCAGAGCAAGCAGGTCGGGCCCAGGGGGACCGCGCAGTGGGCCAGGCTGCAGAGGTGCTGATGGGCTTGTGGGAAGCAGCTACATATGGCAGCGGTCAGGGTCCTCAGCCACGTGCCTCCAGCAACGGGGCCGGAGGCAGTAGTGGCATGAGGGGCGCGTTAACACCACGTGCAGCAGCGCAGGTGCTGTGGGCGCTTGCACGCATGGGGGCGGAGCCGCCTCAGCCATGGCTCCGCCGGTGGGCTGCCACCTCCCTCCAGCTGCTCCCTCTCTTCAACGCACAGGACCTGGCCATGTCCCTGTGGGCAGCGGCCACGCTGCGTTGGGTGCCGCCTGCGCAGTGGCTGCGAGGCGCGCTCGCCAGCCTGGCTGCGCGGGTGCACGAGCTGAGGCCCCAGGCACTGGCGACGTGCGTGTGGGCGCTTGCACGGCTTGCATGTGCACCTACCCCTGAGCTACTGGACGCCGTGCTGCAGCGTGCCACACACCTGATGCAGCAGCAGCAGGGGTTTCCGATCAGCGGAGGGGCACAGCGGTCACTGCGAGAGGAGCCCCAGTCGCTGGCCATGTTGTTGTATGCCCTGGCGGTGCTGCAGCACCAGCCCAGCCCTGCCTTTGTGGCAGCATTTGTGGAGGCTGCGCCTGTGTACCTTGCCGTCGCAAAGCCCAAAGTGCGTGCCGTTGCGCATTGTCAGCGGTTGTCACTCAAGAGCAAACAGTTTCAAAAGCCTGTTGCTGTGCACCTGAGGCATCAGGTTGTTGAAGCACCCTGGCACAGATGCATTGCGCACATGCATGTCTGTTCAGGGAACGGAGCCCTGTGTGTGCTTGGTCAATGCCAGTGCTGACTTGTGCGTGATGGTTCGTTGGCCGCATGTTCAGGAGCTAGTACTGATCGCCATGTCAACAGCCAATTGGCGCGCTGCGCTGTCCCCTGGGCACGCATGGGCTGAGCAGCTACAGGCCGCAGTGCAGCCATACCTCCCCCAGCTCACGCCTCAGGGCCTGGCGCTGCTGGTGGACGCTGTGGCACAGCTGGGCCATCCACCGCCTGCTGCATGGATGGCAGACTACGAGGCTGCGCTGTCACGGCAGCTGCATGCAATCACTGGTGTGGGCGCAGCACAGGTGCTGGGAGCGCTTGGCGCACTGCGGTATGCACCACGTCGTAGCCTGGGTACTGCTCTGCTGTGGCGCATGCTGGGTGGGGCGAGGTACGAGGTCCCGGCCAAACGCTGGTTCCCAGGGCTGCTGGGTGCGGTGTGCCTGGGCCTGCTGCTGCCTGCACGCAGCAGTACGCATGGTCCCGGTTCAGCTGGCCATGCTGTCACCGTCGCTGCTGCAGCTGCTGTCAGGCTGGGAGCAGAGAGTGCAAACCCTGCGGCTGCAGCAGGGGGCAGCGTGCGGCCGCTGCACCCACTGCCGCCGCCTACACGAACAGCTGGCAGCAGAGCAGGCGAGCAATTGGTCTCCTCGGCCCGGACTCACGAAGCGCTGCGTGTGGTGCTGTCTGCCAGCCGCGAAAAGATGGCCTACTGCCGTGCGCACAACGTTGCACAGCTGGTGTGGGCAGCAGCGCTGCTGCAGGCGCAGGCAGACACGCAGGTCCGCAGCATGGCCGGCGCGGAGCTGGGAGCTGGTGGTGTGCAGCTGCTGCCTGACTCCCTCCTGCCCTCACTGCTGCCGGCCCTGCGTCAGAAGCTACCCCTGGCATCTGCACCAGACCTTGTGGCGGTGATGGGCGGCCTGGCGGAGCTGCTGCAGCGCACTCGGCCAGCAGTGCGCGAGCCAGCAGCAGCCGACGCCAGTGCGGGTAGTGCCCATGACGGGGGCGTGTTACTGTTAATGGCTCGTGGGCCAGCTAGTGTCACAGCTGACTCAATCTCACTCCTGGCCAGTGCACCTGACGCTATGCCTGGGGCAAAGCATGCTGCCCTGCTGACAGACGAACAGCTGGAGCTGCTGCTGCAAGCCTGTGTAGACGCCTTGCCCGGCTTTTCGCTTGGGCAGCTGCTATCGGTGCTGGAGTCAGCGGCGGCGATGGGTGCCGCCCTGCCTGTGCTTCCTGCCACCGACCCCATGCCAGCTGTACATGCCCATCTGCTCGCGCTATGCAGCAGGGCCATGCAGTTGGTTGTACAGCTGAGGCCTGGCTCTGTGCCCTCAACAACAGGTAATGTTGTAGCAGGCATGGGCTGTGCAGCCCCAGCAGCACTCAGGAGCTGGGATGCAGAGGCTGGCTGCAACCAGCAGGCTGTTGAAGGCCATGCCAAGTACCCGAGTGCGACACGTGGTGTTGCTGCACAGCTGTTCTCCCTTGCAGCAGATATGTGCCGCCAGCAACCAATTACAGCTGGGCTCGTGGGGGCGCACGGCACAGCTGCAGACACGCTAGCAGCCGTGCCGGGGCCTGCACGGCAGGTGCTGCGGGCGTGGCAGACTTTGCTGCGCCTCGGGTACTTCCATGCTGCCTACAGTGCTGCCTCTGGGACCCAGGACAGCACAGGTAACGCAGCAGGCGGCACCCTACACCAGCACCGCCGCCAGCAGCAGCTGTGCCTGGCCATGTACCGGGCAGCAGAGGCTCACGTGGCTAGCCAGGAGCTGCAGGGGGAGCTTGGCGTTGCTGAGCTACTTGCGAGTTTGGCAGCTGAGATGCTGCATGCGCCACCAGCTGACTGGATGGATGCTGTGGGTCTCAGCAGGGTCATGGAGGGTGCTGTGGGAGAGGTCAAGAGCCAGGCAGACAACGCCACACGGGATGTGGTTGCTTTGAGACAGCTTTGATGCACCATTTGATCTTCTGTAGAAGCCAGCTTTGGTGAGCGGAGGTGTGGGATGGCAGTGCGGCTAGTGCTGTTGGTATTGTTGGATTCAGCAGTGGATGATCCAGTTTTGCCGGAATCCTTGGAATTTCTCGGAACTTCTATTTGATGGCATTTCATTAGCGGACATGCAGCTTATCAAGGCTGCAAAGGGGATCTTAGTCCACCCATGCTCGCAGGCATGTGAAAGGGCCATAAAGTGTAAAGGGCTGACACCTTGTGGTAGTGACGACGATCCTTGTCAAACCCAGTGCATTGCTAATTACAATTGCACTGTTCCTTGACGAGCACGATCGCGCATCAGCTGACGTCCTAGTTCGGAGATCGTTACTAGTCAGCGCCATGCTGGCGCTGCTGAGTGCAGCATCGCAGCTGCGCCCTTTTGCAGGTGATATCGACAAACGTCATTTCCAGCATCACAAACCAGGGCACCAAGCTTAATGCCACACCATGTGCTACGCAGGATCAGCTGCAGGCACGCTCCGGCTGCTGCATAGTTCTGTGCATCATCATGTCAAGGTGCTTGAAGCATGGACTGCGGACGCGCACCGTGGTGCATGCAACTACATCGACCATGCAGAACAGTCTGCCAGCCCAAAACCATGGCAGCAACAGGGAGCTGGCGCACAGAGCAGCCTACTTGCTGCCATCAGTATGCATAGCACACCGGCCACCAGCACCAGCAGCACAAGCACATCCGCAAGCAGCATGCAAACAGACGCTTGCCATGCATCACACCTGTCTCACGCATGGCCACACGGCACGCGGGAGCTGCTACCGTCAACACAGCGGAACACTTTTGGCCACGTCAGCACACAACACCCGCTCCTGCAGCTGCCAGCCAGGTCCAGGCTCCCTCCAGTGGCGCCTAGCCAGCTGCATGTGCGGCCCTTCTTCTCACTCCCCACACCCAATGAGCTGATGGAGCAGTTCAGGTCCCCAGACAGAGCAGCCACCAACGCAGCCATCCTTGCGAATGTGGTCACCTACGCGCTCACCGCTGCTAACCGCCGCCTCTTCATGTCCTTTGTGCAGATAAATCATCTGGTGCTGCAGGTATGCATCACACCTGTGTAGTGCTTGGCCATTGTCCTGCCTGTGCTGTGCTTGCATGGGTAGTTCTGCTTTGGACTGCTGAGGGCACCACGGCACTGGCGTGCGCCCATGCGCCTGCCGCGTATCACGTGAGCACACACTATCAATGATTGTGAGGGGCTTCCTCTCAGCATGTGTGTTGGGCTGTGGCTTTGGATGCTGCAGGGGGAGTGGTGGCGGCTGCTCACTGCGCCCTTTCTCCATGGGGGGCTGCTGCACCTAGGGGTCAACATGCTTGCGATCCACATGTTGGGCCCGTCCTTAGAATACGTGAGTTACGCACAGGGCGCATGGGCCTGCCCCGGCAGTAGCCATGCCCAGCAACCTGGCCGGAGATTGGGTTGCATCATTGCAAGCAACATGGTTGCACAGGATCGAACATATCTGTTGATGGACTGGTGGAAAATGGGATGCCACCATCTCAGCTCTCAGGGTGCTGGCAAGGCTTTCCAGCTGCATGTGCGCATGGTTGCTGCACATGTGCAGGTCGTGGGCCGCACGATGTTTTGGGCTACCTACTTTGGAGGGGCGATAGGGGGGGGGCTTGCCCATCTGTACCTCACATCAGGCGGTGCATATGTACTGGGATCCTCAGGTACGTGGCGTGCTCACTGCTGCAGCACGAGCAGTGGACTGGTATTACATTACACGTTCCAGTGGATGCTGTTGCTGCGCATGCCCGCCTGCTGGTCATGTGGTCGCCCTTTTCCTTTCAGTGTTGTGCCGACTCATACTAATCATCGACTGCCGGCCTGAGGAACAGTGTGTACCCATGTGCGCAGGGGCCATCGCTGGCATCTTTGCAGGCTTTGTAGTCTTCAAGCTGCGCAACCGTGACCACGTCGGCTTCACACATGTGCGTGTGGGTATGCAGCAGGGGCTCCAGCGCATGCGTCAACTCAGCTCGCGGGCAAATTCAGCTCGTGAGCGGACTCCTGCAGCTGAGCTTATGACGATCACAGGCAGATTTGGTGGTTGTCTTGCGCTGCTGCATGCAAGCGTGGTTGGAAGTGCGGCATACAGCAGGCTCAACCGGGGGGATGAGGCCAGCTTTCAGAGGTGGTACCTTGACTCGTTTGTCCTCTTCAGCAAGGTCTGCATGCCTGCTGCAAGGCCTGCGCAAGGCCTGCATGCCTGGCGAAAACCAGGAAATCCCAACCAGCTCCAACCAACCATCCAACCATCCCAATCATGCACCTATGTATTCTGATGCGTGTGCTGCAGGCTGATGGGCAATGGGTCGGCCAGATGGTTCTACTGAACCTCATGCTGGCTTTCATGATGAGCAGCACGCTTGCACACATGTAAGGCTGTGGCTGTGGGAGAGGTGCATGTGTCTGCCGCTGCCCTTTTGCTTGTGTCCAGGATGCCAGCATGAAAGCCAGCTGCTGACCCCCTTGCCACAGCTCTGCTCTCGCACTCATTCCCATTCACACGCGGCCTTCATGCAGGGCACACATTGGGGGCGTTGTGGGTGGTGCGGCGTCCATGTTCCTATTGGGCCCGCGGTATGTGTGGGAGGGAGGTCGTGTGGTGGACAAGCCGCTACTTCCGTTGTTCCGTGGCTGGCCATGAGCTTGGTGCATGTGTACATACAGCACTGGCCTCGCTCTTCGCAGTCGGGCCAGTTATCCCTCGTCATGCAGCACTACATCAGTGGGTGGGCCTGGCATGATGCGCGAGTGCCTGTGTTTAAGGCACGTGCTGGTGGAAGGGCTAGGATGCATAGAGCACATGGATCATGCGAGTGGAATGGGCAGTGCTGCCACTGCTGCGTGCCACTGCACAGTGCACAGCTCCCGTGCTTTAGGCCCCTGAGGACTTGATGGCTTTGCTGGATTTGTCCAACAAATATGCCTGCTACATCCGGGTAGCTGCTATCGACCGCGGCAAAGCGCAAGTGCGCACGGTACACGCTCGTCGCATTCCGGCTTGCAAACGGCTTCTGAGACAGGCTGCTGTTACGACGGGACTTTCTCTAGGAACGTCGTCGCCCAACATCTGCATGTCGGCAGGTCGGGCATGGTGCATCCCATGCACCACTCTCACTCAAAGCCTGGCGCCCACAAGTGGTCAGCGCTACTTGTGCCATTACCAGCACAGTATCAAGGCTACCTGCGTGGCGGTGTTTGTGGGTGCTCTGCCTTTGGTCAGCGGCAGTACCGCTCAGCCCTGAAGAGAGAAGGTCAAGGTGCGCAGGCCCAGGTTGCAAATGCGATGGCATGAAGACGTTATTCTGCTGCGTCTGGGCTTTGTGGGTGCTGTGCTCCGGCTTCTCGCACTCAGAGCCACAGTCCCATCATAAGCCGACGCCGCTGTTCATCAAACGCATCAATTGCATGTGAATTGAACGCCTGCAGTGCGAAGGGCCTTTTCCGCGTGCGTGATCGAAGTTGGACTGAGGTGAGGCAGGCCACTTGAAGATGGGTGCAGGTCGTTACAAACACCGCAGAGCCGCCTCTATCTTAG
Source organism: Chlamydomonas applanata (assembly GCA_001662365.1). Classification (NCBI taxonomy): domain Eukaryota; kingdom Viridiplantae; phylum Chlorophyta; class Chlorophyceae; order Chlamydomonadales; family Chlamydomonadaceae; genus Chlamydomonas; species Chlamydomonas applanata. The sequence goes on from BDCZ01000051.1 coordinate 113,741, forward strand.
CGCACAACACGTATTTAACTGATTTCTGCATTCAGCGGGCCTGCAGTCGCAGGCATTGCTTGTCTGTACCGCCGTAAACAAATCCAGACCGACATGTTCCTGCAAGATGCCATCATGCGCCTGCCCCACGCACCCTGCAAGTTGACCGGCGTTGTATGCGTGTCAACGGCCACTTGTGCGATGCCGGAGCTGGATGGATGGGTGGCAGCCACAATGATGGATCGAGGTATACAACGATTCCAGCACAGGTTCCAACACTGGGGCCTCAAACATGATTGCCGATGCAGGTACACGCAGCACAACAAAGGAATGGCCGCTGTCAGCTTTCCAGCCAAGCTGCTCCTCGTCACTGTGGCATGCGTGCTACCTCTGGCGCACGCAATGCACGCATGGCAAAACTTCCACTGGCAGCGTACCAGCGACACTCTTCAAGTGGGTGGCGGTACGATTTGACAGATGTGGGTGTCAGATGTGAAGTGCCATCTAAAAGCTGCGGGGTGCATCCGCTCTAAGTACGACTGTATGTAGCTGTGTAAGTGTCACGCACAGCTCTACACATGCATGCAAGCCAAGGGCAACATGGCTGTGTGCGCTCTTGTGCTGCAGCCAAATCCTGCCACACATTGTGCATGTTGTTCGAGAATATGAACTGTTTTCACCGCCATCTTTGCCTAGCTGTGCTCGATGTGTTGCTGTGCTGACAATCGTCTGCTTCCCCATGCAACTGCATGGTGCTCGCAGCTCAAGTGGTACAACTTCACAACTGGTGCGGTGTGCTGCTTGTACTAGCACGGCCGCATGCTTGCTGCAGGCCTTGCTGCACACATCAGCCCTGCGCCTGTGCCTGCGAAAAGCCGTACACATGCCTGCATGCCACTCGCTGCCTCATGGTCAACTGCCTGTTGGTTGTTGCGTGCTGCGTTGTACAAACGCAGCCGCCTGGGCGCCGTCCTTCCTGAGAACAGCCCAGCTGTGGACCACAGGTGTCCTCAAGCCCACAATCGTCCAGCCTGCACCAACCATGATCGTTAATGCCGCAAAGTGCCCCGTGTACTTTGGCTATGTAACCGTGTGCAACTATGCGTATGGCGCGACTGGTTGGTCAGGTGCGCATCTCTGCTCTGTACACGTACTGCATGTGCTCTAACCAGACTGTCAGCTCCTGTTCTCACATCTTCCCATGAACTCACCCATGCGATGGCTTGTGCACGGCCCATGCCGTACGGGCATGGAAAGGTGTCTACGATGGAAGCAGCTACAGCTGTTACTTACAGCTCGTACCGTACAGTGTGTCACATCATGGCCACATTACCGCCTGCCATACCTGTACGGCCTGCTGTACCTCTGTTTGTACTGCAGGTATCGCACAGGTGTCGGTGCTGTCTGACGGGCACATTGTGGCCGCTACGACCAAGTTGAACGAGTACTATGTTGGCAGTACACCGGGCGTGCTGTGGGATTACGTCATGTGCCAAGAAGTGGGCCACACACTTGGGCTCGGCCACCAGGACGTAATCTTTGGCAACCTCAACCTGGGCACCTGCATGGTGGGCGAGTCAGCTGCATGCTGCTACATGATGTATCAGTACTGCGAATCTGCATTACCGTGGACTGTTCTGAGGGGCTGGAACATAGCCAGAACTTCATACCCCATGCAGTTGACAACCCTGAATGTTTTCTCCATGGCTGGCCGCATGCTCAGACACAGATACCACAATACCATGCTGTCAGGCAGTGTGCAGGCCATACATTTTTAAGCTCATCCTTTGTTTGTACATTCTTTGCACTGCTCTGTAGGACTACACATCATGGCCTGCAGGAACAAGTGCGTGCAGGGACTGCAGGCTGTGTGCTGTTTGCGTGGTTGGCAACCGATGGCGGTTACATACATTGGGCACTGCTGCACTGTTTTCATCACAGCTGCACTTCTATCTTGTGGGGCTGTGCTCCATCTGCTGGACCATAGGCTCCTCAGCTGCTTGCTACTATCCACAGCCCGAGCAGTCCTGGACTGATCTGCAACCAAAGCAGCGCATAATTTCTGACCCCATGCACTTGTGCTGCCTCTACCCTCACCCCACTGCAGTTGGCCAAGTGTCCAACATGCAGCCCAACTCCCACGACTATGACGTCCTCAACTCGACGTACAGCCACATCCATGTCTCTGGCCGCAAGCTGAGCGAGCGCGATGTGCGCGCCCAGGCTTTGATGCGCAGCCGGCGGCAGCTGGGTAGTGATGACAAGGGCAGCAAGGGCAACGACCGTGGTCGCTCCTCGGACGCCGGTGTGCAGGTGAGGGTGACCACTGGCCCTGTGCTTTTCTTGCGGGTTCATGGGTATTGAAGCTGACGAGGTAGCACAGCAGGAGTCACTGACGGGCGAAACAGCCAGGCACGACTGATAATGAAGAGGAGGGGAGGCGAGAGGGGGAGGGATTGCGGGACAGCTGTGTGTGAGTGTGTGTTTGGCGGCAGACAGGTTTGCTGCACGTGGCATCCATGCGCCAGGCTGGAAGACGTACAACGCAACCAACACACACGCACACACTCCAAGCCCGCACCCCCCACCCCATCCTGTGTGCAGATGGTGCAGGAGGCACCTGGCCAGGGTGGCCGCAGCCTTGATCTCTACGGCCTGTCTGATGACCCAAGCACGTGGGGCGACCTCGTGCACAGCGGCACACGCCATGCGACGTACAAGCGCAAGGTCAATGCCAATCTCATTGTCATCACGGATGTTATGCTGGCGTTTGACAACGCCCAGGTCACCGCCGTTGCCAGCGGCAACTGAACCCGACACAGTGGGTGCTGCAGCTGACAGCTGCCGCCATGCAAGCGGCTGCACAGAGTGGGACGGGTAACAAGGCCACACATGGCCATTACAGCTGCTGCCCTGCAACAACCGTGGTGAACCTTGAGGAAGCTGGCATTTGAGGCCTTGGGCTGATATGCAGCCTTGTGATAATCCAGTGGCTGTGCCACCGGAACACACCTTGCAGTCATGGCCAGCACAGCAGCAGGCTTGTGGGAGGACTGACCTTGGAAAGATTCTCTTTGACCAACTTGGGAGTGTGGGGCATGATTGGTTGCACAGCATCGAGCGCAGGTGCATGCGCCAGCGCAGGGGACGCATGGACAGTCATCCGGTGCTGCAATCATGGTGGGCAAGATAACATTACAGGCCGGCAACAGTGGCGTGTTCCGGGTTGACAGAGCCTCGCACTCCTAAGTGCCAGTTGCACGAGGATGGGTGCGTGGGTGAGCGCTGCCATGTTGAGGGGCAAGAGAAGAACCTAACCCTTGGAAGTGTGGTGAAGCAGGCTTTCATCCGGGGGCTCGATCCTAGGGCCACCAAACCTTGAGCAATCACAAGTTTAGTTCACTGCCTGGGCGGCAGTATGATTGGGAAGCTCATTGCACCAGTCATTGCACCCAATTGAGCTTGCACTTGCCAACAGATGTGTAGACTGTGTACATAGCTACATACTGTGCGGCATCCTTGCGCTTGAGTTTCATATTTGCATTCCTTTGCAGCAGGGTCGGCTAAGAATCATTTGGGCTGCCTTTTGCCTTCGTGCCGGCATGCCCCTTCTGTCTACACGCAGCCTGCGCTGATGATAAGTAGCAGAAGCTTGCACAGCTGTTGAGCCAGGGGGTCATTGATCATGGCTGAGAGTGAGGGAGGGCGGTTTGCATCAACCGAGGGGTAGCGATTTGTACAGATTGATGCCTCATTTTGTGCTGGGAGCTCAGTTTATAGTCAGTGGATCGGTGAGCGTGCACAGGCAGCAACTCGCGGTGGGCTGCTTCACCACCACAGCTGCACGGTTCTGACAGCTGGTCGCTCGTGTAACTGCTCTGCCTTGGGAGGTGTTGACAGCCATGCTGGCCAGCTCAATGTGTGGCAGCTGCAACCGCAAGATCAGCTGGCAGGCTCCACCGACATGTTCCTTAACCTTCATGGCTTCGACCCAGCCAAGATGTGAACAGCAGCAGCCACATTGAACAACTCCTTACACAGTAGCAGGTGTACTCCCTTCCGCATGCTGCCTGCAACAAGGCCAGGCACCAGGACTGCACCAGACTCCTCTAAGGCACATCTGTGTGCACTGCTCTACCCATGTCTCCACTCCGGCCGACAACAGCACAGACAGCACATCCAACATGAATTCCATGTGGCATGCAACGCTCTCTCTCTTGAGCTTTCCTTCAAGCTTGACTGGGCCTCAGGTACAGCTCCAGGTACAGCCCTGCCAATCCATTGCGCCAACCGAACAGCTGCCCAAGGTCTGAAGAGGGGGTATGCATTACGGTACGTGCGATCTCTAGCAACCGACACGTGCACAGCTGCACGCACACACAACAAACACCCAACAGCAACCAAACGGGAGAAACAACGCCCACCTGTTCTCCCTAGATATACACAAACCATCTGGTACACAAGCACCTCAGTTTTTCTGTGACCGCATGAGATGGCAAAAATCTGCAGCACCTGAGAGATTATGGTGGTTGCTCACAAACTCATGGCATGCCCAACCTTACAGCCTCGTACTGCCAGGTGCTGAGCCTGAGGTACGTGGCACTACAAGCCAGCCAGCCAGGGCAGTAAGCCCCAGCTTGCAAGCGCACGCTCTGCAACGGGGCATCAACAGCGCTTGCAGGACATGCAAACCGTTTCAACTGTTGTCTTCATCCCTTCGCGCAGCGCCCTACCCGTAGCAAACCCACTGCCGCCTCGGCCCCTGCACCCCCGCTTGCAGCAGCCTCCAGGCGTACGCCCCCTGGCTGCACTTCGGTGTCCACGCACCACGGTACCGTGCCATACGCATGCGCCGAGCAGTTGCACGAGCTCGCGCCCTCTACTTGTACTTGGCCATGAAGTTGGCATGGAAGGCCTTGAACTTTTCCACAAACCCGGACATGACCTCCTCACGGGGCAGGATGGTGGTGCGCAGGTGGAAAGTGCCCTCCTCCTGGCCAAAGCCTGACCCGGGCACGGTGGAGATACCTGTCTGCTCCAACAGGTGCAGGCAGTAGAAGACGTCGGGCGCCTTCCCGGCCTCACGCGCGGCGGCAATGGCCTTGGCTGGGAGGCGGATCTGCAGAAGGACACAGAAGCGGGAAAGAGGTGGGTTAGGCGGTGGGGTGGTAGAGGTTGGCAAGGGCAACTAGGGCTAGTGCAGAGCCACGCGTGCGCAGCATACAGCATGCAGCAGATGCAACCACATGCGGCGCAAGCAGCATGCGCGCGGCACAGGCGTGATACGCAGCACTGCCAGCACACTCAACCGCTACACTCGGCGGTGCACGCAGGCAGTACTGGGGTGGCGGTACAGTACCTGAGGGAAGGAGTACATGGCGCCCTCAGTGAAGTTACACGTCACACCCTCGAGCGCGTTGAAGCCATCGGTGACCATGTGCGCGCGGCGGCGCAGCGACGCCAGCTCGCCTGCCTTCTCCTTGGTGAACTGCTCGTAGGACTCGTCCCCGGGCTTGGGAGGGTTGACCAGCACCGAGACTGCGATCTGCAAGCGGCACATGTACGGTACATGGGGACACGGGATATGACCGACTGTACCAGGGACTTTGACAGCGGCCTGCCACTGGGGCATAAGGACGGTGGAAACATCCCCTGCTGTGAGGACATCCTGTTCCCCCCGGGGCCCAGCAGGTCGCCCCACTCCCCGTCAAGTCCCCACTCCCCCCCGCACACATACCATGCCCCCATGACTCCTGTACAGAACCACCCCCCTGTCCTCACCTGGCCAATAGTGTTGGGCGACAGGTTGATAGACGCGCACTTGTAGATCTCATCGATGGTGCCTGGGTGGATGTTGGACATCTCGACGTACCCACCACGCAGCCCGCACTCGCCGGCAGTGCCCTGCACAGCATGAGCGTCAAGGGCAGCACAGCGGCAGGTGTGTCAATGCATCAGAGGTGCGTGAGGATCTGCTGCCTGCACAGCTCACCCCCGCCTGTGCCAGGCACAGCTCGCAGCTGCTGGTGGCCCCCCTTACTGTTCTGCCACATGCAGCATGACAGAAAATCAAGTGTTCTGGGACATGCAGCTCATGAAGTGCTCTGCCGCCTGCTCGCCACCAGGAATGCCACCAGCAGCATCCACCCACGCAGCAAACCCATGCAAGAGCTCCCCCAAGCGTCTGCCGGCAACTAGCCGAGCAGGCCCACAGGACCGAGTCCAGGAACCTGCTGTGCTGTTCCAGTACAGTCAGGAGCAGCACACCACACCACACCCTGGCCCGAAAAACAACCCCTGATCTTGGCACCATGCCAACAACCCCCTGATGCATCCCGACCCCTGATGCCACCCTGAACCCTGACCCCGGCACCATGCTGAACACACCTTGGACACAGTATGGAAGGACAGCAGCTCCACAGAGGAGCGGTACGGCTCCCCCATGTCGTGCATCACCTTCTTTGCGCTGATGAATGGCCGCTCATCCTGTGAGCGCGGGCGGGCGAGTATGCAAGCGGCCGTCACACCACCGGTGTGAAAATGTCTTCACCAGCTGCAGCCGGGTGGCACATACCTCCCGTGCCCAGCGGGCTGCGCGCAGGCCCAGGGTTGCCTAGGAATGCACAGGCCCTTGCCAAGAGCAACATGCAGCCTCCTTTGAAATCCACGTTTGCCCAGCAGAGGTTGTGGCCTCAGCCCCACGACCCACCCTCGCCACCCTCGAGTTGAAAATCATGGCGCACCTGGTACACATTCTCCTGGTACACCTCGTCCGCCATCAGCACGATGTGCTCATCGTACGCAAACTTGATGAGCTCCCGCAGATTGTCATACGACAGGCACTGGCCAGTGGGGTTCCCGGGGTTGATGAACACCAGGCCACGCACCAGCTTGCCCTCCGCACGGGCGTCACGCACAGCGCGGCGCAGCTCCTCCACATCCATCGCCCACCCCGCCTTCTCATTCAGCAGGTAGGGCACCAGCGCGCCACCTGAGGCAGGACCCACCATGCGCCAGCCACCATGTGCATGAGCGTGATGTCATGAAGCTGCACATCGGATGCGTGTCTACTATGGCCCATGCACAACCATGCACGTGCGTGCATCACATCCATGTGCATGCGCTCACATTGTGGGCTGGATTGGCTGGCAGTGCCCACACACGCCTCACATGCGGTCCCATGTGATCTCAAGTACGCATGTACCCGGCCGGCTGCCCACGCCCCCCGATGCACCTTTGGCTCCCCATGCTGATGCAGTGATGCCGACGCAGCAACGCCCTGCTTGCCATCCGCACAATACAGCAATCATGGGCTGCATGACCGGGCAGCACAGAGCCCCAGGTAGGCTGTGTCAGGCTGCCCAACACAGTACACCAGCAGTACAGCCCACAGTACGACGCACCGTACAGCTTGATGGAGGCCGAATAGAGGGGGTACTGTGGGATGGGCACCAGGATGCCATCATTCTCATGGCGGATCATCGCGTTCAGGCACAGGCGCACAGCGACTGAGGCGCCGTCCGTGAGGAAGATGTGCTCCGGGTTGGCGGGCACACCATCACGGGCCTCGATGAACTTGGCCACCTCCTCACGCACCAGGGGGTTCCCACGCGAATCCGTGTACGCGCCCACACCGCCCTGTGCGCGTGTGCCAGGCAGCGGGTGAGACAGCCGGACACAATGCAGCCATTCAGCAGCAGTGCAACCAGCCAGGCATGGGGAACGGTGCCGCAGATAGCACCGGTGTGGTGCCGGCCGGTGCTCAACCCCGTGTGTCCATAGTGCAACAGCATGCCGAGAAGCAGCAGCGCCAACCATATCTCCATATGTACACATCCTGCTGCCTTTCCAGCTGCATAAAATGGTACCGGCTAGCGCTTGGCGGGGCGCTCTGCTCCCGCCTCCCGGCATGCTGGGCATCACACACGCTTGCACAACACTAGCCAGATGGCGCCAGGCCCATGTCAGCATGTGGCCATGCATTCCTCCAGCCCTGAGCCTCTCTGCTGACGGTACAGCAGTGCATGTGCCTCAAAGATTGAGGTTTGCAGTTGACGTGTGACCTGGCGCACCTTGAATGCGGCCAGCAGCTTTTGTGCGCGTGCAATTGCGTCCTTGGGGAACAGCTTGTCCACGTCCGGGCGGTCAAGCAGGAAGGGTGCCGCACACAGCGCCAGCACCTGCGGCGCAGTGGCACACAAGCACAGACGATGTGGGCTGAGGTGGGGTTTGTGGCGCTTTGTTGCCAAGTCCAGGCAGGAGAGGAGGGAGCGGAAGCGTGGAAGATGGCAGCCAGGTGCGGGACGCATGGGGAGCAATGCGCTGGCGCCGCAAGCAAAGCACAGGGCGCAAGGAGAGCACTATGCGTGCAGGGGCCAGACAGCATGCAGGTGTGCGCAAGGTCTGGGAGCGAAGGCAGCACGCATGAGAGCATGCGCGAGTTGATAGGGGGGGATGGCGTGCAAGTGCTGCATGCACCAGGTCGGCGTGGATGTGGCGCCAGGCGTGCGCCGCACACGCACACAAGACATAATGTTGCAGCGCGCATACTGCATGTTGATTCCCGGGCTTTACCAGCTGACAGGAGCAGCATGCAAACACAGCATGCACAGTTTCCTGCAGCTGTCCTGCCGCTGGTTGCTGCGGAGCCATGTCACCATGCAAGTTACCACAAACACGACCCTACACGCAGCAAATGCACGCAAATGCACCCCAACCCGCACCTGGCGCGTGAAGGTCATCGGCTTGGCGCCCAGGGCATGGGGGTTGCCGACTACAGGTGGCAGAGGTTGGACATGCGAGCGGTTTAAAGCCACGATCGATGCACCGATGCATTATGTAGCCCATAATGTCTCCAGTGCAGCAAAGGGATCCGCGCGCAGCTCACCATTGGTGAAAATAATCTCCTTGCCCTCACGACGCAGCTGCTCTGCACGTAGATACAGCTCGCCGCGCACTGCATACTGCGTCTTCAGCACCTGCCCATTCAGCAGCTCTGGGTGCAGCACCTTGCCATCCTTTGCGTGCAAGTGATGCGTGCTGGTCTCATCTGCGGGCTGAGGCACAGCAGACATGAAGCGCTGCTGCTGTGTGCTGACCAGCGCCTGCTGCCAGCTGGCTGCCTGCTGGTAGGCATTGGTCAGGCGCTGCAGGAGCTGTGTGGATTTCTTCATCGGACTGCCGGCTTCGACGCCCCTTGAATCGAAGACAAACACGCCTTTGAAGCGGACGTGTCAAAAGTGTTGGAGAACTTGCATCACAGGGAGTGTGATTTGCAGGGCACTTTCGAGCACAAGCCCAGCCCAATCTACTATGTAAAGCACATGCAGTTCCGCACCGCCGAACAAAAGCCCCTAACTCGCATATCACAGGCCACTGCCACTATGGCACCTCTGGGTGGCAGCACTGCCAAGCCTTTTGGCATGAACGTATGCCAGAGCTAGGCATGGGCAAAGCCTGCAGCGCCTTGAACATGTGTGTAGAGTAGAACGGTTTAGTGCACCCCCACGTGAGCCCCTTGAGAAGCGTGATCCAGTTGCAGCGCACAAAGGAAGCTCTCATGCCGAGCTACTTGATCACCCAGGAAGGTAGCTACGAGGCCAGCCATGGGGCTACGACAAAGGTGGTGAAACGCTGGAAAGTGCACGCGCCAGGTGTGCGGTATGCTCCAAGTTGCTGCATGCATGCTATGATCTGGTGCATGCGGTGATCCACCTGATGCTGGCTGTCATTTGCTATGCCGTGCCTGCAGGTCGCTACATGTACTGATGCTACCTACACCTAATGTCGCTACATATACCTAATGTCGCTTGCAGAGCCAGGCAAAGGGCTCGTGCAACACCAGCGCGTCATGAAATCACTGGGTTCCCAAATGGGCGTCCAAATAGCCGGTCTGCTTGCTTACCACAGCGTGCGCGCCAGAATCCCGCTAAGGAGCCCTGGCGGGATTCCGGCACGCACACACCATGGTAAGCAAGCAGCGCCACCAAAACGGAAGCTGTGGCCATGACTTGCTCCTAGTCATCATTGCAGTGGAACGATGATGAGGAGCAAGTCATGGCAACAGTTTGCCGGCTGCAGCTGCATCAGGGGGGCAAGCAGGGGGGCCAAAGCTACAGCCAGGCCCAGGCGGTCAGCAGTGCAGTCGTATCCAACCGGCTGTGCAGTGCAGTCTACGTATCTAACCGGCAGTGAGGCGAATGCTATCAGGCCGGTTGAAACACGACTGCACTTTCCGAAGAGGCGGTCAGTGGTGTCTTATCCAAGCGGCCTGACATTATTGCCTTCACTACACGCGGTTCACAGCCTGGTGGCAGCAGGCGCAGCGGCGGGTTTGAGGTTACAGGCTGCTGTGCCTCCCTGTCAGTTCAATGATGTGATATCATTTGAACCGTCATGTTTAGACAGAGACAGAACAGAGGAATCCTGCTCCTGCCAATATGAGCAATGTACATCATCGCTTGGGAAAATGTAAGGTACCAGCATGCGCGAAACCCGTCTTACCATCCAGCTGACGCTGGTGAAGCACCGCCACGGACGAGCCCAAGTAACCACCAGCCAACACAAGCTAACTACTCGTCAGGCTCAACGTCCAGCTTGTCAGACAGGTTGTGTGCCGGGGTCGTGGGCGGGCACTCATCCCATGCAGCTGCAGCACAGAGCATTGTACCACAGCACAATTGCATGCCTAGTATGCAGCCTAGCATGTTCCTCAATTCTGCGATGGACCCGAGTCCATCGTGATGCTCTTGGGCTCCCTAGCGCATGTCACAGGGAGCTGCCAACAGGCACCTGTGGGAGGCGGCGCTGCCAACGCATCCGGCATGAAGGTATGCCAGAGCTAGGGATGGGCAAAGTATGCAGTGCCTCTAGTATTGTGACATGTGTAGTGTACAATGGTTTAATGTACAGCCCCTTGTGGCGGGCCTTCGGCTTGCTGGCCTCATGCAACCAGCTTGCGTGCTGTCTTGCCCTCGCGTTCACGGCCCGCTGCAGCCACGCGCACAGTAGTGCCCAGCCCCTTGTCCCGCGCCACGCGTGCCACCTTGGCCACCTCCTCCGGCTGGCCTCCCTGCTCTCCACGCACCTGCTGCATGCGTGGCAGCAGCAGGGCCCCCAACAGCTTGCCCATGGCACCGGCGTCCGTCTGGCCCAACGCCTCTTCCTCACCCTCCTGCTCGCTACCAACCGTGCCCTCTTGCTCCTGCGCCTCATTCCCCGCCCGCCCCATCACAGCTTTGCGAGTGACCTTGCGTAGTGCAGCTGCCAGCTCAGCTGCTGCCTCTGCAAGCACCGCCTCCTCGCCCACCATCTCCTCACGGCCCGCGCCATGATGCCCCTCCTGCTGCTGGACGGCCTCCTCATTGCGTGCGTGCTGCATCGCGTGCATGCCCCCTGCAGGCTCCGCGTCCATCATTTCCTCGGTGCCCGCCAGCCCCTGCTGCCCAATCGCCGTCCCATGCACGATCACCGCGCCGGCATCCCCTGCCCGCGATGCGCGGCTGAGCCGGGCAGCCAGCCGCGGGTCTGCAACATCCACCCCAGCCATGCCACCCTTCGTCACTGCCTGCTCCCCAGCCGTGCGCGCCAGACGCGCCGCCTCCTGAGCATCCAGCACTGCGCCGGGCAGCAGCCGCTTGGAAGCTACCAGGCCCGCCATGAGCCCCGCTGCACCCACGCGCTGCAGCGAGTCCTGTACCGCCTCCAGGCTGGCAGCCATAGCATCTGTGGTCACGGCTCCTGCCTCTGCATTGCCATCATACCGGCTGCGGATCACCGCTGCATGGGCCACGTGCGCAGACGGCTTGTCACAGATGCCAAAGCCCTGGCACAGCTGGTCCGCCTGCAGCGCAGTGGTATAGCAAACACGCAAGAAAACATATGGTACATTGCACATGCCGACATGCGATGCAGTTGCACCGCACCAACTGCGCACCCGAGCACCGACCAGCTGGCAGAGGCAGTGAGCTGTGGAAGGAGCTCAGCTGTGCTGTGCTAGAACCATGAGAAATGCAGGGCCACCGCGAAGGGCCTCACCTGCACGAGGTACTGCTCCAGTGCAGAAAACAAGGTGGGCGCGTATGCATCCACATAGCTCTTGCATGTGTCAGCCATGGGCGCTCCCAGGCTATCGCACAGCGCCTGTAGTGCATAGGCACATGGGTGGAGGCAGTGACAAAACAGACGGCTTGCTCGAGGGCTCTTACACGTCATAGTATACGCAGCCAAGCGAGCTATGGGGAAGCAAGCCATGGGCTCAACATGTCCCGAGCAGCCCTTGGGCCCGGCTCGATTGCTTCAGTCAGCAGGTACTATGTGCAGAACTATGTGCAGAACGACAGCCAGCTGACAAATGCCGCATGCTGACGGCGCATGCTGCTCGCATTGTGGGCAGCAAAAGTAGATCTGGCGAGCCCAGTCGCCAGAGAGAGCATAGCAGAGTCCCGATCTGTGTAACTTTGAGACAATCCAGACCCACCTTGGCATAGTCAGTGGCCTGCTGCTGCACCTGCGGGTTGCTCACAAGTGTGTGAACCTCCAGAACCGTCAATTTGCACATGTCGCACATGTTGCCGCCCAACGAGTTGGAACCGGGCAGTCTCGGCTGTTTAATTGACAGCTGTTCGGCCGTGGTGACCTGCGGACCGCATATTAATCAATAATAATAATAATAATAATAACACGGCGTGTCACAGATGTGTCTGCATGCCGAAGCCTGACAGTCGTTATCTAAACACCTGCAGACCGCATGACAGGACGTATATTGTTATGCATACCGCGGTTGCCCCGCAATATGTAACTGGCACCAGTGCTGGTGTCACTAGTGCACGCCATCCTTTGCAAGCAGCCCCTGACCACTCATGAGCATACTGCGGCACATTATGAGCATAGGGGTCGCTTTGTGGACCTTAGTCCTGGTACACTGCAGGGACTATCCACCAGCTGGTGCAGCACCCCGCCTGTGCAGGGCCCCAAAACCCCCAACCCCCCGACCCCCCACCCCCCAGAATCCTTACCTTACGCAGCACCGCCAGTGCGGCAACCAGCTCCCGTGGCAGGGGCGGCAGCCTGGCCGCCCTGAGCTGTGGAGGGACACACAAGCCCACCGCCTGGCAGGACGCCACAGGGTCGATCGACTCAATCATCTGGACCAGCACATCCCCATATGTGTTGATGAGGTCGGTGCATGTGGGCTCAAGGTCGGAAGGTAGCTGCTGGCAGACCTGTGAGGGACACCGGGCACATATCCACGTTATCCAGAGCATCGCAGGCTGCTCATGGGCCAGCCTATGGCATGCATGGCAATGGGAGCCGCCACATGCAGCCGGTTGCACATCATGCTTGCTCGATGGACGCAGCAATGAGGAAGACTCTGCTGACGATTGAGATGATGATGACAACTCCAATGAGTGGAACGTGTGAGAGCTATGGGTTTACCGTGGCTCCTACCAGCTGGTCCTATCCAAAGGGTCCTGCAGCCCTGGTCATGTACACGCAGGCACTACAGCCGCACCTGTAGCGCCTGCTCCTTCATGTTCTGCAGCGCCAGGGGGTCGTCCAGCTCTGCCTTGAGCGTGCGCATCACGTAGGTGCACATGGAGCAGCCCGCGGAGTCACGTACCGCAGTGCGCGCCATGCGGCGCTCATGCAGCTGCGCGCAGGAAGCAGTTGAAGTGCAGTTGCGGGCGGGTGGGTGGGCACCATGGGACAATGTTGGTTAACGTTTTGCTGGCAAGCCTGTCGTGGGTATGCAGCGAGATACCGCTCATGAGCAGGGTACAATGAAAGCAGGATCAGGGACACCAGCTGCTCGCTACAGTGTTACAGGGCAGCACAGCAGCATGTGTGCCGTCCTGACAGGCTAGCAGTTGTGTGAGGTTGGTGTCCTAAACCGGGCTGTTCGTGCATATAGCACACGCAGCTCACCACGTTGATGGGCTGTGCCAGCATCTCTGTGCCGCACACGCCAGCGGTGGAGCACAGCTGCCCAGGTGTGACACTGTTGCGCAGCCACTCAATGGCCACTGGCATCTGCAGGCCCACCACAGCACACAGTAGGCAGGACTTGCCACAGTGCTGAGGCCAACGTAGCCACAGCAACCCATGATGGACGGGCAAGAGCAGGGGGGCCATTCATGCAGCAGGAGGGGTCAGCATCGTGTAAGACATGGGTGCATGCATGCCCGCGTGCTCGCAGCGCCCAATCCTCACCAGCATCTCCGTCAACTGCTCGCACTGCGGTGATACAGCAAGATCAGAGACCACAAGTTGTGAATGTCAGCACATCACAAGCACAGGACTGTATCAGCAGCATGCCTGGTTTTAGCAAGCAAAGCCAGAAGGGCCTCAGTGGGACGGGTCTGATCAAGCAGGCAGCGGCTGCTGGGGGATGCGCCCCTACACAATAATGCCATGCACGTTAGGGTTTTTTCCCGCACCTGCTGGCGGTCCGGGGCAACTGTGCAGACATTGTTTTGGATGAAATCCACCTGCAGGTTCCATGTTGGCGCGTCGGAGTCAGATGCAGACTTAATCAATTTCATCTCTCTTGCCCTCAGGCGGTCAGAACACGCACCACGAGCTCGTTGGCCTCTGCATCACATAGGGCGTCCTCCATGATGCGCACTGCCCATTTACACGTGGAGCACGCATCTTGTGCATGACCATGCACAAGCAAAAGAGCCAGCACCAGTAGGGCAAATGTACATCGCATATTTGAAACGGAGCTTTACCTGGCGCAGCGAGCCTGTTGCGGTCCCGTTGCAGTACCAGATCTCATTCAGTGGGCAAGTTCAAGTGCGCGATGGCTGTCCGCAAGCGCCATCTGACCTTGCTGCTACCACCACCACACACCATTCAAATGGAGAAGGGCCCATGCAGCGTGTGCACAAAAATTGTAGACGTGTTTGTGGAAGTCAACAGGTGCGTTTCAAGCCAGATGGGATGGAAGGGAACCTGATGATTTTGAGGACGACTCCTCAGGCCAGGGTGATGTGCTCCTTGGCATGCATGTGGCACGGGCGGCGCGCTTCAGATCTTGCAGCCCCCCCGACAGCTCAGACATGCCACAAGCGCATGTGGTGAGATAGCACATATTGCTAACTTACTGCGCGCGCCATGATCCGGTGTGATGGGTGCATGATGGCGGAGGAGAGGGGGGGGGGAGCCATCATAAGAGGGCATGCAGGCAGTGCACTCACCCTGCCATGCGCTATGCTGTGCAGTGTGCGCCTGACATGCCGTCACTGTGGGGAGCAGCTTCTCCACACGGAGTGCCACATGAAGGTGTGTGCAGGCTGCGCCGTGCAGGCTGCCGTGCATGACATCACTGCAAGGCGGTGTCGTGGGGCATTGGGCTGTGCACGATTTGGCATGCAGGCCTTGCAAGGCAAACCACTGACGAACCAGGATGCCTCACGTGCTGATGTGCCTGCTGGTGCTGGACACGTGTGTGCACAGCGTATGAAGTCAATCATGCACAATGCCGACATGATCAAGGGCGGCCATGCAGCAAACTTCCCATGCCCAGCTCAAGGGTGCCCTGGCAAGGTAGGCCATCTGAACCAAGGGTGGTCACATGCTTGTTTGTACGTCTTGCAAACATGCATTGCATGTGATGCATAGCCACAGCGGCTGATGGGGCAGAGGCGTGCATGCTGTGCATGCTGTGATCTGTGCAGTTTTGGCAAGGGGCCTGCTGGTTAGCATGCAGGCCCATTATCATGCTCCCCATATTCAGAACAGGATATCCTAGCCCGCATGCCCCATCTTCTTCGTTATGGATCACCGCAGATCAAGAACCTGGCGTGGATCGAAGGTAAACGGAATGAAGACAAGAAGCAGAAGCGCATCCAGGCGGCGATCCAAGCAGCTGCACTCCAAGCAGCAGCCCGAAAAGCACCCAAGCCTCAACCACCTGCTGCCAAGCCCAAGCCCGTCAGGCAGCCGCCAGAACCCCCTCAACCACAGCGTGGATTGGGTGCCCCCACACCTGTGACTGTCAACAGGACGTACACAAAGGAGGCTAAGCTGACAGATGCCCAGCAGGCGGCTCATCTCAAGACCCTGCGGGAACAGAAGGCGGCTGCCCAGCGTGAACTAGGGCTGGGTGGTGCTGTCGCCACAGGTGGCCCTGCAGCGGCAACATCCCCTGCGCCCCGTGGCCCCACACCACCCAATGCAGGAGGCATCAACATCCTGCATGCACGGCCTGGCGGCCGGCAGGGCCCTGCCCCACAGCAGCCGCAGGGCAGGGCATGGGGCGGTGCGGCTGCGGGGGCAGCTGTCAAGGACAGGCTGCATGCGGACTTGATGAACTCTACCATTCCTGGCGCTGTGTTTGTGGAGCCGGTGGGTTGGGTGCGGCAGCTCTTTGGACCACGCGTATGGGACAGCTGCTTGCTCCCTGGGCAAAGGACCCTGCCTCTTGGGCATGCCGCCCGCCTCCATTTGGGCCTGCATTCAATGGAGCATCGCACCATCAGTGCAGGCAGGCCACGCTGTGGTCCACGCGCAGCTTGGCTGTTCTTTGCAATCCTGGGCCGTCATGCTTGACTTGGGCGTGTTGCAGTTCTTACGCCCGAGTGACGTGACGCTGCTGCGCAGAAGGCAAAGAAGGGCAAGAAGGCAAAGGCCAAGCAGGAGGGCCTCACACCACGTAGCAGTGTATCCGGCACGGACACGCCGCGCTCCCCTGCAGAGCCCCAGGAGCTCCTAGAGCATGAGATCAACGGTGAGGGAGCAGCAGTTGACAGCAGGGGCTGGGCCCAGCGGAGGTCGGGGCTGGGGGATGGCAAGGGGATGTGTGGGAGTGCGCCTGCACGGCAAGGTTGCAAGGTGACCTGCGACAGGTGGCCTGCGACTGGTGCATGTTACTTTCTTGGTACCGGGCAAGGCCATGCAGTCCTGATCTTAGGTCCAGTGTATGGAACGTAAACACGTGCTGAGGTGCGGAGCCGGGGGCATCTGAATGCGGCCGGTCTTTGACCATGTGTGCAGGCGCGCTGGACGCGGCGGGGTGGGAGAAGCGGCACGAGGAGACGATGCGCGCCGCGCAGCTACAGGAGGGATATGTCACAGACGCGTCCAAGTATCTGGCCCTGCTGCGCAGCATGGTGAGCTGGCTGCCCGGGGCGCAGAGCAGCTTGTCCTGGGGCGGGCAAAGTGGGCTCGTGCTTGGGTGCACGGCGTGGGTGTGCTGCAAGGCATGCTCGTGGGGTCCAACTATGGCTGATTTATGGCTGTGGCTGCAGCCCTGGCTGTGGCTGTGGCTGCACAGCCAGGGTGGTCTTGGTAGGCAGCAGGCAACCTTAACTGGCAACAGTGGCATGAAACTGCACGCCAGCATGTGTCATGCATGCTCACTGTGCTGCGCTTGGTGGATGTGCTTGCATGCAGGGTGTGGCTGTCACAGGCTACGAAGATGAGGAAGACGAGGATGAGGATGCAGACGAGGAGGAGGAGGGCGAGGGGGAGGCCCAGGAGGAAGAAGCTGAGGCAGGCACAGGGCCTGAGGCCAACGCTGCAGGCAGATGTAGCCCCACAGGTGTCAGTGCCTGGGCCCCTGCCCGTAAGGAGGTTGAGGACGGCATGCTGCCTACAGCCGCAGCGCCAGACGCCACGCTGCCTGAACTGGCTGCGCTGGATGCCACAGGTCTGGACATTCCTGAGGATGACATGGCACTGCTGAAGGGGGTGGAGGAGGTCGGCGGTATGGACGAGGACGGCGTGTTTTGGTTCTTTGACGAGGCCGCTGGGGGCACCTGGTTCGCCGCCTATGTGAGTGGGCCTGTGTGACCGAGCCTGCAATGGCATGCCTTGCTGTCAGCCTGCAGCTGCATGCATGCGCTGCACGCAAGCCTGAATTGCTTTTGCATGTATTGATGCCGTGTGTGCGCTGTGGTTGTGGCGCCTGCGCGATTTGACACATTCTTGTGTTCCTGTTGTCCCAGCCACCCCATCGGCATGGCCCATGGCCCTTGCCTGGCCTACCAAACGCTGACGCCTGCGGCCTGCTTGGTGCACGTGTGCAGCCGGATGGCCGGGTGGAGGCCAAGCCAGAAGGCAAGCCAGGCAGGGCCAGTGCAGGGGGGCTCTGTGCTGGCGAGCCTGCACCGCCCCCTCCTGCACCCACGCCTGCTGTTGCGGCTTCACCTGCCACCCCTGTTGCCCCTGCCTACAAACAGCAGGCAGCTGCTCCAGTGGGACTGATGCAGCAGCCGGTGCTGCAGCTGCCGCAACAGCCGGGCCTGTTTCAGCAGCCAGGCCTGCCCTTCTCCGTATACCCGGGCCAGCAGGCTGCTCCTATGGGCACCACCCTCTCTGCACCCACTGGTTTGGCTCAGACCAACCTGCCAGTGGCAAGCATGCCATACCAGGTGGGCCCCATGCTGCCAGCGGCCATAGGCACTTACCCTGTTGCATCAGGTGGCATGGGCATGGGCATCGTGCCGAATGTGCAGGCGGCAAGGATGCAGCCCGTGTATGCAGTGCAGCCCCTGCAGCAGTACGCCCAGCAACAGCAGCAGCAGCAGCCGCCGCCTCTGTTCCAACCTCAGCAGCAGGCCCAGCAGGCCCAGTACCAGGCGGTCCCAGCCCTATGGGCTGGCCCCGGCAAAGCAGCTCCAGCACAGCCGGTTGCGAGCCCTGCGCACCAGCTGCTGTTCCAGGTCAACCAGCAGCGCAACGCAGGCGGCACTGTGCCCTCACTCGCACTTGGATCTGGCCCCAAGGATCAGATGGCTCAAGAGGAGCTGGTTGATGAGCTGATGGACCTCCTGCTGGTCAGCTGACATTGGGCCAGGTTGACTGGTTGCCGCACACAACTGCTGCAAGCATGTCTTTTTTCTTTCTTTGTCAGCTGACCTGCCGCAGGGCCAGGTTGACTGGTTGGCGCTATGAGCTGCTGCAAGCATGCTGAACGGTGTGGGCGTTGTGGATTTTTTGGGGGGGTGGGGGGGCAGAGGATGGGATGGTGCCACAGGGAGGGTGGCCAGCAGGGCCCAAGCAGGCCTCTCTGGCATGCTGATTGATTTGACGTGCTGATACATCTGTTGGTTCGTGTTCTGAGCTTTCCTGCCTTGATGATGATGATGATTCATTCATGCACTATGTGGACACGAGCAGTGGCCTAGCACTGCCTGTAGCCCCCCATAGCTAATGTTCCATGAAGCAGTGCGAGCTGTCTTGTTCAGAAGTGGGGTCCAGTGTTGAAGGCTGACACTGGGATCTTCTATAGACAGCTTGTCAGACCATGGGGACCACCCGCCTGTCTGGAAAACAGGCATGTTGATATGCTGAATGAGGTGCCAGTCGCAAGTGGTCTTGATGGCTGCAGCTGCAAAACTCGGTCCGCCAGCTACACGTGGATCTGACCACCAGCACATTGTCCTTTGCTATGAGCGGGCATTCATTGTGAGGCCATCAGTTGTGGAGCACGTCGGCGCATTTGGCATACGGGTGGGACCATATCTTAGTTAACGTGTTTCAATACCAGTCCGAGATACCAGTCACACGTGAATCATTGTGGTGGTTATTGTCTCTTCATCCGGTGCCTCTTCATGCAACAACCAACACAACAGTAGCTACTGATGCCTGAGCTGCCTGCTGCCTCGACTTCTCTGTTAATCCTTGCACTGAACTAGCTGAGCCCCCCCACTGCACTACCCTGCCGTACTCTACCTCTATTCTGCTCCCACACAGCTGTTGAGCCCACCTGCTGCACTTCTGCTGCTGTTCTACGACTGATTCGATGCTGTCCCACCACTACCAGTCCCCATGCTGTGTATTCGATCATGACACGACAAGTACACAACCTGATCATGACAAGTAAGCAACCACTGCGTCGCCAAACTCCACGCACTCCTTGAGCTGGCCGAAGGCCATGTGGGTGCAGAAGCGCAGCGCGCCCAGCACATCCACTGCTGCCCGAATGTCATCCAGCCAGCTGCTGGAGGCTGTCGCGCTGCGCCTGAATGCTACAATCCCGTCCACATGCTCCAGCCGCCTGCAAGCAGCAGTACAAGTGACTTGTTGCAGTACGCACACATGCTTTCTGCCGGGGCAAGTGGCATGTGACGACATGCATGGTCGATCAGGGCAGGGCAGGGCAGGGCAGGGCATGGCTTGGCATGGCATGGCATGGCATGGCGCGGACATAGTTGCACTTGTGGAGGGATATGACTTATCATCCATGACACTAATAATACAGTACAGGTGTGGACGTAACATGGAAGGTTTGGAGGGACGGTGCGTTGCAGTGGGCAAAGACAGCAGCAGAGTGCGATGGCTGCATTTGCTGTACAAGGGTCCCTCCCCAGTCGCACCTGCGGTACGCATCCAGGATTGCCAGTAACTGCTCCACCTCCTGCACTCTGGCGCTGTCAAAGTGCTGCCACCTGCAGGTTCAGGCAATCCATGTAATCAAATGCTTTGTTGGCAGCTCGTGCTGTAGCCGTGCAAGGACAGCCAGCGCTGTCAGGGACTGAACAACGATGGCTTGGCATCAGTGTAGCACCTAGCAAGCACAGCAGCAAGCTGCTGTGTCCATGGGTAGATGACGTTAGAGGTCTCTAACTCAAGATATGGTGTCTCATTGCACGTCAAAGATGGTTTGAGCAGTTATGGACACGGTGCACTGATGGTGTGCCTGTGTTTTGGCAAGCTGCGGCGTACTTGGTAGCTGCTGTGCGCCCGCCCTTGACATCCCGTACTGCTATGGGTGACAGTCCGGCCTTGGCTGCACGCGCCACCAGGTCCTGTGCACACATGGCAGCAAGGCTTATAAGCGGATATAACCATATAGCACGCACAGGATCATCAGCACCAGGATCAGCACGTGGCGGTTTTCAGCTGAGTCATGCTGATGGGTGCTGCGGCGCTGCACACCATGTAAGATGTGATACATACAGCGCACACGCCCCATGCATGGCTACATGCACAATACCCACGCCAGGCAGTGCATGCGCATACGACAGCCATGTTGACGAGCAGCAGGCCCACCTTGGACAGCCGGGCATCTGCCGCTAGCTTGTGGGCGTCTGTGCCACACTTGATGATCAGGTATGATGGCGCAGGTGCAGGCTGCGGATGTGCGCATGCCGTGGTGCGCAACAAGGGCAGCAGCCTGAGCTGCATGCTTGCTGCTCTATGCAAGCGTTGAAGGATCGATGTGTTGAAGCAGAGGGTGGATGGATGGCCGCTGCTCTGTTGCCCGCTCACACACAGTACCTTGCAGCCTGGGCACAGCATATGCATATGCGGTGCCATGCTCGCCCAGGGAGGGAGGCACCCACACATCAGAAACAGATCCGCTGAAACAAAATCCACAAACATGCGTGGGCCCCAACGTCTACAGTTTCAAGTTGACACAATATACCAGACTACCAAGCTTTGCCATATCAGATATCACCCATTTTACCTGAAGGACCAGGTGTTGAACTCCCTGTGGCAGCTCCACTGGGGGCCCAGCTGGCACAGCAGCTGCAGGCTGCGGCTCATGCACTGCCTCCTGCCTGCCTGCCTTTCCCTTGCTCACTGGCTTGTGTGGTGATGATGCATTACGTACCGCAGCTGGCTCAGTGACTGATGTAGTGCCTTCCATGCCCCTCGCTGCAGCTGCTGGGGAGGGTGATGGCATAGCTGCCTGTTGCGGTGCTGCCTTGGCAGCTGATCTTCTGCCCCGCTTCCCTGCTGCTGCAGCTGCCGCTGGCTCATCCCCTACTGCCACAATCTGCTGGATGTCGTCACCCTCCTCTGATGATCCCACCTCCTCCATCTCTTCATCTTCATCTTCATCTTCACCTTGTGAGCTGTCATCTGCATTGTGCTTGCTCTTGCCCCGGCCCCTGCCTCGCCCACGGTTCCCAGCACCGCCTCCCCGCCCGCTGCCCCCCTTGGATGCGGCAGCCTTGGCCTTGCTCACTCCTGCATGCGAAGGCACAGCCCATGTGTTGCATGCAACCGTTTACTGCGTGTAAAAGTGTTGCCGCGGCAACACAGGGCATTGCCCATCAGCATGCAGCCAGCCACGCACAGCGCTCGCAACTTGCATGCCATGCATGACGGGGCGCAATGGGGTGCATGGCACTGCGGCCGCGAACCGGCCCCATGCGAGTGGGTTTCCCTGGGCGCCCACCTGCAGGCTTAGCAGGCTCTGGCTTTTTGGCTGCCCCTTTGCTGCGCGTGGCCTTTGGAGGTACAGTGCCGTCTGCTCCACTTGGACTGATCGCCTTGTTGGGCTGGGCCTTCTTCCTAGGGGCCATCCTGCAGCTCCCCTCCTCAACACCCCAGTGCTACCTGTACAACAGCTGCCTGGTACCTGCAGGCCTGCTTGTTGCACGCTCTGGGCAAACACCTGGCCACCTGCATGGTGTCGTGCACATGGACGCATTGTGGCAGTGAAACATGATAGTGCTGGAGCATCCTGCATTGGCATGTATCCATCGTGCAGCAGGCTCTGCTGGTCCCCAGCTAGCGCCAACCCTTCCTGCTAATGTTCGTTTGCTTTTGTCCTGCAGTACATGACACGTCCTACCTGTGGGTTACGATTACAGAAGCGACAAAGTGTTGATGCGGTGCAAAAAACAAAACATGGTCACTGCGCGTCCATGTGACCAAGTCGATTCCATCGGATGCGCACGTCTCGCATGCTCTAATGTCGTAGATGTGCTGCGGGGTTCGTGCTGAAACGTCTGCGCCTTTTACAGATCCAACACAACATCAACTTCAAATTAGCAGCCACCTGTCCATGTGCCATTTCCAGTGCAATGGCTGAAAAAAGGTCCTTTACACCGTGCATTCATCCACTATGCTATGTACACAAGTGCAAATTATGCAACGCCCTTGGCAGGTAGTGGTTGTAGGCCCATTCAACACCCGGCGTGCTGGGCAAGGACTTCCTCACTGCAGAAACATTCACAGCCCATGGCCCCCCTTCTGCTTCAGCAGCGTCTTCATGACCTCGCTCTCGCGGATGGACTTGTCATGCCGGTGCTGCTCATGCGCACCCTGCGAGAGTCACAGCAGGCACAAGCACCACAAGCTTAGCAAGTTCAGCAATGCTACCTTGCATCCACACATAACATCTCAGGCGGCACGCAGCATCAAGCAGAAACTATCTAACAGAGAGGCATGCAGCCCTCGGCTGCCACACCTGCACGAATGTAACCATCCTCCCGCCTTCTGCGCGCGCACGCCCCTTCGACTGCACTTGAGATGTGCCCCGCGAAGCAGGTGTCAGGCGCACCACGAGCTTGCAAGCTGGCACATCCACGCCCTCCTCCACCACAGATGTCGCCACCATGATACGGGCACCACCCGGCTCCTGCGTAGCGCCCACCGTGCACAGCAACGAGTGACTTGGTGAGGCGTGGCCTGCAAGGACTGTTACTTCACGAACAGTTCACCATGCACACACTCAGTGGTATATCAGCCGCTGTTTGCTGACACCGACAAGACGGTGCACGAGCTACCCAGGACACACAAGGGACCAACAGCACCAGTGATGCAGCAGTGCAAGCTGTACTTCATGTCACAGCACAGTGTGGTACACACCACACCTCTCACACTTCACACTCCATACATCATGTCACGCATGATTATCACACCTTGAACCTCGCCATGCTGTCAGCCTGGCTCGTGCTTGTCATGCCTGTTGCTGCGCGCGCCCCATCCTCAGCCACAGCCGCAAACGCGCAGCCCTTCCCCTCTCCAAGAGCCCTCCTGTGCTTCTTGCCCCCGCTCGCCTGGCCCACAACCAGGTGCACGCTTTGCACCCAGGACAGGTCCAGAGGACTCTGGCCACTGCTGGGAGTGCTGCCAG
Organism: Chlamydomonas applanata; assembly: GCA_001662365.1. Taxonomy (NCBI): domain Eukaryota; kingdom Viridiplantae; phylum Chlorophyta; class Chlorophyceae; order Chlamydomonadales; family Chlamydomonadaceae; genus Chlamydomonas; species Chlamydomonas applanata. Next base: position 137,541 of record BDCZ01000051.1, read on the forward strand.
AAGAAATGCTGTCTGGCACGGGGGTCGGGAGCAGGGTGCACAGGGCATGCGCCACAAACACAGCAGCGTGCCGTGTCTTGGCAATGATGATGGCCTTTACCTGTGGGTCATCCCTGTGTCCAGCAGTGCAAAGTGCAAGAGAAATGTGTACCGTAGTCTTGAACACGCGTCTCTAAAGGGTCAGGCTGAAAAGTAACCGGTGCACACGGCAGGCCCTTATCAGAAACAGCCACCTGCATAGCAGCATGCAGTCATTTGATCAACCCAGCTAAGCTGGTGTCAGGAATGCCAGCATGCTGCAGACGTCAAAGTGTTAATGATGAAGTTTCTAGATCCCCTGCGCGCCCTCACCTGCTGCTCAAGAGCTGCTGCAGCAGCAGCCACAGCTTGGGGTGCCAGTGCTCCTTTGATGGCGTGCCTCCACCGTTGGGTGTGCACACAACGCACGCATGCAGGGTGGTGGGAGAGGACAGGAATAAGCCAGCTGCTGCAGGCGCCGGCACAGCAGCTGCACACCGGCCTCGTGCCCCACTTCGTTGCTGAGAGCAGATGCCTGGCGCAGCGCCTGCATGCAGGGGCCGCAGGCAAGGCTGGGCCCATCTGCGATGAGCTGATCAGTGGCCATGCGGGGCCTAGAGGACGCTGCAGGCAGGTCTTGACCACAAGTGGTGACAGCTACAGGTGCTGCGCACCCCGCATTGATAAGTACAGAGCAGAAGGAAGCAACAGGCTCCGGCATGCAGACACATCTGTGACACGCCGTGTTATTTTAATTATTAGAAGGAAGCAACCGTGTTGATTTTTTATTAGGAGGCAGCAGGGCAAAGCTGCAAGGACGGGCAACATGCACAAGTGCATTGCGCTTCTCTGGACACACAGGCAGCCACACACACTGGCAGCGATCACCTCCATCAGCATGCAGCACAGCTGCAGGCGGGGCATCTGCAGACCTTCTGCTAGCTCCACCACTACGCGCATGGCACTGCAGGAGGCAGCAGGTAATGTACCGTAGTTAATCATAATAACATGGCGTTTCGCAGATTCATCTGCTTGCCGGAGCCAAAGTGTGGACTGCATGTATGCAATCCCAGATTCTGCTCAAAAGATGTCCCAGATTGCCAATGCGATCTTTGGACAGGCAAGGCGCTGAGCACCTCATCACATACAGCTTTCGCAAGGGGAGGGCATTGCTGCTCACCTGCACATCAGGTTGTACCGCTCTGCATCATTCTTGCAAGCCAGCGCAGTGGCCAGTGCTTCACATGCGCCCAGGATGGCAAGCTGCTGGTCGCCTGGTGTGATTTCATCCATGACGAGAGCGGTCAGGGCGTCAGCTGCATCCAGAACATGCAGGTCCGGAGTGTTGTTACTATTATTAGGTCGCCATGTTACCAGCCGAGGGTACCAGCCGTGTTACTGGTATTATTTGGTCCAGGGAGCAGGAATGCATCACAGGCAACCAGCCTGGCAACAAAGGTGTGTTGCTCACATGTACTGTGAACTAGAAGTCAGGGCAGCTGCTTTCGTGACACACACAGCAGCTGAGCAGCGCTGCTGCTACTGCCAGACCCTGACATCATCCACTGACCACTAAATTGTACTGTGCACCATTGTCAGCAGCCGGCGGTGAGCTCCTAGCCCTCACCTGTCTGGACAGCCACGAACTCGACGCCAGCCCAGGCCCAGGACTGGAACGCATCGTCATCTGGTCGCCGTCCCACACTGGCCACCTGCGCCTCAGGCTGGGGTACTTGTGCAACGAGCTCCGGATGGTCGCTGCCGATGTTGAAGATGCGCGCGTCGCCGAGGCGTGCACACAGGTCTTCAATGAGTTGGGCGTTTGTGACCTGCAGGGCGGTGGCAGCCAGGAAAAGAACATGGGAACAGAGATCAGGCACAAAGAGTCAGGGATCCTCTTATGCTGTCCTTGCTGGTCACAGCACGCCACTTGCAACGCACATGTTGTAACATTTGGTTGTGATGCAGGTTGTCGGCAAAGCTCAGTCAAAGGACTGCCCCCATGAAGCAGATGCACAGGCAGGAAATGAACGGATTGCAAGCAGATCTGTACATCGGCAAGGGCAGGTCCAAGGTCCATGCTGACCATCCACAGCATGCTGTTGTGTGAGCTGCCCTCACCGGGTCTTCATGGCTGGCAGGAGAGGCCGTGAAACCAATGACCTTGGGCTGGGCACCCACTGGTGCTGCGTGCCACTTGTCCTACGGGTGTGGGCCACAATCAAGAAAGTCACTCATCAACCAAGCTCATCGACTGCATCACTGCTCAACATGCCTATGGACGACAGGGATGCAGGAGCAAATAGTGGGTTCGCATGGCATGCTGATGGCCTGAGGCGCGTGCACCTTTCATAGTACAGTATCATGTGCCATACTCCTTCGTTACGTTATGGTATGTTACCACTCATCAGATGCTTGGTATGATACCAGAATGCAGGTTTGCGCATCATGGTTCAGAAGCAATCTCGCATGCAAGCGGCTAGGAGCCCACCACACCATGAGCTTGTTGTAGACATGCTCCTTGGCTGTGTTGTGCACCTCGTCAAGGATCAGCAGGCCGATGTCTGACATGCGCACGGCTGGTGTCTGACCATAGCTGGCCGTGTCAGACGCAGGGCGTGCTAGCAGGGACAGCAGGTTATTCAGGGACCCGGCTGTGCACACGATGACAGACAGTGCCCCCAGGTGCTCCTGCTTCAGCTGCTTATTGGAGCTGAAGAAATCAGCTGCAAATGCGCTGAGTTCAGTGGGTGGGGCCAGACCTGCAAGGCTCGCGGGGCCAATACTGGGTGTGCCAAACCCGCGCTCCCTGAACACGCCGCACTGCTGCTCTGCCAGGTGTACTGTGGGCACAACCATCACGACCTTGCATCCTGGGTTGGCTCTAAGGAAATCCCTGCACAGCAAGCATAAGCCACATGCCATGGTGTCGCCAGATCAGTGCTACGGGCGCTCACATGGGCAGTAAGCAGCATCATCATAATAATAATAATAACACGGCGTTTCACAGATGTGTCTGCATGCCGGAGCCCGACAGTCGTTATCTAAACACAAGCACTAGAGGACCAAGCCAGCCTGAAATACCGGGAGCCGCCCCACTACAGCACCTAGCACCCCGTCGGAAGCGAGCACCGCAAAGGTTAGCAGCCGGCCGACATACCACCCGTGGTCAACAGCAACATGCTGATGCCACAGGGCACCCAGGCCATACGGTGACGGACGGGCAGGCCGTATGCGGGGCGGGCGGGACGAGCATGA
>BDCZ01000051.1:141576-161789 GCA_001662365.1 Chlamydomonas applanata
GCCTCCACCCCTCCCTGCCCTGAGCCAGCTGGCACCATGTACCCTGAACCCCCAACTGCTCTAGCGCGTGCCTAAGGCCATCAAACCACACTGTGTGCGGCCTCCCTACAGGCCGAGCCAGACCCTGAATCCCCGTGGCAAACAGCATCTGCTTTACCAGCCGGCTGTCTGCTCTGCGTGCCACATGACCTGCAAAACGCATCCGTCCATCAGCAAGCTCTTGCCTCAAAGGCTTGAACTTTGCGAGCTCGAACAGGTCCGCGTTGGAGATGCCATCAGGGCCTCGGCGCGTGCCCGTGATGGAACGCAAGCATGTGGTGTGAAATGTATCCAGCGACTGCAGCAAGCAAGCATCATGACATCAGTAAGCAGCATCATGACATGTGATAATTCTGACCATTTGCACGACAGTTCACCAGGTTACCTGCATCAGTTTTTATTATGTGCCACAGGACAAGGAGGTGTCCAGGCTGGCAGTGGCTGTTTGAGGCCGGCGCTTGTACTGCATCCGCATGCAGCCATTCACGGCACTCATGCCCATGATGCAGCCTGAAGCATGGCTGCAGCGACTTGCACACATGCTTACTTCCGCCACTGACATGACAGAGAGGCTTACTCACACAGCCAGCTCCACAGCGATGTATGTTTTGCCAGCGCCTGTTGGGGCAACAATTAAGTGATTGCCTTTCTGAGACGCAACCTCCACAGCCTGTGCCTGGAATACATACATCGGGGGCACGCCTCCAGACTGCTGCTGTGCCTCGGTGGTTGCACCGCTGCCGCTACCAGCTGCTGCGGCTGGGCTGGTGCCTGCCTTCTTTGCCTTTTTAAGGTACGGTTTCATATGGCCGAGGAACATGCCCCCAACAGTCCGCGGCTTGAGCATGCCGTGAGGATCTCGGCAAGTGGGCGGACCTCCGCCGGCTAAGAGCTCTTGATCCACTGTCAGGAGTGCATTCAGCACAACCTCTGGCCCTGCTGCCTCAGCGAGCCCTGTCATCAGCTGTAGCTGGGCAGATGGCTCATGCAACAGCTCACACAGCCATGCCCCAAGTGAGGGCTGACCACGCATCCATCGCAGCAGCCATGCCTTGGCGTGTTCCATGTCATCACTGCTCAAGTCAGCCTCTACCTTGGCTGAGGCTGGGCTTCCAGTGCTGGGAGAGCTGTTCTCATGGCCGTCGTTGTGGCCTGCGCTGCTGGACGGCTTTGCAATGCCACCTGTCGCCTCACGCCCTGCCTCATGCAGAAGGTCTGAGCAGGCCAGTAAGGACATGCGCGTAGCCGTTGCTTTGTCTGACGCGTGCATGTGAATGTGCTGCATCAATGCAGCAAGCACACGCTGCAGCTGCGCATCGCGCCCGCCGCCTGCGCGCCATGCATCGGGTTGCAGCTCTGGAAGGTCCAGGCTGAACAGCCCACAGGCATTGAGCCGCTTGGCGGATTGCTGAGCGTGGCGCCAGATTCCTTGCGGCTCAGCCATAGTTTCGCCTCCGATTTTATCAAGGGAAGCCTGCGCAAAAACCGGCTGTCTTCGACGAACGATACCCACGTGTCCGTGGTACTGGTGATGAGCATGATTATGCAGGTTCTTGGCAGCCGCGTGAACACGCATTTCTAGGTTGTGTGATGATGGCAGATGATCGATGGTTGCATTGCTGCCGTCTGCCACTGCCGTCTTTAACATTTGGACGTTTCAACGCTCGCAACAAAAACCAAGCGTGAGCGTTCACCGGATTGGGCACCATGTGCACAGCATGGCACAGCATGCAACACCAGGCCCTGCAGTACCACTGCGGACACCGAGAAACCAAACACAACGGTTGACTTATTCTTTCCACTTTATACTTCATAGCTTCAGCAGCTCAGGTGGCTGAAGTCCTCAAGCATGTCTCGGACCCAAGCTGGCAGCACGACGAGGCGGCACATGGGGCACGTTGCATGCTGGCCGAGCCATGGGTCGACACACCCCACATGGAACACATGGCCGCAGCCTAGCAGCGGCCTCGCCTGCTCCCCTGCCTGCAGCTCTTCTAGGCAGATTGCACATGTTGCACTTGTGTCGCCAGGTGCCAAGTGCCCTGCTAAAACAGGGAGGCGTCCGGAAGTGGAGGACAACTGTGTGGTGCGGGTCGTCTGTATACCACCCTCCTCGGACGAGTTGCTGGCACCTCCACTTTCCTGGAGCCCTTGGTGAGCTGCGGCTGCCTCAGCAGTAGTGGCAGCGCTCGGTGGCGAAGCAGCAGCCATAACTGAGCATGAGCCAGGACCTTTGTCTCTGCCCAGCTGTCTCAAGGTACTGGTTCCACCGGCCTCCTGCTGAGCTGGATGCAACGGAGCCACTGAGTGGGTGTGCAGGCTTCGCCCTGGCGGCCCTGGGACCTCCTTCCCAACAGGCTCTGGGGCGACAGGTGCAGACACAGCGCCCAGCGGCCGTGCAGCCTGCCCACTTGCAACGCTTGATCTTGACCCCACGCTGTGGGCTGATGCCGCCTCGTGATCAGAAAGCCCTGCTAGTGCAGCGGCTGTGAACGCATGATTTGTTGCAGAGAGCGAGCTGCTGCATGGCGTATTTGTCCGCATGTCAGATAGATCCTGCCCTGTCAGCACTACAGATGGTAGGTCTGCCAGCAGGGCTGGTGCCAGCCCAGGCAGAGCCACAGGCAGGCTGCTGGGCAGTGGGCCGTGCTGGTTCTGCGGGGGCAGGCAGGACAGCACACGCGCGAGCCAGTCAGCAGCTGAACTGTATGAACATCTCTCGCTCCTTTTCCCTTGCCAAACCTATACTTAAGAACACGCCTGGTTAGATCTAGCACAATGACTGCACTACATCATGCAGTACATGTTGTGCCTCTGAGGCCACACACCAGCGCCTTTCCGACTTAGAGAGGCAAAGCTGACTTCTTCTCGCACTCTTGAGCAACCAGCAGCTCACCTGCAACATATCCAGGCTGATCGCAGTGCGCACCACGTCTGACCACCGGCTGAACCGGAACTGCTGCCCCCCCGGCCGCGCGTGCTGGTGCAGATGTGGCAGGTATGGCACCATCAGCCGCCCACCCACGCCCCTGCCCCACACCAGTGCCAAGGCCTGTCGCAGGTCGGGGGACGTATGATGCAGCGCGGCATGCCTCTGCCGCCCATGTGACTGCCGCTGGAGTGTCCACACAGCAACAGTGGCCCGGCTGCCCCGCGCATTCCCACCGCCATCCTCCTGTAGCTGTGTCTGCGTCCGGATGATGCTGCCACCACCAGGCGCTGCACGCGTCCGCATGGCCCCCTCGACTGACAACAGGGCCGCAAGCAGGGTGCTGAGGTCACTCCGGTCCTGGGGCAATTGGCCTGACCACCGAGCCGATCCCACTGGGTTGCCTAAGCCCGCATGACTGCCGCTGCTCTCACGCCTCAAGAAGGCCCCCCAAATGTGCGTGCCTAGGTCACTACTGGAGCTCATCCTGCGTGAGGCCATGCGCGCCCCCATGCTGCTTCCCCTCCGCACCCTATCCATGCTGGATGGGTCCGAGCCAGGTGCTCTGTTGCTCTGCTGACCAGCCGTACGCCATCCCATGAAGTGACGGCCCCTCAAAAGGAGCCTCAGCGCGCCACAGCAGCACGTGGGCCCCATGTTGCAACAGATGAGGATCACTGTGGTGATCAGGGGGATGACGAGCGCAAGCCACAGCTGCATGGCAAAGTTGGAGGGCAGCCCCCGTGCATGTGGATGCTTTTGTGAGAAATGCTGAATTTTGTACAAATAATGGTGTTCCAGGGCAAGGTGAGAGCAGAAGATGGAGCATGGGGCAGAAGGAAGTGAGAGCACAGTAACAAGGAGCCAAGACAGAAGGATCTTCGTATGTAGCTAGGTGGGTGGGTGCAGGGGGTGGGTTGGGTAAACTTAACAGCCATGCCAGCATGGAAACGGGAGCAACTGCCATGACGTGAGAGGGGGTGGCCACGCAATTGTGCGTGCAGATGAAGACCCAAGCACGCACCGCCAGCGTCGTGCGCTGCAAAGCAGGTCCACCATCCATAATTCCATATCACCTTGAAACATCAGCAGGGCCCGCCCTGCTGTGCCATGCAGCTGGGGGTGCAACACAACGGCCCCAGAGCTGTCACGCACCCCCAGTGATGTGTTGTTAGCGCCATCATCTGAGCTGGATGTTTTGATGGCACGCCCTGTTGAGCTGTCCAGCACTGAGAAGGGGCCGTCCTCAAGGGTGTATGCACAGGGGTGTGCTGTCAAGCCCCGCCTGCCAAGTGCACAGAGCACGTCCATCCTGTGTGCAGTTTGCTGCTTGAAGACAGACGTTGCAGTACCCTCATCATGCAAACGTTACACTCATGGCTGGGTGCGTCGTACGACGGCAGCCTGGAGACAGCGATGCCTCGTCTTCACCTTCCTTGCTGCACTGTCTGCTCCACGGACCCCTGGTGCAAACGCTCAGCACATCAGCCACACAACACAGCCCCCAGCCCCACTTCGCTGGTGGTAGTAACCATGGGAACCCCTGAAGTACGTCAAGTCAGTTCAGCCCCCCATGCACAATGCCAACAGCTCATCCACATCCACATCCCCCTCCTCAACCCCTCCTGCCTTGCCCAGACCCTCACCTCCTGCTGAAGCAACTGGCTGCTGCTGCCGTGCTGCTGATGGATTGCGACCCTGTGACATGATTGGCAGCCCATGCATGACTGGCACAGCCGTATGCTGCTGGTTGACCAGCTGCAGCAGCAGCTGCGCAGGATGGCCAGGCGAAGGCACCAGGCTAGCAGCTGGGGCCTGCATGGCTGCTGTGTGTGTAATTGGCTGCTGGGCTGGTAATGGCATGGGCAGAGGCAGTGGTACAGGCACTAACGTGGCTGCTGCTGCGGCCGCCAAGGCCCCAGGCACCTGTGCAGCACGCTGTGGCAAGGGCTCCAGTGGCGCACCTGCAGGTGCTGCAGCAAACCGTGGGCTGATGGCCAATCGGCTCAAGTCTGCAGCCACTGCCGTAGCCGCACCCACCCCCAGTGTGCCAGCCGCAGTTGGCGCCGCTGCTGGCTCTGAAGTTGCTGTGGCCAAGGGGACTACACCCCCAGCTGTGCCTGCTGCACCGTTTGCAGCTCCTCCAGCCGCCAAGCCCCCAGGCAAGAGCCCCAGGTGCTCCATGCGCATCACAGTCAGCATGTCTTCCAGCAGCTCAGTGTCTGCTGCGTGCTCAAAGCTGACCCCGCTCAGGAAGGACACATGGTCTTGTGCGATGCTGTGCATCGCGCCATCTGCGTACATCACCCATGCAACCCCTGCGCGCACAGACACACGCCGGAGGCCCATGGGGCATCATACTTCAAGCCGCGCACAAGGCCAAAAGGCCAGTATGCCTCTGTTGGCAATCATGCCGGCCAGCCAAGCAACTGACCTCCTGCCACATGATGCAAGGATGCCCCAGGTGCAGGCAGTCAGGTGCAGCCAGCTAGGGCACGCAGGAATGGTGGGGCTCTGCGCATCCCGGTGGATTCAAGCATGGTGGGGACGCACCAGCAGTGTCCTGTACAACAGTTGCGCTCCCGACTGTGAACAGCGGCCATGACATACTCTCTGGGCAGGCCTGGCTGTCCCCCCCCTCCTCCTCCTCCTCCTCCTCTTCCTCCTCCTCCTCGTACTCCTGCCCATCGTTGCTCGCGCTGTCGCTGCCGCCGCCTGCTGTGGGCGTGGGTGTCGTGGGCGCATCGAACGGCAGCGGCCTGCGGCAGCAGTGCAGCGTGTGGCATGAGTGAACCACAGCATATGATAGAATGAACCGTGTTGTCAACATGAAAACATGGAAGGCAGCACACTGCCCGTGACACAGCGTACAACACGATGTGTCTGCTTCCCAAGCACTGGTTGGACCAGTAGAGCCAAGGCTCGAGCCATCAGGAGAAGGGGGGCAGGCACATATGTACCTGGGCATGCGCGCCCATGCAGATGCCTGTGAGTCTTCCTCTTCCTCCTCCACCATCCAAGGAGCCTTGGAGCCACTGGCTGCTGGCTTGGAGGTGCTAGTGGGGCTTGTGGCGCTGCTGCCCCCTGCGGCCTGCACTGCCGGTGTCTTCTTCCTTGCGGCCCTCTTTGGCTTGGCTGGCACAAACTCTGCACCAGGAATGGCGCTGCTGCCACCGCCGTTGTCTGCCCCGCTACTGCCACCGATGCCGAGCCGGGCCTTCAATGCCTGCTCTCGCAATCGCCTCTGATCCTCTAGGCTGAGTGCAGGAGCCACGCGCACCGGGACATGAGATTGAGGTGGCGGCGGCTTGGGCTTGTTAGGCTGTGCGTTGGCAGGCTTCGTAGCTGCAGCCTTGGGAGCAGGAGGAGCTCGCGTAGGTAGAGGTGCAGGTGGTGCCACCTTGGTCTTCTTTCGCATCATGCCTTCCAGGAAGTGGGTGCTCAAGATCTGCACAGGTGTGTACATGTATCATGTCCCAGCGTGCATGTGGCTGGGGCGCGCGCGTGTGTCCATCGCTGCCACATGGGTGCCACGAATGAGCAGAACAACACAGTCCGTGCGTCACAGCAGGCTGCGCATTCTACATCAGGGTTGCATGAAATTCACAATGTCGTCATGACTCAAATGCATCTGCTAGCACCAGGTTTGCACCGAATGTCGGCTTGAAATACGGTGCCTTGCCTTGCCCTTGCAGCCTGTCTCATCCATTCTAGTCTTGCCCTTGCCTCTTGCACATACGAACCCACGGCTGAAATGCATAAGGTACAAGGGGCACTTGTGGGTGGGCTGTGTCCATGAGTGCCCATGCGGGTCGCCCATAGGCCGGTTTTCCAGCTCATCATTTGGGTCATGTTGATAGAACAAATTCCCAGCAGAGCTGTTGCCTTGGCATGCAAAGCATGAGTATGCCTGGATCAGCAGACCGACTCACATAGAGGACTTGTGGAGCGAAGTGGATCGGAAGTAGGTTACTCGGCAGTCTTCGTGCATCAAATACTCTCCGCACACACCGCACGAGAACCTGGCGCACGGCTCAGACGTCGGATTTGCTGTATCATAGCAGTACGCGCATTTTTCCATGTTGTTGTTTTTCCATATTCTTTAATCTGGCATTCTGATCAGCAACCGACCAAACCCTGAAATTCAACCGCCACTTTTTGCACTCTTTTCTTGTCATCGCACTTATAATCTTGAATTGCATCTCTCAGGCTCCAGCTACCATTAATACTGCTTAGTCATGACGCTCCCCCACGGCCACAAGGGTGGCGATATCGCATGCCGCGTTGTCTTTTTTGCTGAGCTGGCACTGAACCTGATCTCCCTCCTACTCATGTCGCGGCCACGTTCATTCTTTCTAACCTTCGTCCCAAAGAAAGGCCTTTCTGACCAGGAGCACTCAGAACGCGTTGCGAAGCTGTTTGGCGAGGGCGCTTACGCGTTTCTGAGCTGGGTGAGCAGCTGTGGTCTGTCATGCGGACGTTTCCTGCATGCAGATCTGCCATTGAGATGGCAATCAGGTTGTCAGACGCATCATGTGGGCAACTGCCTGCTTGGCATCATGTGCCCATTACTGTGCAAGCCACATGCTCAGCCACGCCGCACACTGTGCCTGGCTGTGACTGGTGTGTGCAGTACATGGTGCTGCTGACGGTGCTTACGTACGGGGAAGCGCGTGCGCTGATCGGATACAACAACCCGGCACTGGCTGTGATCATGGAGGCCTTGCTGCTTGGAGACATGCTGCACGTTGTGGCGGCATTCATGCTTGCACGAGCGGCTGGCGGCTGGTCAGGGTAAGTCATCTTCCTGAATCTGGCAAGGAAGAGTGCTGCTTGTCTGCCCTTCTATTCGTTGTAATGCGCTCTGACCAGCATGCATGCAGCATTGCCGACATACCTGTGTTGCTTCTTGTTATACCACATCACCATGTTGCGTGCTGCCTGCACTTGAGCTGGATCACCGATTGGATCACCTTTATACGCAGGGGCAACATCGCAGGGTTGGTCATCGCGCTGTTTCTAGCTGGCTGGCGTATCTACTGGCTTGTGATGCAGTACAAATATAACATCCCTGGTGCAGGACACTTCCCTTGGGATGGTGTGGGCCGCCGCATGGACTGAGTCCTGACGTGCCATGCTATGCAGGAATTGGAGCGTCAGGTACTAGTGTGCTGGTCGGGATTGCCAATCAGGAGTGGCCTGGCACAATTCATGCGTCGTGGCAGCCAGGGTGGCAGCAACGCACATAGTACAGTGTTGTGTGTTGTGCATGCAGACATTATGGAGGGTGACAGAGGATCCACCTATCAGGCAATCCCATTCCTGCGTACGCGGCGGGACACACCAGATCCAGATAGCTAAGTCATGGGCTCTGACTAAGGTGCAGGAGCAGCGCTTATGTGTTTTCCACAACCGTTGCCTGCGGCGCATGCTGGGTGTGAGCCTGTTGGATAGGGTGCCTAATGCAGAGTTGTACCGCAGTGCGGGTATCATGAGCATGACTGATATCTTGAGGGAGCGCAGGCTTAAGTGGCTAGGCCATGTGGGTAGAATGCCGGACGCCCGGTGGGCCAAGCAGCTTTTGTTTGCACATGAGGTCCCTGGTCACGCGCGCCCTACGGGCAAGCCGCATGCTGCATGGACAGATGCGGCACGGCGTGTTCTTGCGTTCCTAGGCTGCAGGGACCCTGACTGGTACACTACCACCTGCCGGAACCGGGAGTCATGGAAGGGACTAATCGTGAGGAAGATCAAGAAATCGCAGCACCTCGTCTAACGGGAAACACTGTAACAATTCAAGTTATACTCATGTCATACATCACGGTCATACATAATAACATGAACTGTGGAAAAGTGTGGAATGGTGCATAACCTTTACATTTCTTGATACCTAAAGTATAATCTGGCGTGAGAGTAGGTTGGTCAAAAAGCATTGAACCCGCTGAAGCCTATAAGTATGCTGCAAAACCGCTTGAGATCATGCAAGCAAGAGGCTACACGATGGGCAGGGCCGCCTGCAAGCTGCAGCGTGCAATGCTGCGAGCCAGTGTCAACGCCCACTGCCAGTAAACCAAGCGGCTAGAGCCACGCCTACGACCGCCCCCACGCCTGCAGACACAGCGGCAGCCAAACCCACTGCTTGCTCTTTCCTCAAGCCACTGGCCCAGGCGCTGACTCGTGCCACGACCCCTGCTCCCTGCTGAGGCACCTCCTGCAGTGCCCCTTCCTCCAGCACACCAGGGACGACACTTGATACAGTGCCATCCGACTGGGGTTGAGCGGGCTGCAGCTGAGTTGGCTGGGGCAGCGGCACTGCTGCCGCACCGTGCATGCTCGTGCTGGCATGCGTGGCGGCTGACAAGGCGGCAACCTGCTGGGTGACGTTAGCAACCTGCTGTGTAAGGGCTGCCACCTGAGAGCGTTGTGCAACAAGCTCCACATGCATGCCGTCCATGAATTGAACCACAGCCTCCAGTAACTGCGTGTACATCAGCCAAAGGTATGAGCAGCAGTCAGCAGTCAGCAGTCAGCGCCAGGAGAGAATGACATCACACAGGTGCGGCCTGCAATGGCACACGTGGAGCCAAGAAGCAGCACACAACCCCATGCGCCACAATTCAACATGGCGCATAAGCGCATACTGTGCATGCTGTATTGAATTGCCCAGCTGCTTTCTTGTCAGCTGTTGTTGATCCCTTGTCTCCTGTTTCCCCATTGCGTCCCCATTTCTGTTGCGTTCGTTCGCCAGCCCAGTCTACAGGCAGACACAGACAGAGTTGAGAGGCGGCTGTGCACACGACATGACGCACCCTGGGGAGGTCAACCTTGTGCTGTGATTCCCCCAGATGCGGCGCTCCCTGAGCAGCCATGCCAGCATGGCCGCCACCCTGCCCATCCAGTGGATTGTGCATGACGACGTTGACCTCCTGGCGGGCCAGTATCTCCTCCACACGTGCTACATGGCCTGCCAGCTCCTCACGCACCTGCATGCGGCAGGCCATGCAGCCAGTCATCCCTTGCGAGTGGCCAACCCGTCAACCGGACCAGTGATAGGACCAATCACACGTTGCCCTCACAGGCCCCCCTCGTGTATGACCATGCTCCTGCTGCACCACCCCTTGTTTGTACTATAACGTCTCACTGTTCTGAGCGTTTGTGCACGCATATGTTCTTACCTGCGTTCCTAAACTGTGTTCTTGCTACCATAATTTATTGCCTTGTCTTTTGAAACCCCCCCGTCGTGTTATTGTTGTTATTTCTTTGGAATCAATACCACTGCATACCTGCTCGTGCGTGCGCCCCTCGTGTGCCTCAAGCAGGTCTGACACATGCTCCTTCAGCAGCCGCACACGCCGCGGCTCAATGAACAGCAGCACGCCCACAAACGAGAGCAGCTGCAGCGCCATCAGGCCCCATGTGTACCTGCACAGATGTCCAGCAGGTTGCGGACATGTTCCTTTGATCCTAGGTGGCGCAGCTCGTTGTAGCGTGTGCCATTACAGGTGCTGCAAACTTCCAAGATGCTTTCAGCACTCGCCATACACGGAGCCCTGGACTAGAAAGGCTGGGACGGCACAACAGGCAGGGATGCAGCCTGCTGAGGCACAGCATTGAGCACAGCGCATTGTCGCAGCCGGCAGAGATAGAGGCCATGCGTTCGGCTGAGGTCAGCAGCTTGGGCGTGCAGACAGTAAACAGCCATTCAAGCTGAAGGTGACCACAAGCCATGCCGGAAGCGCCCTTTGTCCGTTTAGGTTCTAACTCTGATTGGAACTCTTTGGAAACCTACCGAAGTCCCACGAAAACCACACCTCACCCTCTGATCCGCTGAACCCTGGAAAGACCATAGCTCGAGACCATACCATGTCGCAGCGCGCCGGATCTTGTCCCCCCACAGCTGCTCCTCCGTGTACCGCTCCCGTATCGCCTTCATCAGGTCAGCCTGCCGCGTCTCCACGTCAGACGCCGCGGCCTCTGCGCCCTCCCGCGCCGCGGCGACCTCCGCGTCTAGCTTGTGCTCCCCGCGGTACAGCTCCGTACTGCGCGGTGCGCGCAGCCATGCGGTACGGGACATGCAGCTGGGCTGCAACAGTGCACACACCCTGTCATCGCAGTGATGAGCTAGCACCTTCTTGCTTCTGTCTAGGCAATCCACACCGCATTCTCAACGCGATTCCGCACACCGCCCACATAGGTGGCACCTTGATGCTGGCCATGGCATCTTGACACACGAGCCGCAGCACCCTCGGCGCCTCCCCCCCCTCCACCCCCGCATCCATGTCACCCACAAGCGTTGCACATCTGCGTCCGTCCATGAGCTCTTGCGCTGCAGGAGTGAGTTGAGGTCTCGCTGCAGCCGGATCTGTTCCGCCAGCACCTCCTCATACACCTGGGTAACCAAGTGAAATTGTGTGATAAGATGACAGATAAGATGAGCTTTAAAAGATTTATAAAGGATTTGATATTGGTGTGTGTGTGGCGCAGCAGCCCGCAATGATAGACCAACAGGATAAGATTGAGACGGGCACGCCTGGGAACAACATTGATCGTGTTTCTTTTGTTTGAAATCAACAATTCTTGGGGAGAGGTAGATTGCTGGGGTGAGCGGTCACCGTATGCCTCAGCCTGTTCAACCCAAGCCAAGCACGCAAACGACTTCCAACACTACCCTAAGCCCTATGATCCTGAGCCCTATTGTATGTAACATAGATTCTGCTCCAGGGAACCAGCCATGAAACCAGCTTGATTAAGTGAGCGCACCGTCTTGCGATGCACCGCGACCTGGCGAGCTGTGAGCAGGGACTCGTCCGCATCCACCACGGCGCGTTTCAGACGCTCTACATTGCTGTAGCCGGTGGCCTGTCAAGCATGCCCACGTATGAACAGAACGGCAGCAACTTGTAAGTGAGAAGCGCAACGACCAAGTCGTCGTCACTCATGCGCCACACATATGGTTCATCTCTCCATACAGCATTGGTCATCTGTCGAGCTCATCAGTGGCACGCATGGAAGGCAGATGCTACATGGCAATGCCCCCACAAAGGTCAGGCATTAGGCAGGCACATTACTGCAGGGCCTCTTGCCCTGCGATACACACAGAGGTACAGCCTGCACCTCTGCATGTGCTGTTCGTGCATGCACGTAGGGGTTCACACGGCACCGTCAGTGCTCCATCAATGATCATCACACTGGATCACACACGTACCTCGTTGACCATGCGTGACACAGTGTACAGCCGCTCCCAAACCTGGGGCGGGATGAAGCTGGCTGTGGTTTCGGCAGCCATGGGGGCTGAGGCACTGATTACCTCTTGTTCAGTGCCCTGGCCCGGCCGTTTGACCACTGTCGCCTCCACCTTGATTGAGCCTGGTGCAGCTGCACTTGTGCCTTGGCTCTGCATCTTTTGACGCAGCTCAGCCACATGGGCGAGCGCCGCAGACATGCTGCTCTGTACCTGCTGGATAAACTTTGAGGCTTGCGTGGCACTTGGTGGGCTGTGTTGTGTGGGTGGGCTGCGGGCTGTGTGTGGGCTGCCCACCTGCTGCTGGCGGACATGTGGCTCTGCCTCACCACCCTTGCTGCTACCTCCATGCCTACTGCTCGGTGAGGGGCCATCGACATGCCTGCTAGGCTGTTGCTTGCTGGGGTCTGACGCTGCTGAGAACGCTCGTGTCACATGGATTGCATGGTAGTGTGCAAACTCCGCGTGGTGCACGATGCAAGCGGGCAACCTCAGGATCTGCATGCTGGCATACATGATGCTGACTGCTGCAGCTCCCTTTTACAGATGGGCGAGGATGGGTTGACGATGGTCGCCCTAGCCAGTGGCCACCTCCACGACTACCGCAGCTGATCTTGTAGCAGCATCGTCACAATTCAATCACGCTTGCCACATCACGGCATCCGATGGTTGGTCAGTCAAAGATGTAGGTGATCGTCACTGTGGCGCGTGAATGCTCGTCAGAATGGCGTTCCAGAATTGCAGGCGGCCTACTAACGCTGTGCTCCTGGACCGAAGCACATCGCTCATCTGGTGTCACCCTGTCAATGTACTGCTGTACAACGATGTGTACTTCTTCAGAGCTTGTTACATATTATGCTATGAGTACAGCAGCACAGCTGCCCCTGTCAGGTCCTGCTCCTGTACAGCCTGCCAAGCCTTGCAGAGCCTACATGGGAGCAGTTGCCTGAAAATGGCTGACGCCATTAATGCTGCCCGTGTGTTGATCTCTTTCTCTTGCCCACCACTGCGTGGTGGCAAGATGCCCAGTTCTTGAAGAGCTTGGCCTCGCGCCCAGGCAGCTCCAACAGCGTGTACATCACATAATGTACATCGTTCAGCACAGGGACACCAATGATATTGGACACAATGCTGTTTGATGACTGATACCCGGCCCACATGCCAGTGAAGGCCACGGCCAGGAGAGTACAGTCTGTGACGCAGCCCTTGAGCCACGCCCCTCACCAGGATCAATCACCAGCTGGAATGTTCCGCAAAGGCACTTGGCAGTAGGGCTGCTGCCTGCGGGGCTAGCGCGTTGTTTAACCGCGCTTTTTGTTGACATTGGCAGACATGCTTTCGCCACCTGCGGGCACATGCACAACCACTCCAGATGTGAAGCTATCCATTGCGCAATAGAGCACGCAGGTTCATGCACTGGTTGGGCACTGACTCACCTTGCAGTGCCGTGTGCACCGCCACCAATTGCGCAGGCCATACTGTAGGCTGCACCCGCACATGCACTTTGTCGCCCTCAAACCGCCTGCCGCATGCCTCCCAGTACGTCTTCTCGTCGAGCCAACCTCGCTCATGCTCAAACAGCAACGTGAAGGACTGATAGGACAACTTGTTCTGTGGCACCAGATCATGTTTAAGCTCCTGTACATTGGTGCAACTGGAGCTGCAGATCGGCCAGAACTTTGGCAGGTCAAGCGGCGTGTTTGACAGTGTGGCCATGTTGGGGTCACACACAGCAAAGTCGCACGTCTGTGGTTGCTCCATTGAAATCAACCTACATGGGTCGTGCAGAGAAACACAACCATGGCGCGACGCATGTCATGCTGCTACTCCTGGCACGCAAAGGAGGCCAGTCACCCATGCAGCGCGTGCCAGCATGCATGATGCACACAGACGCACCTTCAATTGTATTCTTCAAGTTAGGGCCTTTCTGTGTGTGCTGCTTCTTCCTGAGAAGGGGAGCTGGAGCTGCATTCAGCGCAAGATCAGTGAACAAAACGCTGGAGCGACAAACAATGAACAACGGTTGGGCCTCAAATGGTTTGCAGAGTGTTTGATCTTGCTTGAAGACGACTCACCGTAGCCCCAAGATGGAAGCGAGCTTGGAGCCAAACTTGAACAGTATACCATGAGTTAGTCAGGTTTGGCTTCAAGCTTGAACTTTAGGGTTTAACTTGAATACAGAATAGTATAGGGTTTAGGGTTTAGAAGATGGACCCATGACTGCGCGAGCAGTGCAACCTCTCATGTTAATTGCTTGATGGCACAGGTTGCGGCCGCCGAGTCAGGCTGCACATCATGCTGCATCTGCTGTCCTCTAGACTCTTCCTGCCATCCTTCACACGCGTGCTTGGACCTCGCATCCATAGTACATGGCAGGTGCAGCAGGTGCATGCCAGCATGCCACAGGCGCCAGTGGTATGTCCATGCTGAAAAGTCCTACGTCTGTACGCTGCTGAACCGCGCCTCAGAACTGTGTCCGCAGATTATCTTCTCCATGTACTCGATTCTATGAACTTCCTGTGCCCCCAAATCATGCCAGACCCTTCCAATGCCGGCGGCACTGGCATATGGTCGGTGGGCCATGCCTTCAGTTCAATCTTCAGTTCGATCCACGTCTTCCCTGCAGTTCAATACTGCGGCTGCAACGCGCCGCCCATGCTCTGCATCACAGCTCGACCTTGGCGCCTGTGGCATTTGTGATCAGTGCTGCCAGTGACAGAAAACCATTCTTGCAGCCAGCCACCACACGGTCTGCTGTGTCGGTGTCGATCTCCACGGGTGTGAAGAACAGGGGCCCTGTCAGAAGCAGCATGGAGCTGCAGGTTATGAGGCGCGCCAGCAGCAGGGGCGGCATCGGCAGGCCCCGGCGGCGCCAGAAGCGCTTGAGATGTAGCTCAGCGATCATGAGCGGACCCTGTGGGGGAGCAACAGAGCATGGGAACAGTACACAGAGTTCAAATGCAAGGACGTCAAACTGGGCGGGGGGGTGTGGGGGTGTGGGGAGGTGTAACCACCTCTACACTCCATCTGTATGGTCTGCTGGCACACAGCGATCCGCTACCATCCCATGAACTGCAATTCAATCGAATGGTGGGCCAGCCTGACCGCGTCAAGACATGCTGTGCTTGCCACAGACGCACAGAGCACACGGATCTCTGCTACCATATAAGCTTCAAACGCATATAAGCTTATACAAGCTCATATAAGCTTTCACCCATGTAAGCTTCAAACGTCATGCATCTGTACATCATCGTGCAGTGTGCACATGTGTACACATCTGCACAGCTCTTGCTAGACATCTGTAAGCACTCATTGTTTTGGTACCATGTAGATTCCGCCACAAAAATCGCCGCACGAGGCGGGGGGGAAACCCCCCCGCAAACCCCCGCGCGCTCGCTGCGCTCGCGCGCGCTTGTCATTCCAGATGTGGGTGAATCTACATGCCTGGTACCTACCTGTATTGTGAAGAACATGGTCCACTTCCACCGCCATCTGCCCTTGAGTTCGTCCTGAAGCATGGAGATGATGCACTCGTGTGCCAGCCCACTCGTCAGGAATGTGAGGCACATGCCAAGCGCACGCCGCCACTCAGGCACGCGTGCGCTGCTGCTGCCTGTCGCCCCGCCCCCAGGCGCAGCGCCGTTGGCGTTGCCATTGCTGGTGCCATTAGCGGTGCCGCTGTGGGTGCTACTGCCGTCCACACTGGCTGGTGCTGCGTGGTGGTGTGTGCTGGTCTTCTTGCTGCCATTGCTGCCAGGTGAGGGCGTGGGGCTGCGCACAAATGTGCCTGCGATGTGTGCCCGCACAACAAAGTAACCAAGTAAACATGCCGATGACTATTGGCCTGCCTCCCAGTGTCCGTCTTTGCGTGGTTTGTACTCAGTCCTGGGCTCTGAACGGGAGCTTGAGTGACTGCGAGCTCATTGTGCAGCACCCACGCCACAAACCGACGCGCATCTGCACTCTGCACGCCCAATCAAACGGTCCAGGCAGGCCAGGCACAGCCGGGTGCACTGGGCCAGGAAGGGGCAACGCAGGGTCATACGCAGACCTCATACGCACCCTCCGTCACGATGTCATAGACGAGCGTTCGGAGCACACTGCTTGTCGTCACATTCCATCGCCGTCCCCAGAAATCAGCAAGTGACGATGACAGCCACGGCTGGTCAAACGTGGGCACGATGGACAGGCCCACAAGTGATGTGAGGAGTGAGGCGGGACCGTCCATGATGACACCCAGGAAGCCCACCATCCCCCAGCCTACATCCAAAACAAGGGAAAGAGACAGCGCAAAGGTTGTGGCAAAGGGGGGCAAAGGGCCTTGGCAAAGAATGCTTGATCATGCGTGAACGGCACCAAGTGCTTGACAGACGGTGGAATCGAGCCCATGCCATGCCAATGGTAATATGTGTGTACAAGCACATGTGGGGACCTCCCATTTCACTGCTCCGTAAACCATGCTCGCACACAGGCGTGCCCGCACGCACCATACATGAAGTGCTTCAGCACGCGCGGCAGCTGTACCGCCACAAGCAAGTACACCACCACTCCCAGCAGCACTGTCTTGGCGACTGCTCGCAGCATCAGCTGCAGGCCTGAGCCTGCATGATCCTGAAGACGGCCCTGCACCCCCGAGACTGAGAGACGGACACAGCACAGCGCATTGGTGGCGTGCAGTGTTCAGTGCTGCTGGCACACGATGAGAGGAGGTCAGAGTGAATCAATGTGGGTTTGAGAATATGTGCAAGGGATGCGCAAGGGGGGGGATCTGTGTCAGGCGGGGCGGGGTTGTGAGTGGGGTGGGGGGGCCACGGGCTGGTGCTGCGTGGTGCTATGTTGGCTTCTTTTGCGGTGCCCCTGCCTCCACACCTTCTTGCCGGGGGAAAATGGGCAGGGCGAGCAGCGCAGTAAACTGTGGAAATGTGAGATCCCCTGACAGCGGTCCCCGCCCCAGCGCCAGCCCCAGCACCTGCATGCAGCATGGAAATGGCATGGTTTGGGCGCACAGCATGCACGGTGCACCATGCGCCTTCACGTGCATGCGCAGATCAAGGTGCAGCTGTTCAAGGGGCTGCCATACACCCGCACCAATTCATGCCTCTGGCTGTGTGCTTAGGCGAAAGGATCACACAGCAACAAGCAAACGGAAAAGAGACGATAACGCTCGCGCCTTGAAGCTCCCCAGCCACGCATGTACAAACAAGATGCTCGTCTTGGACAAGATTTCATCCACATGATTGAACAGAAGAGGCAGGTGAACGAACACCAGCACGATGGGAAGCGCCGCAGCGAAACGAGCGAGCCCTGGCTTCAATCGCCGCATAACTACATAGCAGTACGCCGCTGCCACTGTAGACACTGCGCCAGTGATTTGCCATCTGCTGGTTGTTGGTAAGCTGTGCAAACTCGTTAAGTATGTGTGTGTGTGCTGGATGAAATCCATCTTTGTTTGGTTGTTTGTGTGCGGCTTGGGGCACACACCGCCTAGTATAACTCGGTGACTCAGCTGGTGACTCACGTTTGTTCATTCTACCCGGATGACAGCCGCCTGACAGCATGAACACAGTTTCTGGAGTGCACAGCAGCAACAGCAAGCAAACCAGCTCAGTATGCTCTCTCCCATTCAAGCGCGTAGCACACTACTGCGCCAATGTGCTGTGCCACGTTTGCTGTCCCAAAGCCCAATGCTGTGCAAGCAGTACAGTTGCATGATGACCATGCTCTTGTCGTCTAGAGAGCAGATCTGCACAGCTCACAGCCGGCGCACAAAGATGGGAAGCCCATTCTTGGGCAGCGGCAGCGGCAGTGCTTCCCACCCGCTGTTTGTGTCTGCGCTGAATGCAAAGCCCCGCGCCAGCACTGCCAGGAACACCTGCGGCCGGCAATGATGCAGCAGTCCGGGATCAGGCATCACCACCTCAGCACAGGCTGCTCAGTCCCTATGTAGGTCGGCTGACTGAACTAAGCCGGACACACACCGGCACCATCCTGCTGCACAGCCAGCAGCATCAGCCCACAGCAGCAGGCCCACCGTCAACTTGGCCCACAGTCTACACACAACAATGCACACATTCGAATGCCACTGCGAACACGTACCTTGATCTCAGCTGTCGCCAGCGCCTGGCCCGCGCACGTGTGCGCGCCCAGCCCAAATGGAGCCTGTGCACCCGGCTTGCTCCCCTCCTCTGTCAGGAAACGTGCAGGGTTATAAACGGAGCCATCCAGCGGACCGCCTGTGCCGTGTGGCCAGCGTGGGTCCTGCAGGGCCATGTCCCAGGTGTTGACTGAGATGAAATGCTTGGGGGGCACCTCATAGCCCTGGACCGAGATCTCCCAAGGGTTGGTGCGCAGCACACCTGTGAGCAGCCGCCCGACAAGAAGACAGCATCATACCATCATTCGCTTCTGATACGACATGCTCACAAGCCCCGTTCAATGGCAGTTCGCCTGACTTGTCACAGCTGTTTTGTTATGGGTGCTGTCTGATGTGCCATCTTCACGGCATGGCAGTTGAGGTGTATGGGGCTCATACCTGGCACAGTGGAGCGCAGCCGCAAGGTTTCCTTCATCACGGCCTCGGTGCACCTCATAGCACGTACTGCCTCAGGTGTGATCTCTGTCCCAAAGACCCGCACCACGTCCTGCTGCTCGCGTCGCAGCTGTGACATGACCTGCGACACCGCCATCGGCCAGGTCAGACATAGGATGATTTACCAGCTTGCTTACCCGCTCTGTTGTAGCTGTTCTACAGCCCTAGAAGCAGGACGGTAACGATACGTGGTACCTCGTAATGTATGTTCTGATCAGCAGTTTTTCCAAATGCAGCCACTTCCCCAAGCTGCTTGGATCCCACTTCCGATGTGCATGGTCAGCAGCTGCCATGCCAGGCGCCTCACCTCTGGGTGTGTGGCCAGGTCATGCAGCAGGCCCAGCAGTGTGGTGGCTGTGGTGTCTGAGCCCGCGAACAGCAGCGCAATCATGTTGTCACTGATGGCCTTGTCGCTCAGCTTCTGGCCGGACTCATCCACCTCTGTCAACAGCCGCCTAAGAGGAGACAGGGCGCTACTCCTCTGACTGACCTGGCTCTTTGGGCTGGCTGCCTGTGCTGATGCTGTACTGCCGCTCGTGGCCTGGCCACCGGTGCCAGGGCCGGGGCTCATGCTTGCCCTGCTGGAGCTGCTTGGGGCAGGGCCTGTGGGTGCGGGGCTGCTGGCCCGTGCAGATGCCTCCAGCACCATGGCCGCGCGTGCCGCTGCCACCTGTACCTCCACACGCTGCACCAGTGCCTCCCGTGCACGCATCGCAGCGTGAAACGGCAAGGGCCACACATCAAATGGGAGCGGCGTGAAGAGCTGCGGGTGCATGGAGATGTCAATCAAGGCAGCCATGGGTTGCGAGTCACGACTCGTCACGGTTTGAAGGTGGCAAGGGTAAACAGGTAGCACTGCTGATGGTACTCAACACAGACATGTGGACTGCCGATACAAGCTGGGCGCATAGGAGCATGGCAAATGGGATGCATATGAGCATGGAGGTGTTGCGGTGCTACGGTATCTAACACCGTGATCACAGAGGCATGAGAATGTCCTCGGTTCTACGGGTTCATCACTTGACGAGGCGTCCCCTGAAACTCACATTTGAGGTGAGCGTGTGGAAGTGGTGCAGCATGTGCCGCTTCTCCGCCTCGCTGACGCGCCAGTCAAGCACGACGTGTGTGATAACATGAAAAGTGAAGGCGCGTAGGTCCTCGAATGGCTTCACCGTGACTGCGTCACGTGCACACGTATCCGCCCATCGCCCCTGCGGACGCACCCGGCGGCAGGCATGTGCTGTAAATAATAATAATAACACGGCGTGTGCTGTTGCACACAGCAAACTCCCAGGACCTTAGACACCATGAAGTGGCAACAACAACAACAACAACAACAACAACAACAACAACAACAACAACAACAACAACAACAACAACAACAACAACAACAACAACAACAACAACAACAACAA
>BDCZ01000051.1:162602-203619 GCA_001662365.1 Chlamydomonas applanata
ATAATAATATTAAGAATAATAATCATAATAATAGTAACACGGCATTTCACAGACACGCTGTCAGTCAGTAATACTTCTGTCAACCAGCCCTTGAAGGAATACCTGGTCAATCCGAGCGATGTTATCAGGACCCACATTCACCTATTTAACTCTGTGGAATGCTGTACTGGTACTTCCAGGTACAAGGTGCGTACCAGGAGGTCCTCAGCAAACACCGCGATATCGCGTGTGTAGCTGTCCACAGCTTCTGCGCCCAGCGCTGGCATGATGATGCGGCGCAGCGAGCGGTGGCGTGCTGAATCCGTCTGCATGTTGACTGCGTCACTGCCCAGCATGCGCACTGCAGGCACGCACGCGTGCAGCACCGGTGCGCACTACTCAGACCGAAAACGAGCACAATTTGTGTGAGGCACAGGTTGGCCAACACACCTATCATCACAAGACCGAGCCCATCCAGACAGCCCAACAATCACTACACATGCCCACATATAATAAACAACACACCGATAGGCGGTGGATAGCCCACAACAAGGCTGCCGTCTGCCTCATGTGACATGACCTCCTTCACGGCATCACCACTGCCCACGTGCAGTGTGGGCAGTACACCGAACGTGAAGTCTGTGCCTAGTCCAGCCGGGTTGCCCTCAATCACACGCATCTGCATGGGGTGGTCCAAGCATGCAGGCAAGGATTACAGGACTCGGAAGAACAGCACTGCATGGCATGCACATCCTGCATCACTGAGCAGAGCATGCAGCATATGCAGGGGGGTCACTTACCGTGTGGCCCCGGCTGTCTCTCAGCTGAGACATGAGGCTTTGCCACCGCCCCATGGGTTTTGGAAGAGACCTGTGGGCACGTCGTCATGCATCAGTTTCTCTCAACACCCAAACTCAAGCACTGCCTCCTAACTCAATCCACAGCTGCGCTGATTTGCAAAGGTTTGAGGTTAAATGGGCGCAGTGTTGATGGCGCGCTCGCATTTGCTGAGAAATTGTCACCTGAGCACAGGACATTTTCCCGCGGCAGCAGATGCAGTTTCTTCAAGCGCTAATGCCGCTGGTTTTGGCGTTGTTCTTGCGACAACGTGCATTCTGCTGTGTGGGTGTTTGTTCGTCTCCAGGCCTCCTGGCACGCCTACTCGACCTATGCTTGTATGCATGGCTGCAATGCAATGCTGCATCCGCATCTGAGGCCTGCTTTCTGACAAGGCACTACACAAACACTACAATCACATGTGCTGTGCTGAGGCGGGGCGGAATCTTCGCTCAGGGTTGGCATAACACAAGGCACATTACTGTTGCCTCTTGCCGTGCATGACATTACAGACGACCTGCCCTACCCTGCTCCTATGTGCTTGTCTTTGGAATGGTTGCTTGCCGCCAGGTGCCTGTCACAGCACATGATGCCCACGGCTGAGGTACTACAGTGATTGCCAGTGGTTGCCAGTCATGACGGGCATGCCATAGAGCCCTTACACTTGCGTCTTGGCCGTTGAAAGTGTGTGCAGCTGGATCCTGGTAGTGCACACTGCATAGACGAGGTGCCAGGTCTGAAGGAGGGTGCAGCTGCAACAACATCGCTGCAGGCCGCCAGCAGCCGATGTGATGAGAGGGTTCAGCACTTGAGGCGCCACCTGCCGATCAGCCTGCATCTCCGTCCTCACCACCACCGCGCTTGCTGCGTGGCACATAGGCCTGGAAGCCCTTGCGCACCTTGCGCCCCTTCCCATCGTCCTCCGCGCCGCCACCGCCACTGCTACTGGCCCCTTGGCCGCATGCTGCAACAGGGGCAGGCTTCTCTGCTGGCGCCTGCTGCGGCTCGCGCCGCATGAGCACCTTCGGGGCAGCAGGCACTGAACCTCTGCCACCACCGCCACCACCGCCGGCACCGCCCTTCCCAGGCAGGCTCAGCGAAGCCAGGGCATTCGTTGCCGCTTCTACAGCCCCACAGGTTCCAGCGTTATCCTGCCCCTTTTGGCCACTGCTGCCACGCACTCCCTTACCACGGCCTCCGCCTTCGGCATCTGCCTTGCCTCTGCCCTCTGCACTTTTCGCCCCAGCCTTGCCTGCCTTCTCTTGACTGATGTGCTTGTCAATGGCATGCCTGTCTGCAGGCCGCCCACTGGGCTGTGAGGTGGAGGGTCTGCTTGTGCTGGCTTCCCCTGCAGCTCCTGCATCATGGTGCTGTTGCCTTCCTCCCTTACCCTTGCCAGGGTGCGGCCGCTCAGGAACAGCTGCTGCCTTGGTCTCCTTGCCTTGCCGCCCCTTGGGCTCTTTTCCTTCCCTGCCATGCCGTGGCTGCGCTGCAGGCGCTGCGTCTGCTGCTGAATGGTCCTTGCCCGCATCCTGAGATTGCTTGGGCCGGGTCAGCAACAACTTGGGCGCAGGTGCTGGTGCAGGCTCTGGCTGCTCGCGCAACTTGTGCCCCCGCTCCTGCTTCCCCTTAACCTTGGCCTCCTGCGCAGTGGCGGGTCGGCTGGAGCTTGCTTTCCCCGCTTTGGTTTGCTCTCCCATGCCGCGCCCCGTGCCGCGCACACGCCCTGTGGCGTCCTTGGCTTCCTTGGGTTCCTTTCCGCTGTCCTTGCCGCGCCCAGTGCGAGCTTTGCTGTCTTTCTGCACATGCGCGGCACATAGGCGGGGCAGAATACCAGAATCGGCCTGCTGACCACACCACACACAACTTAGATGCCAGATTGCTGTATGCAGGCAGCCATCGCCAGCACTGGAACATGCATTGGCAACAGCCCCTCACCTCCTTCTCTTGGCGCTGCAGCTGCTGCCTGCCACCAGCACCACGCCGCCCAGGGCGCATGTTCGGGTTGTTCAGGTACTTGTTGTGCAGGTATTCCATGAGCGGGGTGACCACAACTGTTTTTGCACCGGTTGTGGGAGGTGCATCCTTCGCAGCTGCCTTTTCCTGCTGCTCGCGCTGAATGGCTGCGCTGGGCAGCAGCGCAGGGCCCTCCTCCAGTGCCTTGGCAAACGCCATATAGTCAGGGTCTGCATGTGGAGGTCAATGTCACACCAGCATGTCAGCAGTGGCCATCAGGATTGCGATGATCACTGTGCAGGGTGGTGCGTGCAAGACCAGAGTGGGGCGTGCATGCATGTGCTCTTTGGGAGAAGATGCCTAACGTGAAAGCTCAACTGTGCAGCATAAGACGCATGCATGCTCTCATGGCCTCCCATGCCACGACCTGTTGGTGCAGCCCGACATGCGAAGCATCTTGCAGGCATCCATGCACGATGTGCAGGCATCCATGCATGCACCTTGCTCAATGGTGCCCTCCAGTGGGTTGCGCTTTGTGGGAGGAGCAGGGACCTTCTGGAAAGGCGCGTACTCCACGCTGCACTTGTACTGGTTGCCCTTGGATGACACAAATGTGTGCCCATCAAACTTGGCCTTGAACTCGTACACCAATGCTGGATCTGAGAAGTTGATGTAGGCTCGAGAGAACAAGATCTTGCGGACACTACGAGCAAAATTGTGCATGTCGGGGGCCCATGTGTCGCCACAACCTAGCGCGCCCAAATGTTTCAACAAATCGCACCTGGCCTTGCCCTCGCAGTAAGCCATCCATGTGTATTTGCCTTCAATCAATTTGTCAACCACTGCCTTGAAGCCCTGTTCGTTGAGTCCAGGGGGCAGCTTGCGCACCACCACCTTGGTGCGCTCTTTTGGCGGTTTACCCATTGCGCTTGGGTGTGCTTCACATGGTGATCAGGGTTTGGGAAAGTGGGCGGAAGATAGAGTAAAGCCAAGGATTGAGCCGCAACTACGGCAGGCAAATGCGTGGTGGGTATTTCAGCCGCAATCAAAAGTCACATGGATGGCACACCTCTGTGACCGGCGATTTTCAAAGCTCTTCTGGCTTTTAGGTTGATTTCCTTGCCGTTCTTCAAGCTGTTATCCAGAGTTACTCTCAACTGCAGACGATTGCGATGAGCAAAATCTCAACCTGATCAGCGTTGTCCTCGCCGCTCTTGATGTATCCTCATCAACACCAAGGCCCAGCAGGGCCTGGATGGTTTGGAGGCCAGCAGCTGGGGCAGCAGCACCCTAGCCACCAGCAACCGATGCAGCCACAGCAGCCGCAGGCGATGCAGATGATGCAGGCTGCGATACAAGTGGAGGTTGATGGACGCATGGAGCTGAGACCTGTTACGATTGCAGTCCCAGCTGATGCGCAGGTGGTTATGGCAGCGCCGCCTCAGCCCGCGTACCAGCAAGAGATGGTGCTGCAGAACAATCATGCACCAGATCAGTGGGGCGGGCCATCGATGAACCGTCCTATGGTTGGACCTCCACAGATGCGATCTGGCCCTGGACCCTATGGCTCGCCCGCACCTGCCACCCCTGGCCTCGCGAAACGCGCGCTTGAGGGGCGCGATGCGTACGGGGGTCCGCCCAACAAGCGTCAGATGCCGGGACCAGGGCCTGGGCGACCCACTGACGGGCAGTCGTGGCCTGGGCAGCGGCCAACGAGCGGGCCAGGGCCACGGCCGCAGCAGCATGGACCCCAGGGGCCCATGCAGCAACAGGCGCCCATGCAGCCTGCTGCAACTGGCCCCTCAGAACCTTTGTCAGAAAAGGAGCTGGTGCGCTTGCGCATGCTCGTGGCGGAGCAGATGCGCAATGTCGTGAATCTGTGCAAGGATCTGGGGTGCAAGCCAGACATCGAGAAGCATGGCTTCATGCTAAGCAGGTGCGCACGTGCCAGCATGCGCACGCCGGCAAGTTGCATGCATGCGCTGCTCCAGCACCTGAGGAACGGGCACGCAGTTCCGGGTGGCTGTCCTGTCTTGGGTGCACGCCAGCACCACCCATGCACAGTGCACAGCAGCTATGGTTCCATGCATCACACACTTGCACCCATGCAAGCGTCAGGTGTGCATGCAAGCGTCAGATGTGCAGCACAGCGCACCGCGCCATGCATTCATGTACAGTTTGCGCACTGGCTGATATGCGGCACCATGCTGGCCTGGTGCAGGGTCAAGGAGTGCTACATGCAGCGATTCTACACGGAGTTTGATCACCGCAAGTTTGGAGCGGCCAAGATGCGCGATGTCGTGTCCATGGTCACGTCAGACATGGCGATGATGCAGACGACGTCGATGAAGGCCACTGTGCTGCTGCCCCTACCGGACAAAGGCTACACAGACATGACGGGTATGTAGAGAATCCGCACCTGCTACCTGACCTGCTGCAGTCCATGTGGGGCATGGGGCCGCAAAGCACTGCATGCAGCACACTGAAAAGTGTACATGCAGCGTACTGCATGATGGATATTGCACAGCAAACATGGCTGTCATGCAACGGATCAGGCGGGGGTTTGTTGTGCATTGATTTCCCCAGACTGTGCCGGCCCAATCCGACATGCACGATTCGCGCATGCCTGCGGCCGCAGCTGTTGTGTTTGGTGCTGGGTTGGAGCAGGCGCTGGCGACGCTGCGCAAGAACTTGGGAGAGTCAGCTGTGGTGCTGCGGCCTGAGGGCATGACAGATGAGGAGCTGCTGGCGGCAGATGATGTCAAAGGCATCAGTAGTACTGCCCCCACGCCGGCCCTGCCCCCCGGCTTTGAGATCAAGCCTGAGGTGGGCAGCAGCACAGGCGCTGAGGGCGGGCCGGCAGCAGCTGTGGGGCAGGTCAAGCCCGAGGGTGGGCGTCCAGGTCCCCCAGAGGATCCTGAGGACAAGGTTAGGAAAACGTGCACCAAGTTTCTGCGGCGTAGCGTCCTGGCGCAGCGCTTCTTCCTGTTGCTGGATTCACTGCGGCTGCTGCGCGCGCGCCAGGCGCCTGGGATCTTCGGCTCTGGAGCGCACCGTACGCACTCGACGCGGCCAGGGGAGCCGGGGCATTACAAGGGGCGGTTGGCAGCTCTGCATGGGAGCGGACCTGCGGGCGCAGATGGCAAGCACGGTGAGGGTGGCGAGCAGGGGGTGCCGGCGTCACGCTTGGCGCCCGTCGCCGAGGAGCTGCCTGGCTTCCAGCCCTCAGCAGCCCTCAAGGAGTGTGCTGAGCTGCTAGCCCCGCACCACGAGCTGACGCTGCGAGAGATGCGTCAGAGGTGGGAGATGGAGTTGCAGGCCAACTACACTATGCCGACGGTGGGCCCTCTGAAGGATGACGCGTCGCTGCTGGCCTTTGTGCGAGAGATGGCAGGCAGTGTGGCCCACCTCCTAGAGGGTGCACCACCGCCATCTGAGGGCCTCGCACCCTTCCGGCTGCTGCCCCCGGCGGCCCCCGGCGCTGGCGTTAGCGGGGTCGGCGGGGCAGCAGGGCCAGCTGGTGCGGACACAGCTGGCAAGCTCGTGAAAGAGGAGTCTTCGGATGCTGAAACGGGTGCGGCTGCTGGTGACAACTCGAGCGCTGGCCCTATGGATGGGGTGGTCAAGACGGAGGAGGGCCTGGAGGACAAGCCAGTTGAAGCGGCAGCTGCAGCGGGGGCTGGGAGTATTGTGGTTGCTGGAGGCGCAGAGGACCCAGGCGCATGGCGCATGCAGCCTGCGCTAGGAAACCTGTGGGACTTGAAGAAGGTGCAAGAGGTCTGGAACCTGCTGCGCACGGTGCTGCTGGACACCGCGTATGCTTCGGCGCCGGACAGGTGCGTGTTGCCACAGTTGGTTCCTGCGTTTTGGGTGCGCTAGTGCCTGTGCGCACAGTACAGTTGTTGTGTTGTGCGTACCTGCTGGGCTGCGCATCACCCCACTGCTGGTAGTGGATCCGTTGCATGGCGGTTTATGCCTGTAAGCACCACGGTTGTGCTTACGTGCACTGCTGCCCATGTGAGGTCGTGCGCAAGCTGCTGTTCGGGCAGCTCCTGACACTGACTACCGTACCACCCATAAACGCACCGCACAGGTCACCGCCTTCGGCCCTAGGCCTGCCACAGCCGCAGCCCTACATCCTCGCACGCCTGCGCGATGACTACAAGCGTGCCCACAACAAGGCGCTGCACATCGCCCCCCTGGGCTTCGCCAACCTGGTGGAGTTCCTCCAATGGGAGGTGTTCAAGGACTATGTGGAGCTGAACAACAGCAGCCAGAAGGGGGAGCGCGGGTGCGTGTGGCACCGCACTGCATCGTGTAGTGCCTGTGCTGGTGACTGGCCAACGTGCCACAGCTGCGCGCCGCACTGTCATTGCTGGCACCTAATCTTGAGGCACCTCAGCCAACCAGGTGAAGTCACGGTGCAGCGTGCAGCTGAGGGCTGCAGCAGCAGAGGACCAGGGCAGCTGCCTGCTGAGGTACC
This sequence comes from Chlamydomonas applanata, assembly GCA_001662365.1. Classification (NCBI taxonomy): domain Eukaryota; kingdom Viridiplantae; phylum Chlorophyta; class Chlorophyceae; order Chlamydomonadales; family Chlamydomonadaceae; genus Chlamydomonas; species Chlamydomonas applanata. Next base: position 169,858 of record BDCZ01000051.1, read on the forward strand.
ACGTCTGCCACACGCAGTTTCATGCACCACGGCATGACAAGAATGTGCGGATGACGCACTCAGGACACCGCTGCATGTGCCCGCTTGCCCCTGCAGGATCGTGCGGCCGCGCTTCGGGCCGCTGCTCGACATGCGCAAGCTGCTGGAGATGCGCATGATGGAGCTGGTTGAGCGTGAAGAGGGGCTGGTGCGCGAGTTCTTGGCAGCACGGCCGGAGGGGGCGACCCCGCTGCCACCGAATGCGCTGCCCCGGCTCCGAGTGGAAGAGGGATATCGCATGGACGCCCTGAAACTTGACTTCAAGGCCCACTTCTACTACGAGCTGGACAACAAGCGACTGGGTGGGTGGAATGGAGTGCTGTAACATGGTCCGTCCGATGCCTGCACTGAGCCCCTGCCAGGAAGCGCTGAACCACATGTCAGATGTGGAGGAGCCAGCTTCTTGCTGGTTTCCATGAGGAGCCAGCTTCTTGCTGGTTTCTTGGTTGTACTCAGTAGGTGACTGTATTCAACCACATGTGCACGTGTCCCTTGAGCAGACGTAAATGTCAGTTCCAACACGCGAGTGCAAGGACCATCATCCCAGCATGAGCCACCACAGCAGCATGTATATTAATTAGACCATGGGTTGTCTACAATTGTGTCCTGTGATCTAATTGTTTGCCCTTGCGGTTGGCCCGGTTTCTCTTTGGCACGCAGGCTACGACTCGTTCCGCGCACTTGTGGAGCTGCATGATGACATCGTGTACGCGCGCAATGTGGGGTCCACGCTGCTGCTGCTGCCGGCGGCACCCATGCGGCTGCGCTACATGCTGCATGGCCGCCTGGCGGAGCCTGGTGTGTGCAGTGTACAAGCTGTGATGTTCCACAATGGCTGTTTAGCTCTGACATGTGGGGAAATGGCAGCAGCAAGCGTTAGTGCGGTTTGAGTCCTCAGCCGGAATTGATCGTCCAGGCCAGGCAGCTGTGTGTTGCTTGCAGGCCACCACCCATGTCGTGGGCGCCCACAAGGTACACAAAGCCGCCTGGCCTGGACGATCCTGAGCACTGCATGCTACCAGGCATACACGCTGCATGCGCCAGATGCTTTGTAATCTCTCACCAGATCGCTCCGCATGGCGGTTTTGTTTATTATTTGTTGACCATGGGGGGCATGTGGGCGTGATTGCTGCCGCAGGTGCCGTCGTCCCACTGCCTGACCTGGACGCTGAGTACAAGGCACGCTGGGGCGCACCATTTTCAGGGCTCGATTCGCAGGTCACCGGGCTGATGCAGGCGCTGCACTTGTTGGAGGACGTCTGCATCGTGCAGTCCGGCAAGCTGCTGCCACCTAAGCCAGACACACAGCCTGCAGTCCTGATCAAGGTGCGGCCAGGGCATACCCTTACATCTGGTGTTCTGTCTTGTTTTCTTGGCTTAACCGCCAGGGCTTAGCACGCCAGGTACTATCCTGGTCTGCTGTCATGCCAAATGCTGGCTGCTGTGCAGGGTTGCCTGATGCTTCCCCCGTCGCCAGGCTGCCTGACCCCTGCCTGCTGTTGAACTAACCGCACTTGCGGCTGCAGGCGCGCAAGGCGGTGGCTTCCGCCATGTTACGTGGGCTCGCTGGCCCCATGCAGCAGCCGCCAATGATGCCGCCACCCGTGCCGCCAGCGTCCCTGCCCCCTGGGTTCAGAGACATCCCGACCCAGCCCCCGCCCCCACCGCCGCGTAAGACAGGCGGCTCATCCCTGCCGCCGCACCCCATGGCAGGCCAAGGGCGAGCGGGCAACCCAATGGATAGCCAACAAGGGCAACAGGGGCCCATGGTTGCTGGCCCCATGGAACCAATGTTCATGGGCGGCATGGAGTTTGGCGGCATGGGAGGCAACTCCGGCTCAGCAATCATCATCTCAGGGGGCGGTATGGGGCCTCAGCAGGGCGGCCCACAGGTAGCGATGATGCAGCCAATGCAGCAGAGCCTGCTGGTCGCCGCGCAAGGCGGGCAGGTGCCGATGCTGCCTGCGCAGCCACAAGCACAAAGCCTGATGATGGGGGGCCCCATGCTTGTTGGCCAGCAGCAGGGCGGCATGATGCAGCCGATGCAGCAGTTCGGCATGGAGGGAATGCAAGGCATGCAGGGCCAGAGCCTGGTGAGCCCTGGCATGCAGCAGAGCCTGCTTAATCTGGGCATGCAGCTGCAGCAGCAGCAGCAGCAACAGCAACAGCAGCAGCGACCATCCCAGCCCGGCATGCAGCCACAGGGGCCACAGGGGCCACAGCAGCCCTACACCCAGCAGCAGGGTTACCCACAGCACCCACAACTGCAAGATCTGCAGCCACCACAGCAGCAGCAGCAGCAGCTGCAGCAGCCTGCTGATCCAACCAGGCCTTCCAATGGCGGCTTCAATCTGCAGCAACCAAACCAGCCTCAAACCCTCGTGCCCGGTGGCCCAAGCGCTGGTGGTGTTGGCAGGTCCCTGCAGCAGCCCCCACAGCAGGGTCACAAGCCCCAGCCTCAGGCACAAACGCAGGGTGTGGCCAACCAGCCTTTGCCTCCTGGTGCCCTGCCGCCACATATTGCACCACAGCAGGTGCAGCAGCCGCAGCAGCTGCCAGGACCTCCGCAACCGCAGGCGCCGCCCGGGCTACAACCGAAGCCGGCCCAGCCGAGTACGTATCCGCAAGGCCCTCAAGGTCCCCAGGGGTCCTGGGCCACAGGGCCTCAGGGACCGCCAGGCCCACAGCAAGGTCCTGGGCACCAGCAGCCTCCCCGGCCCATCCAGCCAGGCCAGCCTGCTGGCCCTGCCACCGGGCCGGCAGCACGCCCTGCAATGCCTGGGCCACAGCAACCCCAGCCCAGTGCACCCGGCCCAGGAGCTGGCCCTGCTCCCCGGCCAGCAGCCCCTCAGGTGCCGATACGGCCTGCTGCGCCACAGCCCCAGGGCCCCTGGCCTTCAGCCCCACCAGGTGCAGGGGCACCAGGCGCGGCCGCACCTGCTGCTCCATCGGCAAGGCCTCAGAGGCAGCAGGGTGTGCAGGGCACAGCAGCCCCCAAGCCCACACCTGGTGCGCCTGCGCCTGCTACAGGTGCCCCGGCCCAGGTCCCCCGTGTGCCCATCACTGTGCGGGGGGCAGGGCCTGGCGGCCCACAACCTGCTGGTCCACGCCCGGCTATGCCAGGCGCTTCTGGAGCCCCAGGGCAGACGCCCCAGCAGCCAGGTGCACCAGGGCAGCCGCAGCAGGCCGGCGGGAAGCTGCCACAGGCACCTCAGGGGCCAACCAGTGCGTCTTACCAGCAGCCTGGATCATACGGATACACAAGCTACATGCAGAACACGCAGGCGGCACCAACAGGCGCTCCGGCTGGGTATGCTGCGCCAAAGCCGCAACAGCAACCACAGCAGCAGCAACAGCCGCAGCCGCTGCCGCCGCACCTGCAACAAAACCCATATGGGCAGCAGCAGCCGGCGCAGCAGCAGCAGCAACAGCCGCAGCAGCAGCAGCAGCAACAGCCGCAGCAGCAGCAGCAGCCGCCGCCACAGCAGAACCCATATGGGCAGCAACCGCCAGCGCAACAGCAGCAGCAGCAACACCCGTACGGGCAGCAGCCGCCAGCACAGCAGCCTGGGGCTGTCGCGGGCCCTTATGGGCAGCAGCATCAGCAGCAACAGCAAGCTGCTGGTCAGTACCATCCAGGCCAGTACCAGCAGCAGGCTGCACAACAGCAGGCACCTGCTCAGGGTGCTGCTCCAGGCCAGCCACCTGCCAATCCATATGCAGCAGCGCAGCCGGCGGCTGGTCAGCCAGGTGCACCCGCTGCTAACTACCAGCAGCAGTACAGCCAGTACTATCAGCAGCAGCAGCAGCCACCTGCTGCTGCCCCTGCCCCTGGCGCAGCGGCCCCTGTCTCTGCTGACACAGCCGCCCAGGCTGCTGCGGCAGCTGCCTACTACTCCCAGCTGGCTGCTGCTGCAGCTGCCACAGCTGCTGCCGGCGGCTACCACGTGCCCAATATGCCGGCTGCGCAGCCTGCTGCTGCACCTGCAGCCCAGCCCGCTGCACCTGCGTACCAAAGCCAGGGGGCAGCAGGCAGCTATCCTGGGCAGCAGCCAGCGTATGCATCCCAGGCGCCTGCAGGCCAGCAGGCTGCGTACCCGGCCGCAAGCCAGCAAGCGGCAGCTGCTCAGCAGCCGGCGGCTGCGTACCCTGGCCAGCAGGCCACGGCTGCGCAGCAACCGGCAGCCACCACTGGAGGCTATGCCAGCTATCCAGGCCAGCCAGCAGCTTACCCCAGCGCACCAGCTGCATCGGCAGCCTACCCTGCAAGCTATCCACAAGCAGCTGCATACCCAGGGTATGGAAACGCTACCCCTGCTGCACCAGCAGCTGCACAGCCCGCAGCTGCGGCACAGCCGGCAACCGCCGCCATGGCTCCCGCCAGCACATCAGCTCCCGCTGCTGGGACACAAGCCAGTGCAGACCAGGTTGCTGCATACCAGGCATGGCAGGCACAGGCTGCTGCAGCTGCTGCAGGCCAATATGCTGGGTACAGCTCAGCAGGCTATGATGCGGCGGCATACGCCCAGTACCAGCAGCAGTGGTGCGTTGTCTGACTGCAAAGCCCGCATGACTTGGGTGCTCTTTGCTGGCAAGCCCAGCTGAAGTCCTGAAGTGCCTTGGCTAGTCGTGCTGGAGGATCTCCTGATCTGTTGTGGTGTTGTTCGCTGTGTCGGTGCTGGACTGTTCGCAGGGCGGCATACTATGCACAACAGCAGCAAGCCGCTGCTGCGGCCGGTGCTCAAGCCGGAAGCAACCCTTATGGTATATCAAGGGTCAAGGGCGTGCACCGAGCATTGTTGGGATGCATGCATGCTCTAAATGCCACATACATGCTACGTTGCACGCACTGATGCTGCTGGTGCTTCATCTGGTCGGGGCTGGTGGGGGCTCGCAAATGAGGTGCAGCTCACATGGGCATTCCGTGCATGCTCCTGTACCGCCCTGCAGCTGGCTACCCTGGATATGGTCAGCCAGGCTACCCTGCTGGTGCATACCCAGGCTATCCTGCCCAACCGGCTGCTGCTGGCCCCGTGGCGCCAGGAGCTGCCCGCCCTCCGGCCGCACCCCACCCATCTGGTGCAGGTGCTGCCGCTCCCCCTCAGCCCGGGGCTGCTGCACAGGCGAAGGCTGCTGCAGCTGCCGGGCGCTGACCTGGACAGTCAGCGTGTACAAGACGTTTGAAGAACGGGGAAGATGGGTAAGGCATGCTGTGAAAGAGCGGCCGGGTGTGGCTGGCTGCGGAAGCCGCCCATAAGGGCCCTACATGCTGCAGGCACCCAGAGCTGGGTGCAGGCACGCTCGCTGTCTTGGACGGCCACAGCATGAGGCATTGCATTCAGTGTGGGTTGTCATGTCTTGACCCCAATGCAAGCACTGAAGAGTTGAGCTAGCATCACCTGCTCCCAACATACTGCATATGCTTGGCTGTTGGCGCTGTTGTGCATCACAACTGCGATGCAGCTGGTGAAAGGCATGCTGTTCAGAGCATTGAGGCTTGTGGTCAGGGTCTAGCTTCTAGATCCAAGCAGGGAGGGCACGGGGCTGATCTGGAGGATTAGTTTAGGACCCACTTGGGTCATCTGGGATTGGAGCTGCCAACTTAGGTGGGCAGAATATGCAGGCAGGGGCTGGCTGGAGCATGTGGATTACTATGCCGCTACACAGGTTAGTCACAGGCAAGTTTCATTTGTTTTACAAGCCTCCGCTGGGTAAGCTAAGTAGCTGCCATGTCTAGGCCATCTCTGGCATGCTGGTCCCTCCACACCCATGATGAGCAAACCATCAGTTAGAGAGCAGTTTGTGAAGGATGCAAACTGCTCGTATATACAGAATTCTTGTTGCAGCAAACCCAAATCAGAGAGCGCGCTGCAGCAATTCACTTGGAAATGGCGAATTAAGCAATGCTCTGTGGTTATGTTATGAATTGCCAGGCAAGCTGGCATGCTGGGGCAGGCAGCACTTGGCCCATTTGCAGCACCCATCAGTATGCATTTATGCCATCCAAGCATGAGTACCAAAGTAAGAACAAAGCCATGCTGTCGTGAAGGAGGAGCACGTGTTCAGTATGGACCTGACATGTTAGTTGCATGTTGCTTAATTTTGCTGGCAAAATAGGGCGCAGCATGGTCAGCCGCAAAATGGACATGCCAGAGTTCCGCAAGCGAGGCTGCAAACCAGCTATTTCGCCCCTAGCCAGTGCAATGACTGGGCTGGCTGTCTGCCTGAGCAGTGAGGGTGGTGAGTTAGGTCGTTGAGGTGATGACTAGGGTGATGGTAACTGAGGATGGGGGCAGGTGCCTTGGTGGTGGCGGCAACTTGGCTGGGCCTGGAGGGCGGAGGGGTGATGTGGTGGGTGGGGCGGGGTGGGAAGAGGGATACACAGTGGCTTGGGAGAGGTGTGCATCAGTGCGGATCGGGATGGCAGGGCGGTGCTGCCAACTTGAGTGTCCGTGGAGGTTGGGGTGCTGTTACACCTGCGTAGGTATTGTTGGCACATGAAACGCAGCATCTGTTACAGTGAGGAGGCTGGCTACCTGAGTGTCAATGTGGCACTGGCATATAGGACTGGTGGGTCAAGCATGTGATGTGTATGCGATGTGGTGGATGGCGAAGCACTAGACACCATGAAGCCATTACATGCCTGCATGTGCACACTGAGCCACATGAATTCACCACCACGCCATTGCATTGGATGTGGGGTAGCCGCTCTCACCCCACGTCGTGCCCCGACTGTTCTGGAGCCACCAGGAGCCGCTAGTGGTTACCATATGATATGTGCATATGCCAGAGCATACTCCACACAAAACAGTCAGCCAGTCACGGGTTGCTCAGCAGTAGAACAGCTCATTACCGTCTGCCTGCGCAAGCTCGGGGCACTGGTGTACGCTGCAGATGTGGCATACGAATGGGCGCATCAGGTTAAAGGGCACGCGCGCATACCACGGAAAATGCGTACGTGCTCCGTCTGGAAGACCACACCCTGTATCTCAAGCCATGCACATGGCTGGCGCCCATGGGCCACCATGGCATGGCTGACGCTGGTGCACATGTGCACTGAGAAGATACTGCTGCAATAGTACCAGAACGCTCAGTCTAACTGAGTTTAGGCAACATCCAGCTGGCCTGCCACAGCCACCATCAGCAGCTGTGCGTTTGTGGGGGGGCAGCACCGCACACTGGACATGAGGGACGTGCCAGTCCCCGCAGTGGTGTGCCAGGGCTGAGCAACACACCATCATTACAATTGGTTGGCCCGTTTGCGCGACAGCACGACAGCTGCAACCAGCAAGTGCTGCACCTGGCTCAAGCGGTCGGAGTAGAAATCTCCCAGCAGCCAAAATGCTGCCCACTTTTCATCCAGTGTGTGCTGACCTGTGTCGACAGTATGGTTGGATCTCCTAAGAGCGGTCAGACAAACAAGCAGGTTGACACAGCATGTCGTTACAGCTTAGGCGAAGGGCACGTACACACAGAAGACAAAATCATACACCAACTACCTCCTATTCAGACACAACGCTGCTATGAAGGAGATGTTTGTGAGGGATCCTCACAAGGGAATGTGAGTAACATCAAGGGATCGAGCATTAGGACATGTGAAGAGAGCAGCACACTCCAGCTTGCAAACAACATGCTCACAGACGCTCCATGTTGCAGAGCACTTCCTAAGAAGGTTAGCCACTCCCTTGCCAAAGCTGTACACATTGGCAGACAGGCAGGCAGTACAAGTACTAAGAGTGCATGATAACTTGGCAAGCCCATGCAGACAGAGCTCCTGAGATCCCTCCTGCACAGCGGCAAGCAGGCTAGCTGACATGCAGGTGGTTGGGGAGCGGCCATCCAGCGCACAAAAAACACAACTTTTGCTTGCTCATGGGCCCAACCCACCCCAAACCTCACACGCAATGGGTTTTGTTGGCCTTGAGCTTTTCATGGCCCACGCCAAACCTCACACGCGCTGGGTTTTGTTGGCCTCCCTGGCGTACCCTTGTGTAACCTCAAAGTCCTTACCTACGCGACCTGCAGACCCATGGCATGTATATAAGCTTATACTGTAACTACTGGCAAAGCTAGGCTGAGGATGGTTCCTGCACTGCAACAGGAGGACCTGGGAGACCGGCCATGCCTGCGCAGTGCTCGGGGGTTCGATTCCTCCGCGGTCTGCCATGACTGGCTGCACACTGCTGTATATTGTTGCATCTAGCACTTCTCAATCTGGTCGCTCGGCTGCCTGGTGCACACTGCGCCTGTGTCTGCTCGCTGACCTTTCGATGCTTGCTGTTGCTCCTCCTCTTCCTCTCCTCTAGTGCTGTCACCCATCAGCTTGCACCCGATGGCAGCTGCAGGCCTCAAGGTCAGTCACGCACATGGGGCGCTGCGCCCCGAAGATGTGGAGCCAAACATGCAGCAAAGCAGTGGTCAGTGTGGTGTGTGTGGGTATGTGTGTGTGAGGGCGTGGCTCTGTGGGCAATGCGGGCTGTACATTGTGCATTGTTGCGTGATGCCGATGGTGAGTTAATGCTGCAAGTTCTTTGACCGCAGTAGCAATTCATCACCCTGTGTGCGTATTACTCGGCTGAATTCCTGATTTTCTGTGGAAATGCACCTGGCACCCGGCAGTACCTGGTCAGTACAGCAGGGCCGATCGCCCATGTCCTGTCAAATTAAGATTCATGATCACCCTAATATTTGCCGCTGTTCATCATGCCGTACCTGTCCCTTCAAGACTTGATCTGTGTTCGTCACACGCACGATGATGAACTATCTCGCCATCAACGCCTTACTAATCCTGATCTGCTGCGCAATCAAATCACGATGGACTCAACATCAAATTTTGCCGAAATGCCGACTTGATGCCTCCCCCCGACAAACACCCCTCGTTCTCGGGCGGGGCACCGGCCCACCGGCCCACGTATCATTACAAGGAGCCCTGGTCTATCACCGCATGGGACCACTTGTACTCACTGACGATACAGCTGCTTTGTGCTGGCGGTTCAGGAGCAATAGCCAAAACAGCTGTTGCGCCTCTAGAACGCATCAAGGCGAGTTGGGGTTTTTGCTTGGGCATGCATAGCAGCCATGCTGGGTATGGCGTTTGGAGTGGGTGCATGGACTGGGCTGATGAGCTCCCCGTGTGTACTGTCTGTTCTGATGCCTGCAGATCATCCTGCAGGTACAGCCCCAGAGCTCATTGCCAGCCAACCAGCACTACAAAGGGCTGCGACATGCGCTGCTGACGCTGCCTGAGCGTGAGGGCGGGTGGCGGGTGCGTGGCACACCATTCTTACATGGCTATGCACTCTATGCCTGCACATTAGGGGCATGGGCATGCAGACGGAAGCCTCAACAGCCCACCCTGTGCCCGGGTTACGAGCATGTGCAGGTTGTGCACACCTCGCCAGCCGCCCATCCCTTTGGCTTGAACCTTGGAGATCCCATGCTGTGCTCATCTGCAGTGTTTGTACCGCGGCAACGGGGCCAACGTGCTGCGGCTGGTGCCAGAGGTTGGCTTCAAGTTCGTGGTGCATGACCAGTTCAAGGTCATGTTTGCACCAGCGGAGGGGGGTCCCCTAGGCATGCTGGAGCGGTTGGCAGCGGGCGCAGCGACAGGTGCGGGCTGGTTCAAGCCACGCCTTCAGAGGCCCAGCATTTGGGCAGGTGTACCCGCTAGATGTATACATACATTTCGCACATGTGCGAAGCACAGAGCGAGGACAAGCATGGCTTGGGGGCAGGGCGACATTCCTCAGGCCAGTACCCATGCTGTGGTCCACTTTGCACGCCACCTGAAACAACCGGTCAAGCTGAATGATACGTTGGCATGCCTACATACTGTGCTCGGCTGCAGGTGTGCTCAAGACGCTGCTTTTCTACCCGCTTGACATCTTGCGCGTACGCATCACGAGCGACTTGGCTTTCAAGGGGCAGCCCCGGCATTACACGACCATCCGCCAAGCACTAGGCGCGACCATTTCCCAGGTGGGCATCCTCCCAGTTGGGGCCCAACTTAAATGGCTCCAAGGATGAGTACTATGTGGTTGTAATTACAACGATGGGTCTGTCGTGGTCACAGCAGTGAGGGGGCTGCGCCGCCAGGGATGCAGGCGCACCATACCGTGTGCATGGTGTTGCCGCGGTCCCTGCTGCAAGCGGCCCAGGCATGCCATGTGGGATAGCGCCTGCCATGTGATTATGTCATCAGGTGCTGTGTGTATCAATGGCGTTGCGCCCCCGGGTTCTGATACATGTGTCCGAGGCTTGGGCGGCCGCAGGAGGGTGTGCGTGGGCTGTACAAGGGCCTGCTGCTGTCCATGGTCGGCATTGTGCCCTACCTATCCACCTCCATGACTGCATATGACATGTACAAGGTACGTGCGTAGATTTTGAAAGCAGGCTGCGGCTCTGCTCAGGAGATGCAGCTGCATGATTTACACATGATAGTATGTAGGCGCAGGGTGTTGTTCTTGTTCACTGGCGAATGGCCATTACTCGTCCCGTGCCACACGTGGTGTTGTGCCGCATGGAGCAAGTGGTCAAGGTTGACCCGCTCCTGACATCCGCTGGCGGTCCCAAACATGCCGAATCTGTCTCCCTCCCTCATCGGCACGGCAACCCTTCATGATTCTGCACCCTACACCCATCGCCCTAATACATTCTGGCCTGCAGCAGCAGCTGCCGGCTGACAAGACGGCGCGGGCCCAATGGTGGTTTCCGCTCGCCAAGATGGGGTGTGGATCTGCGGCTGCGGTGACGGGCCAGCTGCTGACGTACCCGCTGGACACCGTGCGGCGACGTATGCAGCTCAATGGCGCCAAGGTGGGTCAGCCAGACCCTACAGGGCAGTGCGTGATGGCAGCCAAAAACCTGGTTTCGCACTGGGGTGCAGGGGGTCATCGCCACAAACTGGGCGGGGGCCAGCACAGCCGAATGACGTGCAGGCACAAAGCAGCGACGGGTTTTGTTGACGCACTGTATGTCGCCACACTTGGAGCTGCTCCCAACGGGCATGCATTGCGCGAAAGCAGAACATCAATGGCTGAGCCGAGCTGACCTACCGTACTGCTTTGTGCACGGTAATGCTTTGCGCAGGGCATGTCCGTGACGTACCGCTCCACGCTGGACTGCGTGCGTCACATGATCCAGAGTGAGGGTCTTCCTGCCTTTTACCGCGGTGCACTTGTGAACAGCATCAAGACGATGCCTGGGGCGGCCATCCAGTTTGTGGCATACGACTTTATCAAGACTTCAGTTGTCCTGATTGATCCCACGACTGGTGTGTCGTCGCCGCTGTGACGCGGCTGCATGAGGGTTGCAGAGGGAACACATGGGGACGGCATGGGAACACCTGGGACAGCTCAATACAGCTGCTGGCCAAAGGGCGGCTGACTGAGTGCGTGGCTCGCTGCAGCACAGCTGGCACAGCTGGTGCGCTGCAATCGGCAACAAAGGCACAGCTGTTGTTGGCTGGAGCAAGGGTGCCATTGGCATCAACGGCTGCGTGGTGAGGAGGCAGGATGCGCACGGGGGGGTGCCACAATGTGTGCACTGCAGGGTACACTACCAACGCATACAACACGCTGGTAGAATTGAGGGGAAGTAAGAGCAGGGTGGCAGCCAGGCAGGTAGGCGGGCAGGCGGGTGGGCAGGTGCCCTAGGCATGCAAGTCCGGCGACATGCACTGTTCTGGAGGATGACTGGATCACGTGCAGGCTGGTAGGTAGACCATTCAGTAGCTGTTCGATGTAGATTTAGCGGTTTTTCGCGCCTCCTCCTTCAGGGTCACATTACCACACTATGCTACACCAAGATGGGGCAGAACCCGCCAGCCCCGCTTCTATCAAACGATTATTAGCACGTTGCAACTCAATCCAATGCCGCATGAAATGCGTTTGATTGTAGGCACCATGGCAGGGTAGCGCAAGAGAATCGGCTATGCACTGCTGCGCACTATACGCGGGCCTAACACCACCGCGTGGAGCAGGCGTTGCAAGCAGCTCTCGCTCATTGTAGGTGGTTCGGCTCAGTTTGCTGGACGCTAACCTGAGTCCAATCGGTGTAACAGCCTGGTTGTAAGCACTGCCCTTTATTGCGGCTGCAATCTCGGCCTTTATTCTGGGCGGAAAGACCTGCAGGCTCCACGTCCCGCATATCAACCGCATATCGCTAACAAATGATTGTTGATATGCAGGCCCGCGCATCAGAGCACTGCGAGATGGCCACCAATGTTCATTGGCACCCTGGTCACTGTAAGTATTACGATGGATCCTTGCATTGGCAGATTTGTGCACTGCAGGGTGGATCTGTTCTGACGCGCTCTGCGACAATGTGCAGGGTGCACTGGCCTCAAGAGCAGGTCGGCTTGCAAGAGCCTGCTTTCGCAAGGGCCAGGGTGATGCAGCAAGCTCGGATTCTGCTAGAGATCTGGCGCCTTCACCTCGCAGCGGGACAGTAAAGGTGCGAACAGCAAGATACTGCATGGTGCAGGGTCGGATCCACCCCATGCATAAGCGTGTATGCTCATACACAGAATGTGCTCTGCGGCGTGCACAGCTGTGCGACTCCAGGCAGAGGGGCATGCGAGTCAAGGTTTGCGTGCAAGTGCGCTGGGTTGACCACACACGTTTTTGGGTGCCTGCAGGTCAAGCGGGCGCGCGGGCCGCAGCAGCCACGAACAGATGACAGCAACGGGACAGGCCATCAGCCAAGCACCAGTGCTGCAGCAGCACCTGTACGCAGCAAGCACAGAAGCAGCAGCCAGCACAGCAGCAAGCCGGCTGCAGGCGCAAAGCCTGCGCAGGCAACCAGTCAGAAAGCAGCAACAAAGAAGGCGCGCTCACGGTCATGGCACCAGCCGCGTGATGCACCAATGCTCACCAAGGACATCAAGACAGCGGAAGGCTTGCAAAAGCTGCAGCGCATCCTCACCCGGCATGAGCAGGCCCTGAATGGCATTCATGCCAGCTTGCTGCTGGCACGCTGCGTGGAGTTTGCAGAGCAGGATCCCGTGCACTGGTACCACCCAGACCTGCGGCCAGGTGGCAAGGCAGGTCATGGCAGGACCCAGCTGCAGGCCACTACAGCCGCCATGGCCTCCCTCTGGGAGGATGGCACAGAGGAGGAGGCGGATGATTGGGGCATGTCAGACACCGATACTGTGGCACCTGCGCCTGCAGTGCGCCGCACGCGCGCACCACGGCAGTTGACGCCGGCACAACAAATGGCAGCGCTCCAAGAGCTGGCTCAAGTGGTGAGGGCCTGTGCCAGTGTCGCAGCACGAACAGCAACGCGGGGTGACATGGATGCCGTGGCTGCGTCAAACGCCATCTCATCACTCGTCAAGCTGGGGTATGCAAACAAGCAGGTCCTGGCCGCGGTGCTGAGCAAGTGCCAGGCGAGCCTCTTGCACGGCGGCGCGCAGCCGCTGACCAACATGCTGTGGGCGTGCGCCATTGTCAAATGGCAGCCGGAGCCGCGGCTGCTCAGGAAGATCCAGAAGGTGCTCATGCTGCAGTTACCACACCTGAACAGCATGCAGCTGTCCACCTGTGTGTATGCAATGGGCGGCATGGCGCTCCGGCCCAGGCCTGAGCTCATGCAGGCCCTGTGTGACCGCGCACGCGCGCTGTTGCCGTCCTGCCGCCCGTCAGAGCTTGCCAACGTTGCAGCTGGCCTGGCCGGCATGCGCCACCTACCGGATGACAGCTGGACAGCCGCCTACCTGCAGGCCACTGCACCACGGCTGCGCAGCTACCAGCTGGCTGACCTGCACCGCACGCTCATCGCGCTCTCAGCGCTCAACTGCAAGCCCAGTGAAGGCTGGCTGCAGGAGTTCTACTCGGCATGCCGCTCCGCGCTCGTGGACGAGGCCCCCGGCAACATCCTGACCGTGCGCATGATGGCGTCCATGTCCTTCTCCCTCGCGCGCCTCGGCTGCCGGCCTGACATCCGCTGGATGGATGTGTGCCTCATGCGCTCGCGGCCCAGCCTTGAGGCATCACCAGCTGCGGACCTCACACAGCTCGTGTGCTCGCTGGCAGTGCTGCGCTACAGGCCAGGGGACACCTGGCTCCAGGTGGGTTTGATTCTTGCTTGCTCATTCCAGGGTCACTGAGCTGCGCTTCATTCAGCATATGGGATGGGCCGCCTGTGTAGCATCAAGCCTGCCAGCATGGCTGTGGGCTGTGGTGGCAAGAGCCTGCTGCGATGTGTGGGCGTAAGGATATGCCAGGATATGCACGATGTGCTGTTGTGGTGCTTGTGCGGCTGCGTCCGTGCCGGCTGCTGATGTGCTGCTCGTCTGGACCGTCCACCTGCCTTGGCTGCAGGCATTCCTCATGGCTGCATTCCAGCGGCTGGACTCGTTCAGCCCGGACCAGACGGTCTCAATGCTGCAGGCGCTTGCGCGGCTGGGCCACCTGCCCCCCTCCATGTTCCTGGATGAGCTTGCTGGCAAAGTCCAGCCGCGCCTGTCGCAGTTTGGCAGCGAGCAGTTGGCAGACCTAGTGGCAGCACTGGCACGGCTGCGCTACAAGCCTGCACCCGAGTGGCTCGTCGCATTTGAGAGCACGAGCCAAGGCAAGCTGGTAGAAGTGAGCGCTGGTGGTCTGACGTCCATGGTGTGGGCTCTGGCACAAATGGGGCAGCAGCCAGCTGTCAGCTGGCTGTATAGCTTTGTGCTTGCAGCCTACGGGCGCCTGGACGCGTTCGATGCAGGCCAGCTGGGGGTCGTGTTTGACGCACTCCCACGTGTCTCGCCCACGCCCACATGGCTGGATGAGCTGGTGCAGATCTGTGCATCCGAGACCAGCATGCGCGGCCGCGGGCTTGGCAGTAGCAGCTATGACGGCTATGAAATGGAGGATGGGCAGGATGGGGACGGCGTGAATCAGGCAGGCCCCGTGCCAGCTGCTGCTGAGGTAAACGGCAACAACTTGGCTGGGGACGCCTCAGGGGCAGGGGATACCACCAGTGTACTGGTCAATGGCAACAGCAGTGCAAACGGCAATGGCAGCAACAGCAGCGGCATGCCTGGTGGCATCTGGTTAACCGCTAGTGACCAGTCATCCAGCTTGCGCATCTATGGGCTGAACGTGGCTGGTGCAGAGCTCGAGGCTGTGCCGCTGCACGGCTCCAGTGTTCGGGTGCGCAACGGGTCACGTGCGCCAGGCCCAGCCACGCCGCTGCTCGGCACTGCTGCGGCAAAGGAGCGGGTGGTGGTACCCATGGCAATACCAGCGACACGGCCAAGTAGTCAGCTTTAGATAGAGTGCATGTGAATGGTGGGTGTAGACTAGTGGGCTGATGGCGGGCTGGTGGGCAGTAGGTGCCAATCGGATGGTGGGAGAATACTTGGGGGAATGCTTGGGGCGACGTGATGGCCTGGGAGCATGGAACTGGTTACTGGTATATATGTGTGTAACATGCACAAGGACATTGGGCGCTAAAAGCCGGCGCCAGCAAGCAACGAAAAGGAATAAAATCACCAAGCAAGGGGTGTGGGTTCAGCTGTGGGTGGGGTGTGGCGTGGGGTTGGAATTGCACGAGTGCTTGTCAATAGAGTGGATTTTGGTCATCTGCATGCAGCAAGTTCCCCAAACTTATGCGTAGGGCAGTACGTCACATAGCAGTACCTTCCAGATGGTAGCCTGCTGAAGGCAACTGTGCACATCACAATAACTGGTCTGAGGTGGCGCATTCTGAACAGAATATGGCGCCACCTGGGCCCCCTGGCTGACGAACTTGATGTGCACCTGAACAAATGTCTCGCTCCGTTATACCGACTACAGCACCACTTGTCAATCTCCAGTGCGAGGAGTTCTTGAAGCAGCAGGCGTATGCGACGCTGGTCAGGAGCGTTCTTTGGACTGATCACAAAGCGCTCGGTATGTTTTGTCTCCAGTGGGCTGTGCGTACTGATTAGAGATTGGGATGAATAGTCATCAGCTGCACGTTGCCTCGGACAGGTGCGACGCTACCTTTGCGCCTTGCCTACCTGCACCGGCTAAGAAGGGCATTTAGGGTGTCGCAGGCAGATGGAGAGGAGGTGAGCCAATGTTTGGTCTTCATGACAGAGAAGATGCATAGCACTTGCAGGCGCATGCCCAGCTTTTGTCACTTGGGTGTCATCTGTACATGCTGTGGTGGTGTTGTGGGCAACCCGTGATGTGGGTGCACAGCAGAACGGAGATGCATGCACGTTGGGGCTGGTCATGTAACCATTATGCTTGCATCAGTGCCCCAGCGGCAGGCGCATGCATCTGCGATCGCAGGTCTGGCTGGGGCAGCTGTTGCCACTCTGATACGGCAACAATAAACAAAGCAGCAAGCCTGGGCCGCCTGCCGCACAGGTGCTCAACTACGCGCTGCGCCACAACGAGTACGCGATCATTTGCTGGCAGGAGCGAGCAGAGGCCCTGTCTGCAGCCATCTCTGACAAACACAAGGTCAAGCTAATCGGAGCAGACGCGTTGCTCGTGCCCCAACGCTCCGATTTTGATGGGCTCTTCAAGGTGCATGCCAGGCTGCACTGAGTATACCTACATAGCTACATCTTACAGCTTCGCAGCTGCTTTTAGCTCCACAGCTGATGGCATTTTAGCTGTGCAGCCTTGCAGCTGCCTTGTGTTGGGGTAGTGGCGTGTGCACACCGTATTAAACTTGTGTTTTGGTTCAGGCATCCAGGCAGACCTGGAGATCTGATCAGAGTCTAATCACCTTCACCAAAACACAATCACAGCTCACAGCTTATAATTATCATTGAATCAAAGCTCACAAGGTCATACACCGTGCATGACCATTCATAGCACACAGCTTACCAACATGTGTGTGCATTGTGGATGTCTGAGCGGCGCCCGCTCTTGTGGAACATGCTGCGCGTTGTGCGTCCTTCTCAGGGCTGCGAGGCATGGCGGCTGGGGGAGATCCTTGAGCTGCAGGCACTGCTGCAGGCGGCAAAGAATGAGCCCAGCCGCTTTGGTGGCATGATGGAGTTGGAGGTATGGGGCAGCTCATGCAGATGGTCGCCAGCACGGTGCTCTTTCTGCTGCTGGTACATGCCGATGAAATGCAGCCATCCTTGGCATGGGCGCTGCGCCATTGCCGCCGCCTCCATCCACCATGCTGCATGGTTGTTGCGTGATGCCTGGGTGCCTCTGCGCTACCAGCAACATCACTACCCCTGTAGATCTCGTGCCACACCACCTCCACCCCCTGTAGATCCTGGATGCGGAAGTGTCGCCACGTGCCGGCCCCAAGGGCGGTGGCTGCTTCGCATGCTTTGGCGGGGGTGCGGCCCCGCATGAGCAGCGGGATGTGTATGTGTCAGTTGCACTGCGCAGCAATACAGACACAGCGGGAGCCAAGCAGCCGCAGCCCCAGAAGACACCCCCGGTGCAGGCTGTCGCTGGTCAGCGTGTGGTCTTCAAATGCCATGTGACGCCGTTCAAAGTGCACAAGGAGGATGCGGTGCTGCATGTGATGCTCAAGGATGCAGCGCTTGGTCAGAGTGGCGGCAGCTATGACCATGTGGTCGGTCAGGTAGGTTGCGGCGACTTTTTCAGTACTGTAGTTCCCCTCCCGCATGTGTGAACTTTGAGACTGGCCTGGTTCTGTGCTGGATGCCGGGTTTGTGCACCTGGCTGTCCTGAGTAATGGACACAAACAGTGAAGGCCAGCATTGTGCACCAACTTGTGACCCAGAAATGAGGTCCTGGGTGAGCGCCGCGATCCGGCTGGTGCTGTTTCCCGGGCATGCTGCAGGTACATGTACCGCTTGCACACATCGAGCACTTTGCGGCAGGCCAGGGTGGCGCGGGCGCGTGGCAGACGTTCACTTGCCCTGTGTACAGCCATACGTCTACGTCCAGCAAGCTGGGTCGCACGGTGGGCACGAGCTCGGTCCCTGACACAAAGCGCAAGGGCGGTGGTGCGCCAGCAGATGAGGGCGAAGAAACTGCCGGCAGGTCGGTCCAGCTGTATGTGCTTGCTCGATTTCACTCTTCTGTTAGGGCTGATGCCATCGTACAGAACTGGTTGCTGCACCCAATCTCAAACGTGGCAAGTCTGAGAGATGCAGTGCAAGGCCTGTGAGTGAGCTGCCACACCTGATACACTGCGGCATGCTGGCTGTCATCCCTTGCGCTGCCAGCGCAATACTGTAGTGTTGTGATGTGCGCCGATGCCCGCTGCACCGCTGCTGGCAGGGCGGTGTACGACCCCACAACACGCGTCGCAAGTGGCACACACGGCCGGGAGGTGCGCGGCTTTGTCAAGCTCAAGGCACGATACGTGGTGGAGCGCCGGCTGCTGCCCTCCTCATCACAGCCTGCTGCGCGCCCACCAGTTCAGCGCGTGGCCAACAGCGGTGGTGGTACTGCCGCCCCCGCGCTCATCACACTACCCTCCTTCATTCCCCAGCTGCCCACAGTCCCGGATGTATTGATCGGACAGGCGGGGCGCATGGGCGACGACCCTGCCACCCCACTTGCTGGATCACGAGGGTCCTTCGTTGGCACTTCAGGAGGTGCGAAGGGCCTGCAACGGCTGGCAGCACCGTCCAGCCAGGGAGGTGGGGATCCAGGGTTTGGCCGGCTAGTCAGGGACAAGGACAGGGACAAGAATGGTAATGACATTGCCCAAGACTCGGCAGGTGTTGATGGCGTGAACCCACCAGCGGCCATGTCAGCCCAGTCCTCCGCTGCCACCGTGTCAGCGATGGCTGCTCTCAAGGCGGCCATGGGAGGCCCAGGCGGCGCCAGCCACAAGGACCTGACGCGCCTGGAGGGCCTGGACAAAGCACCTGCATTGCAGCTTGCCATTGGCTGCTGCACGGTCATGTGGGCACTGTGGACAGCTGGCGTGTTGGAAAACGTGGAAGCAGACACTGATGGCCCAGCCCCCCGGGTCAGCAACATGGGCGCTGGTAGTGCCGAGCACCGTCAGCAATGGAAACAGGCAGCTGCCACGGCCGCCTCTGCCGTCAGCGGCCCAACAGGGAGCACTGCCAAGAAGCCAGCTGGTGGCAAGCACAGACGGGGCCAATCCCACGGCACGGTAGACCTGTCTGCCCTGTCCACCATCAGTCAAGGCGGTGTGCTGGGGCAGCGCACCGCGCGCAGCTCTGCTCAGATGGTCCCGCCAGGGGCTGCGGCCCACAACCGCACGCCCTCTGCCTCTCAACTGCCCCTGATTGGCAGCAAGCCCAAGGGATGGGATGAAGAGGCGGCAGCCCTGCTCAAGGCAGCTGACCTAAGCGAGCTGAAGGATGCTATGACCGGCCTCTTCACAGCACCAGTGCGTGTGCGGCTTGTCTCGTCGTGGCAATGAATGATGACAGGCACCATGCATGGCGCGCTGGTTGGGAAGACTGCCACTTGCGAGCAGCTGTCATTGTACTGATGCAATGAGCACTGATCTCCTTCCGGTGCACCTCTTGACTTCACTAACACGGTTGAATTGCGGATGGTGGCTGCTCCAGCTCTGCTCGCGCTGCTTTTGTGTGGCCTGCATTGCAGGTGCCAGGTGCAGACCCCTCCGACCCAGCACCCAGCGAAACCGTGCCAGGCGGAATCTATTTCCAGGTCTTGGAGGTCCGTGCGAAACTTCACAAACTCGACAGCAGCTGTTTCCTTACCTTGCGTGCATGTTGGACCTCAGCAATGCAGTGCCCCTGGCACAGTGGCTGGGCTCCACACAGCTGAGGACTTGTTGCAGATTCAGTTATAAGTTTTAGTTTTCAGTTGTTTCAGCTACATTCCCAGATAAGCACTCGACTGGAATACCAGACACAGCTGGTAGCGAGGGGTCATGCGCTTCAACTATTGCATTGAAACTCCGTGTGCCTGCAGGCGCTGGTCGAGCTGTACCGCCTGCGTCCTGCCATGCTGCGGCTCGCGCTCGCAGCCCACCTACTGGACTCATGGAACTGGAGAGACAGCCCCATCTACTGGCTGCTGGAGTCGTGCCGGCGGCTCCTCGCACCTGTGGCCGCTCTGGATGGCGCGAAGCTGCTTATGGCAGCAGAAAGCTCGATGCTGGCCAGTGTGACAGGTGAGTGGATGCTGTTTCAAATGTGGCCTGGAGCAATGCCAGTGTGGCTGCCATGGGTGCGTGCTCTGCCCGCTTGGGTGGGGCCCGGTATGGCTTGGCATCTGACAGCTGCACCCAGCAGGAATCACTGCTTTTACCAGGCTTGTTCATGGTATTTGCCATGTTTGGAAAATGATGCAGACGTGGAAGAATGGGGCCCTGCTTTGCAACCCGCCATGCGGCCCACGGGGTCTGTGCACTCATCTAACACCATGAACACCAAACCCTTGGTGGTATGAACTGGGTGCCATGTGCACACGTGGTGGCATGTGCCTGGGTCCATGCACCTGCACCTGCAGGCGCATTGCTGCAGCGCTGCATGGACACTTTGGAGCGCCACTACGAGCTGTGCAGCTCTGCAGACGAGTCAATCGCTGTACTCACGTGCGTCTGCAACGTGGTGCAGATGGGCGTGGGGCACAGCAGTGGTGATGAGGTTGTGCGCAAGGTGAGGGCGGTGGGCGGCCCGTCTCACGTGCATGTGTGTGCGTGATTTCTGATCAGTGTGCACTCTGTATGGCGCACGCGGGCCCCTGCGAGCTGTGCATGCATGCACCTCGGGTTGTGTAACGTGGGGGACTTCCAGCTGGGGGTCAGGTCAGGTGGCTGCTCGGTTGCTGTGCGTTTCTGCGAGTGGTCCTGCCTGTGCGCCCTGGCCCCTGGGCGCAGCTGCTGCGCATCCACCTAGGCACAGCCGTGGAACGCCGGATGCGAGGAGTGCTGCACATGGACAAGGGTGGGGCGGCACGCGCGCTGGCGAACCTCGGCCGCCGTGGGGCCAACTCCCCTGGCATGGCACTGACAGTTGAGGTGGGTGGGCGATCTGGCGATGATGACTTGTTACAGCGTTTCCCGTTAGACGAGGTGCTGCGATCTGGCGATGATGGTCAAGTGCTGTCCCAGCAGCATCACGCCGCACACAGTCTGTCCAGTGCTGATGGGTGGGCAGCAGGCTGCAAGCAGGAGAGTTTGCGTTCTTTCTTTCTTCCTAGGTGAGGGGCTTGCAACCTGGATGAGGCCTGAAACAGGTCCACCATCCTGGTACTTAAATCTGTATTACCGTACCAGCCCTTATGACATCTCTCAGGTTACTATTGGTGTGTCCAGGGATGTGTTGTGATGCCGCAATGCATGCCATGCCTTAGAATGGGAATGGGTGCGGCTCGCAGTGCGTTTTGAGTAACATGATGCCCGTGGTGCAATCTTTCTATGTCATCCCTCCGTGTTGCAAGCTGATGTGCTGCTGGGGGGCGCCATGTGCTTCTGGTACCCGCAATTATATCATCTATATCTCAATATTTGCATCTCCCTATGCTCTGTCTATATCTATACATCTGTGTATGTGTATGTGCAGGAGCTGTGTGCGCAAGCCAACCAGGAGGACTTGTCAGACGTCTCAGAGCGGCTGGTGGACTGGGTGGCCCAAATGATGGACGTAGCAGCCCCCAGCCGCAGCAGTGGGCACAAGCGTTCCTCAATGGCTTCTGCGCTGGCTGCCGCAGCAACCGCCGCCTCTGAAGGCAAGGCAGCCAGCCAGGGGCAGGGACAGGGACAGGGGCAGGGACAAGACAAAGGCCTGGACAGCACCACATGCCTCATTGTGGCCATTGCTGTCGTGATCGAGGATACCCAGGCGGACCTCCTGTTGCAGCCGGTCTTCATGGATGTGCTGGACCTACCACTCTTCACAACCCACATCCGGTACAAGCTGCTGGTGGACGCGCTGAAAAAGCACTTTTCAAACCAGAACGCCACTGTGATGTACAGCCCCGCGGTACATGTACTGGAGGGCCGGCTGTACGAGCTGCATGTACTGCTACAAAAAGCGGGACTGGGCGCGTACAGTACAGCAGTACAATCTGCCTCAGGACACATCGTATCAGAATCAGGGCACAGGCCCTTGAAAACAAAGGCGTCCAAGGACGAGCCCCAGCTCAAATCCAAGGGCTCTAAGCCAGGGTCTGACATGCAGCTGCAGACGCGGGTGTCCAAGGGAGCTGCCAGCAACGGCATGGCGTCCAATGCAGCGGCACGTGCGGGTGCTCCTGAGCAGCTCAAGGTGTGTGCATATGGATATGTAGGGCATTACAAGTTGCAGCAAGTTGATGCAGGGCATGTGCGTGGTGGATTGGTGACTGTCTTGTACCGGGGCTTGCTTGCATGCTGTGGGCCAGCTAGGCACCTTTACACCCACCCGCACATCCGCGCAGCAACACGTGTTACAGCTGCATTGCGCGCACGGGCGCGCAGAAAGTCCAGCGTCATTGCAAGCAGGCCCTTGGCTTGCCTCAGCATCTGATTACTCTGGCTCACGGCAGGGCACCCATCGGCATGCGCCGTGCTGGTGTAAACTGCAATGCACGGACCCATACCTTTAGTTTTCACGCCCTGTACCGCCCCAGGCGTCCGTGGCGGAGCTGTACACGTCACCTGATGGGGCAGTGGTGCGGATTGAGGGGCCGGTTGAGCTGCTGGACATCACAGCACTGTTGGGGCCCAGTGTGGAGCTACTCATCCAGGTGCGATGTGCATAAATTGTGCGTAAAACGGGCTTGTGCTCATCCAGGTGCCGCTGGGATAACACTAACGTGGACTAATGGGGAGGGGAGAGGGGCTGGCAGGCAGGGTTGAGATGATTTGGTGGCAACCTGGAGCATCTGGGGGTACGATCGGGGAATGATCTGGGACAGAGCCGGGGTCCAGACGTGCTTATGCTGATTCTTGTTTAGTAGATGCATCCCCTGATGGTTCACTGGGCCCCTTGTGTCCTCACCACGCAGACGATCAGCCAGCGGCTGCTGTTGTGGGTGGACAAGACGGTGGAAGCTGAGCAGCGTTTGAGCGACATGGCAGCAGGCAGCGGGGGAGCAGGAGGAGCAGGTGGCAATGGTGGCAAGGGCGGATGGCGGGCTATGGCAGCCGGTACACAACACCACTCTTTCAGTGTCATCGACCTGTACTTCCATCTGCAGGTACGGGGTGCAGTACAAACGATGCACAGTACAACTGATACATGTGTGCTACCCTGCCACTGCTGGAATACTGTGTTTGCTGCGTGTGTGCCTGCTTGCAAAGACCAACCCAGGGCCGGGTCTGTCGTGGGCATCTTACACCCTGAAATGATGTGCTCAGAACCTGGTTCTGGGTCGAATACGGTCAGTTGCGGTCAAATGCGGTCAAACGCAGAATGCGGTGGAGGCGGTGGCGCGGCGTGTCATGTCCCGCAGCGCCAGTACGCTCCAGAACGCGCATGCAGGGAAGCTGCTGCACCAGGCCGTGGCACGAGCAGTACGGCGGTACATCTCACACGTGGAGCAGCGCTCGGTTCGGCAGTTGGTGGCGGTTGATGATGACACCACCACCACCGTCTCTGTGCCCAGCACCATTGGACACACAGCACCTGCAGCGGGTTTGTCCCAGCCCCCGGGTTCGCGCCATCGCAGGGGCGCGTCGGGGTCTTTCAGCATCGGGATGCAGAACTTTGCGCCCCCGACCGCGGTCGGCGCAGTACCGGGCCAGCCGCCTGGCGCCCAGCCGGCGCTCAGCACGAGTGGGGCCAAGATGCCCCCGCAGCGCGTGTCGGCAACGGGGGTGGCGGACAAGGCAGGGCAAGGTGGTGCAGGCGGTGCAGGGGCAGCTGGGGGGCCTGTGGTAACCCCTGAGCTGTGTGTGCTCCTCTCCAACATGGAGGAGGTGAGGTTTTGGTTTCGGTTGCCACGCAGCCTTTGCGGGGATGTTGTGCTGTGCGTGTGCCTTGTTTCTGACATGCTTTGGCTTAGAGCCTGTATGCAAGTGTGTGCGTGGGTATGAGCAAGTGTGGTAGTCCTCGCATGCCTTTCCAATGGGCCCCGACAGCCGCCCAAGGCCCACTACAGTTGTGCTCTGGCTTGTCTCTGTCAGCTTGGCATCACTGCACTGTGCTTGTGACTGTTTGTTTGAGCTTACTTGGTTGCTGTCTTTATGTTTGGCTGGAATGCTGCAGGTAGTGTCCCAGCAGGTGCGGCTGGAAGCTGCACTGCTGATGGCAGTCAAGGGCGATTTGTCAGGCCTGGAGGACGCCGCCGGCGAGGCTGAGGCAGATTTTCTAGAGAAACACGACCCAACGGCTGCCCAGGAAAAGGCGGCGGCTGCTGCCAGCGGCGGCAAGAAGCAGGCGAAGCGGCGGCTGTGGAGTGGGAGCCCATCCAAGAGCCCTGGAGTGGCATCAGGGTCCAAGGCAGGCCGGGGTGTGTCACCTGGGCAGCCAGCAGGGGCAGCGGGGGGCGAGGCGAGTGACAGTGAAATCAGCGAGGTGTCGTTGGGGGATGTCGTGGCAGTGGTGGAGGAGGAGGATGAGCACAGTCAGGTGGGTGTCGCTGCGAAAGGGGGCCAGGCCCTGTTCTTGTTTAAAATGGCAATGCTTGTTGTGCCGCTACTGGATCAGGTGCTGCACGTGTGCTGGCTGGCGGCACGACATGTGGCGCCATGTGTGATCTACTGATCTATAGCTCAGACAGACTGCTCATGCTAAAATGGGATCTCCCATACTGGGCCTTGCTGACCTCTGCTTGCAAAACGCGTGCTGACAGCTTGAATGCTTTCCAAAGGCTCAACTGCTGAATGGTTGGGAGGTTCACGGCTGCACTTGCAGCACATGATGCCATCCGATCCAGTGGAGGCGATGGTGTTTGGTGCAGCCGCCGACCGACTGAGTGTGATGGTCACGCGCAGCGTTGTAGGCATCCTGTCGCACGTCACGCGCACGCTGCAGGTGGGCTGTGTTGCGAGCCTGCACGACGCGCGCTGAGGAACTTGGCAGTCAAACTCCTGTTCCGCGTGTAGCGGCAAATGCCTGCTGAGAAGGCTATGTGTGCTTCATACTTGGACACATACCTGCGGAGCAGGCGTTCACCCATCCACACTATATCTAAAATGAATGCCTGTGCACCATCTACATCGCTGCACAGGCCCGCATCACACAGGTGCTGACCACACTGCTCGAGGAGAAGGCGGCCGTCAGCAAGGCAGCAGCAGCCGCGAAGGTGCGAGCGCCACACTGCCACGTTACTTTTACTGCTGCATTCTAGCTGCTGCACAACCGTCCGCTGTTCCAGCCACCAGCAAGCTCATTCTGTTGCCTACTGTAACTCATGCTGCCCACCCTTGAGTAAGCACATATGTGGCAGCTGTTGGCTGCTGTCAAGACGGCATGGGCGCTGGGTGCAACGGCAATGGCTGTGCATGTGGTGGGTGGTACGCTGCACGCAATCACAGGGCGCAGCGGCCAAGGCGTCCCGCCCCATCCCCCAGCTGCAGCCAGCTGAAATGCTGGAGTTGAGGGGCCAGGTGGCTCAGGAGCTGGTCAGTGCCACGGCCCACCTGTCGGCCCGCCTCGCGCGCAAGGTCGCGTCCGCTGCACTGGACGCCGCGCTCAACGCGGTGCGGCTGATGGGCACGTAAACTGCCCCCCAAAAAATGAAAAATAAACGTACCGAACTGGCCGTGAGCTGAGCACAAAACGCTTCTGCTCTTAGCGGAGGATTCCTCTCAGAGGAGTACGAGATGCACTGGACTGCAGATTGTTCAGTTGGTCCAGGTGTCGTCTGGGTGCTGAAGGCTGCACAGTCGAGTGCACTGCCTGGCTGCACACCCTGTCAACTTGCTAGGCAGGCTCCCCTCAGCACTTCACGTGCACACGTGCAGCATACGTGCAGCTGTACTGCACGGTGGCCCTCGCCGGCTGTGTGTGTCACCCAAACCCTGAGGCCTAACCGTATGATCATAGACGTTGGCGCTGGACGCACCTGAACCTGAGCACCTGGCTGGCAAATGGTATGCACAGGTGTGTGGCCTGGTGCTGGGCCAGGCAGGGGCCCGGCCAGTGAGCCAAGAGGAGCTCATCCTCATGGGTCAGGCACTGGGCGTGCTCATGGTGCGCATGGCTGCATGGCTCGCATGGCTGCATGCACATGGCCCACATTTGCATGGCCGCGTCCAAATGGCAGGGCTGGGGCCATGTACCTGTTTTGCTGTCGGTGCAGTGCGGGCGCGGTGTGGAGACGACAGAGTGGCAAGGCAGGGGCTATCCTACACGGCTGGTTTTATGCTAAATTAGCGACTTGTCCTGTTACCAAGCCTGCTTATGCCAATTTTTCTTTGTGAGGGCTGTGTGCACCTGGGGTGGCGAGTGGTGGGTGGGTTGGTAACCATGAGAACTGCAGCATACATGCGCAGGTGCAGTAACCTGTATGCTTGCTGAGCCTGCCTTTACTTGTGAACTTCACAGCCCCGTCGGATTTCTGAGGTCGCCTGCTGTTAGGCAGCAAACCAACAAGGTGGCCTCATGCTCATGAAGTTATGATGCGCTGTTGGCACTGCAGGAGGAGGTGGAGACAGCCAAGCCAGCGCCCAAGCAGCAGCACACCGCCAATGGGGGCGCCTTCGGCACGCCTGTGGCCATGCGGGCTCTGCGGGACGCCCCCGCTCAACGTGGCTACCCAGGGCTACCTCACGACCTTGTGGCAGGCCGGGCTGCGCGTGCAGAGGCGTTGCTGGAGCTAGCAGCCGAGCCCACCTCCACCCTCATTTCTATGTACTACACAAATGTAGCTGCCCTGGCTGGGGTTACCACACAACTCGGGTCCCTTGCGCGCCCCAGCTCAGCTTTCAACAGTGACGGGGGCAGTGGGTCAGAAGCCGGGCCGCAGGCCGAGCGGCGTCAGCCCCAGAATGTACAGGCAGCCGTGCCAGCAGCCCTGGCCAAACCCCCACCAGCTGGGGCCCCACCCTCGCCCCTGTCCAAGCCCCCCAAACCCCACAGCAGCACAGCTCTGGACAAGGGGGGTCCCCCACCCCCACCAACCCCACCCCTGCCACCTCCATTGAGGGAGGACACGTCCAGTGCCAAACTTGCACCGATTACACGCTCACGCCCCTCTGCAGCCTCCCTCTCCACAGCCACAACTGCAGCAGCTGGCTCAGATGCAGATGATGAGGTTGCTCGGTATGGCAGGCGCACAAAGAGCGTGTTCCAGCGCGCACGCGCCCCATCCACAAGCAGTAGCGAAGACGAGGGCGAGGAGGAAGGGTGCGAGGAGTCTCCAGCAGCTGCACGGGCCCAGGCCAGCCGGCCAGCCAGCCAGCCGCACAGCCGGCCCCAGAGCCAGCCACGAGGTGCAGCAGCCACGGACCTTGCGCCATCTGCACCCTCTGGTTCATCTTCTGTCGGTGGGCGGCGGCAGGGGGAGGCTGTCATGGGTGGTGGTGGGAGTGCACCTGTGCCTGGTAGATCGGCCTCCCCCCCGCAGCAGCAGCAGCAACAGCAGCCGCAGCTACGGGGCCGGCTGGACGACCTGAAGCGCTGCGCTGTGGCGAACGAGGACGGCGGTGTGCGGTCCTCGGGCGCAGCATCGCCGCGCGCGCGCACACGTGCCCTGCTGAGCCCGCTAGACATTCTGCGGCTCATCCAGCAGCGGTCTGCACTTGGCGACCGGCCCGCTGCCGAGTTCTGGCCGGCCCAGGTACGCTTGTGATCCAGCAGCACCATTGCTGGCGGGGCCCTGCCCTGTGATCTGTGCCTGGACTGGACTTCGGTGTGCAGCTCATGCTGGTCTGTAGCCCGTGACTCCTGCTGTGCCTGTCACACAAAGCCTGATGTATGGGTAGTTGGCTACAAGTACGTGCTTGATGGGAGAAGCAGTGTTGATGGAACAGTAGGTCATTGCATGGCACCTCCTCTGAATGGGAAAACACAGCAGCAACACCTGCACGCAACAGTAACACTAACTGACTAAGTGTCCAAGGTGCGTGCATCTCTTGTTCTCTTTGCAACAGGCGCGGCGCATCGCGAAGGACGGCGCAGCCATGACCGCTGTCTTTGGACTGCCGGCTACTGAAACCGTGCTCGTCGTCGCACGCTGCTCGTTGGTCGGGTGCCCTGAGGGCCGCACCGGCTCGGTGATGCTCAGTGACCAACACCTCGCATTCACCACCCTGATGGAGGATGGGGCGCGCGCGGCCAAGGCTGCCGAGTCCACGCTGTCACGGTGCGCGCAGTGCTCACGTGTACAGGTCCATCGCTGTGCTTTTGCATGTTACTTCTGTGGTTACAGTAATCCTTCTGTAACATAATCCACATATATGCTTGGGCTGAAGGGTTGGGGGCTCAGGACTCGGGGCTCAGGGCTTGGTAATCGACTCGGGGCCATGATACTCAGGTGCTCCATGCACGCACCTGCAAACCTGCTCAAGTTGTGGGCAGCATGCGGCTCCTGCTGGTCAGATGGCAGCGCGTGTGCATGCCTGCACACCCGTATGTGTGCGCAGGCTGTTTTGGTCCACCAGCGCGGGGGATGCCTGGCCACCTGATGTCAGCGTGCTGCTGCCGCTGAGGGACATTGAGCGCATGGACTTCACGTACCATAAGGTGCCCGCTGCCATGCTGAACTGCACTCTAATGACTGCACAGCACTGCCCGTGGGTGCATAGATACTGCCGCTGTTATTGCAGGTGTGGTTGTTGTTGTGCTGGTGGTGGTGGTGGTGGTAGTGGTGGCGGTGGCGGTGGCTGCGTGGCCCCCACTGCAGCACTGGCAGGGGATGGCAAGCACTTCCTTTGTGCATGCCTGATACCACCGGACATCGCTACATGCCAGCTAATGAACCGGGACGCTGCATGGTCAGCAGAGTCCGTGTTGTGAGCCTCGCCTGTGCGCACGCTGCTTGTGTCACCCGGTGTGCCTTGCCCCCGTACATTTGAGCTTGATCCTAGCTCACCCCATCATCTCCCAACAACTTTCAAATTCAGTTCCCTGCTCCACATCCCCATTGCCCCGTGCTTCCCACGCTCACTCTCTCTCTCTCTCTCCCTCTCTTATTCCCCCTCCAGGCCGCAGAAGGCATCGCGGTCAGCATGCTGTCGCGCACGACGTACGTGCTGCACTCGTTTGATGTGGGTTGCGCGGCCGAGCTGATGTCCCAGATACGGCTGCATGTCATGGGCTGGGGCATCCCCTTGGACAGGTGCGGCACAGCCAAAGTTGCTAGAATGCTTGCCCACAACACACATACGTCCATCGTGCTGAGTGAGAAGAGCTGGATGCATGCGATGGAGGATGCATGGAGGATGTCTGAGCTTGATGTGATGCAGTGCATGTCACCTGTTCGCTCATTTCCCTTGCATTGCAAGAGTCTGCTCTCGGTACCGGTATGGCTACCACTCCCACATACGCACACACCCCTTTGGCAGCTGATTGCTGCATCTTGCAGCAAGGCACCTGCGCACAAATACGCAGACCTAGCTGCTCGGCGCATACAGCTGTGTATGGCTCCGTATGTCCTCTGCCCTTTATCAGATACTTCGCTTTGCACCTTACATCAGAATATCATGCATGTCGCACGATGCAGGAGCCTTCGTGGACTAGACAGCACAGATGGCCCCTTGCAGTTGGCACTGCCGCCTGGGGAGTCGATCCTTCGCTCCTACGCGTGCAGCAAGTACGGCGTGGTGTCTGATTCACGCGGTGTGCTGTACCTCTGTACCAGCATGCTTGTACTGGACACGCCGGACAGGCGGTACGTCATCCCGTACTCAGAGGTGTCTGCCCTGCGGCGCGAGCGCGACTGGCGGGGCGCGCACTGGGTGCAGGTGAGGAGACATCTGCATGGAGTCCCACGTGCATCTGGTTGTCAGTGCTGTAATGGTTGCAGCCAGCATGTATGTGACAGGGATTCGGCAAAACATGCTTGCACTGCTCACATGGCGGCTGTGGCAGCAGTGGTCAACCCCATGGGCATGGTTAGGTGGAACTAGGTGGGAAATCACAGAGCACTTTGCTAGAGTACGTTGCTAGAGTGCAGAACAGCAATCCATGTGCATAGTTTTGCCCACTCACACTATGGCCCAACATGTACTGCCATTGCGTGTGCCCCTATGCAGATCGCGTCTTCCGTGCTGCCACGACCCTTGTGGGTGGGAGATGGCAGTGAGCAGCTTGCTATTGAGCTACTAGCTGGAATTGCACGCCAGGGGGCATGATCGCCCATGATGAAGCGAACAGCTGAGAAGGATGAACTGATTGAACTTATTTATTATCAGGCCTCTTGTTGTGGTTACTATGCATACAGAGCAGTACCAATGCCTAGACCGTTGGCAGCTCGCGAGGCAAATGGCGGGTGCATACAAACAAGTGTGTGAGCAACCCAGCGTCCGCAGCGTGCATAGCCTGTTCTGTTCTGGCTCAAGCCGGCTAACCTCTCACCGTCAATTGGAGTGGCCCAGAACCAAACATAACGCGGTTGCAGCGTTCCATTTGATCATCGTATCAGCCTTAATCTGAAGTTTGGACATCGCGGCATTGATGGCACATGGATGGCTGCGGGCAGTAACATGAAGGTCGAACAATAGGCAAGGTTTCTAGGTTGTGTGCCAGCGCCTAAAGTATCTGTGGGTGGTCGCAGCCTTTGCGATCTGATACAGTGGTCGACCCTATAGCCCCAAGTATTGCGCTTGCACAACAGGCAGGTGACGGCCGCGCAGTTCAAGGTGACTACAGCGCGTTGCGCCCCGTGATGCGACTAGCACCGCGAGGAGGTCCCAAAGCTTGCATGTCCAGGCACTGCTGGTGGCTGCACGGCAACATCTCTGAGGCCTAATGTACTGTGCTGAACATAATTGGGGATGGCTGTACATCCAGCGTGCTGGCTTGGTAGCCACGCCATGTTAAGCCGCGATCACATGACTGCTCATGCCATGGCATGCCAAGCCGCGCTTTCCAGCACACACCCCTAGCATGTACTGCACACCACCTCAAACTGCCATCAGCTGCATGGTTGTTTTCTGCATGAACGCAGGGCGGCAGGGGGCATGGCCATCGTCACTACTGATGTGGATCTGGAGATCCAGTTCCACGGCCCATTCTTGAGATTTGCTGGCTTTGATGTGCAGTCCAGCACGTTGCACCTGACCGTGCTTGTGGTCCTCAAAGATGCCCGGTACCCCAGCACCAGCGCCTCAACAGCCCAAGTGACGCACAAGCTGTTCTGGAG
Organism: Chlamydomonas applanata; assembly: GCA_001662365.1. Taxonomy (NCBI): domain Eukaryota; kingdom Viridiplantae; phylum Chlorophyta; class Chlorophyceae; order Chlamydomonadales; family Chlamydomonadaceae; genus Chlamydomonas; species Chlamydomonas applanata. Next base: position 201,006 of record BDCZ01000051.1, read on the forward strand.
GGATGTTGGCAGGTGCACAATGGGTCCTGCAGCTGGGCAAGCCGGTGGATGCCTGCTTGTGCACTGCTATGCCTGTGGTTGGATCGCATGGGGTCGGATGGTTGTAGAGCAAGCCTCCACCATGTGTAGTTGTGTACCGCCCGGATGCAGTGAAGAGGGTGACACTGCATCCCCGTATGCTGTGCAGCACGGAGATGGCATCAGTGGATGGCATGCTGCTGACCATCGGCCATGGCTGGACCTTTCTACGCTTCAACTGCATGTAAGTGATGGCCTGCCAGCTCCCAGCCACCAACACAGCGCATACACATGCTTGCCCCTGTTCCGGCACACTGCTTGCGCCTTGCAGCACTGGCACTCATCATGCCACCTCCACCTTCGCACACCTGCTCTGCCCACAAGCCCACACATGCACGGCTGTGCCTGTGCAGTTCTGCAGCTCTGACTTGACCTGCCCTCCATCACCCACTCATCCACGCATCCCATCACTCCTGACTAACACATGCTGCACGGCTGCCCTTACATGGCTGCCTGCGCATGGCTTCCCATGCATGGATGGCTGCCCGTACACGGCTGACCTTGCATGGCTGCCCTTGCATAGCTGCCCATGCATAGCTGCCCTTGCATGGCTTCCCATGCACGGCTGACCTTGCTGGCTGCCCGTACACAGCTTCCCATGCATGGCTGACCTTGCATGGCTGCCTGCGCATGGGACATGCAGTGTGCAGTGTGGCCCTACCCAGCGAGATGTGGAGTACGCAGTGGCTGACCACAGCGAGCCAAACCCAGAAACACACTTCACAGCGCGCTGCACATTCACGGTGCCCGCGGCGGGTGCCCCTTGGCGGTGGGGGTACCACAGGTGGGGCGCAGCACCTTGGATGGATCGTCAGCATCAGTGGGGCAGCCAGTTGTTGGCTTTGGGTTTGAGTTCCAGGGTTACAGGGTGTTCTGAAGAGGTTTCAGGTGGAGGGCTTGGAGTGGGGAGTGGGCAAGTGAAGCTAGGGGAGGAGTGGGGGCGTGATGGCAGGTGTAGCAGTGTGGCACAAGTGTTGGAGGCTGCGCATGCCATCCCTGAACAAGAGCTCCTGGCATGGTTGAGGGTGACACTGGCATTGCCCTTGCTCTTGCTGCTGCTACTGCCGCTACTCCAACTGTTGCAGCTGCAACGGCTTCCACGATGCTGGTGATGAGGCTCGTCTGCATGGCATCCAGCCGCTGTGGAAGGACGTCATGGCGTGTCACCACCAGGTGTGGTGCCACCTGGGTGTTGTGAGGTGGGAGGGGATGTGGGGGCATGGGACGTGAGGAGGGGTTGTAAGCTCAACAGTAGGTTCACCAGCAGGTGTGGTGCGGCTCCGGAACCGCACGCCTCCAAAACTGTGCCAGTTGTGTGCGGTGCGGGCGTGGGGAGCTGGCTTGTAGGTGGTGTGTGGTGCGCGCCTGGTGCAAGGAGAGTCGTGGGGAGGTGGGAGGGGTGGGTTGGGGGAGGGGGCAGGGGAAGGCGGTGGGGATCTCATCGTTAGGGACATGACGGGTGAGACCCGACAGGGCATGCACCATGCGCTTGCAGTGCTAGATGGGCACTGGGTTGCAGGAGGCTGTAACAGCGACCTGGAAGTGTACAGGCTGTGTACAGGCTGTGTGCGGGCTTCGGGATGTGTCTGCTGCCACAAGCAACAGTGACAAGATGGGCTCTGTCAACAAAGTAGTGACAACAGAAACAATTGTGTGCACCTTGCAGAGGCCCTTCCATGCCATGCTTGGTGGCGGTGACCAAATCTACAATGACGTGAGCGACCTGGTTGCTGTGCCACTTGCATCTTGCCGCTTGACTGGTGACAGTGTTTGCTGTGAAAGGTTTCTTTATGCTGCTGGTGTGAGGGCCTCTGGCATCAGCTGCCCCACACCTGCCCGCCTCTGCCTGCTTATGTGTGGGGGTGTGGGTTGGGTGGTGTAGCTGTACACCTCATGGGTGCATGAGCCTCCCAGCAGCTGCTGGGACCCGTGGTTCAATGCAAACTTGAGCATTTTGTGTGGGTCTGGCCACAGGGTGTGTGGGGCGTACAGCCCCTGCACCAATGGCAGCAGTACACAGACAGGAATGCACAGATGGCGGCACCCTTTGACGCCACCATGCAGGAGCAGGTGCGTCCTGTTCTGCTGTGCATGGCTGCATGCCTGGCTGCAGTGCACATGCCATGCCCTTGTCAGCATGCTGCACCCTCTTTGCGCCTTGTCACCACAATCACGATGCACTGCTCTTTCAGCATATTGTAGCCTTCTGTGCCCAGCGTCCTCTTGCAGGGTCACCTCCTTCCCTGCCCGGTCCCTTGGCCTGCTGCACAACTGTACGGTCTGACTGAGTCGCACTCCTGCGGCTGGCTGGTTGGTTGGTTGATTGGTTGGTTGGTTGGTTGGTTGATGCACAGGTGGAGCAGTTCTACTTGAGCAACTACCTAGCTCACTGGAGTGAGTCAGTGTACAGCGATGCGCTCGCAGCCATCCCCCAGCTCATGGTCTGGGACGACCACGACGTGAGTGGCGGGGTGGGAGGGGGAGAGGGGGGAGAGGGGAAGGGGGAGACACAAGGGATCTGGGAGCGGGGTGGTGG